>VZQC01012652.1:6027502-6296653 GCA_009823505.1 Rhizomys pruinosus
AAAAAAAAAAAAAAAAAAAACACAGCATTTCAAGTTTTAGCTCAGATCGGGATTTGAAGAGTGGGTTATAATAAAGACACCTTGGTTTGTCTGATCAGACAAGATTTTTGAGAAGTGGAATCATTTATTATAAGCTTTTAATGCCTCCAATGTAATCTCATGTTTCTCTACTAGCATTTATCATTTCTATTTGTGCAGTGCCTGGCAGTTTATAAAGCACTTTCTCTGTTATGATTTCACTTGATCCTTGCTACTCCTAATTAGGTCGGCAGATAATATCTCCATCATTTTATTGATGAGATGCTGAGATGAAGGGAGATGAAGAAACTGCATAAGGGTCACCACCCCTTAATGCAAAACCAGCATAAGAAACCAGACTTCCCTTTACCAACGTTATTATTTGTCAATTTCTTCACCTCCAGGAAAATTAAGAGGCAACCTTTGTAAAACATTATAATTAAACTAATAATTAACATAAATTTAGTTACTTATGTGTTGGTTAAGAGCTACCAGAGATATGATGAACAGAGAACAGAGGAAAAAATATTCTCTTCCTGAGCTTCTCTTCTTTCCACAACATAAAACCATGGAACAACTCCAGTTCTAGTTTATAAGCATTTTAGAAACATGAATTGCAATATTTGATGCCTTAAAGAATGTGAAAATGGAGGCTATTATTTATATTAGGCTAATAAGGTGATGGAAAGTAATACCAAGCCTCCTAATTGGTTGGCAGGGGAAAAAAATACTGGAAACAGGAACAACCTATCAGGAGGCTACTGAGTGGACAGCAAGCCCACTACTTGATGTCACAAACTTTGCCAAGACAGTGAAGTGTCACCAAGCCTCCGGTGCCACACATTCCAATACTCCCAGCATAGGAATCCAAGCTACCGGCATAGATAAAAGGATAAAAGCACCATGGCAACTCTATGGTCAACCCACTACCCTGAGTTCCAGGAACTGCATTTCCCCATTCTCAGGTGCCTTTTCAGAGAAGCCGTGTCATCCACGCATGTCTGCCTGCTCATTCAGATTTTCCTCCTGTGATCCCTTCCCCGTGTACATACATAACCCTACACACACACACACACACACACACACACACACACACACACACACACACACACACACACACACGCTCTCCTGGTCATTGAACTCAAGGTCCTAAAGTGAGAATAGGCTGGTAGAAAGCCCAAAGGCGTTTCTAAACTTGTATGTTTCTGACTATATTCAGGTTAAAAAAGTTTAAACACTCAAAGTTTTTTTTTCCTTTTCCTCCAAATGAGGAAAAGGTATGTAGAGATCTTAGCCTAAGCAGAGGCAGCCTCCTTTGCTTTTCTCATGTGCAGTTGCCTGATGCTTCAGAATCTACCTAGGTGCTTGCTTGACTCAGAGTTACTATTCATACATTGGTCATTCCTATTAAGGAATAAGTTGTGCCACCCCTCCTACTCACATGTGGAAAACCCCATTCTTTGGTACAACAGAACGTGACTTCATTTGGGAACAATCCCTTAAGGAAGTGATTAAGAATAAATGAGGATATGCTGGGCGTGGTGGCACACTCCTTTAAACCTAGCACTCAGGAGGCAGAAGCAGGCTGATCTTTGTGAGTTCAAGGCCAGCCTGGTCTACAGAGTGAGTTCCAGGACAGTTGGGGCTACAAAGCGACGCTGTCTCGAAAAAACCAAAAAAAAAAAAAAAAAAAAAGATTAAATGAGGACAAGAGTATGAAATCTGACCCATGTTGCTTCACAAGCTTATGGCAAGAGGAAATCTCGACACAAGGAGGTATCAAGCTAACAGCATGCACGGGAAAAGGTAAGCACGCAGTGACAGGAGGCCATCTAAAAGAGAACCTTCAGCTCTCAAGAACTGGGAGAAAAGAAGTTTCTGTTGCTTATACCACACAGCTGGTTTACCTTGTTGTGTCAGCCCCTACAGTCTAACCCATTGACTGACCTCCCACTCACACCATAGTTAAGCCCCACTGATCTAGTCAAACTTGGAGTTCAAAGAGTGAAGACTTCTCATTCCCATAACTCATAAAACCATCTCGTGTCTAAAACAAAAGGACCTTTCTAGACGCATTGCACATGTGCGTAGTCTAGGATTGATGACAGAAAAAAACAGCTTCGTGTACTCAATTAAGGTCTTAAATGAACCATTTTTAGAAAAATAACCATTAAGAGCTTTCAAAGAGTCTTCCCCCAGTAAGATGAAAAGAGTTCCAATGTCCTGGAGCATCTGTTTGCAACATGTCACGGCTGGCAGACAGGTTGGTTCTAATCAGAAGAGGCTTTCAATTCAGAAGCTAAATGTGTAATATTCCTCAATATTGTGCCTGATTAAATGCCCTTAATTTCAGTAGGCTTGAATATCCAATCAAAATGTGTGAAATGTAAATACATGAGCTTACAATTATATATCCCAGCCTCTAACCCCGACTCCTTACTAAATCTCTGTATCACTTATTTCTTCCTAGTCTTTCTTACCGTCTCAGGGTAAACCCTAATTTGCCATATAATATGACCATGTGAAGCATTCTGGAAGTATAGGAAATTATATCAAAATTAGAACTAGCATAAAATCACAGGCCACTACCAAAGAAGGGAATTGCCAATTAACTAAGTTAAAGTATGTGGAATCAAGTTCTGTACGCAATGGATTTTCAAACAAAAATAGCTTTGGGGTCTTTTATATGTTTTACTTCAGTCTTCTAACAATTCCCAGTACATAGAAGCCTCTCTTTCTCTCTCTCTTTCTCTCTCTCTCTCTCTCTCTCTCTCTCTCTCTCTCTCTCTCTCTCTCACATGTACTCTCTTATTCTCTCTTTCTCTTAGTCTCTGTCTTGCTTTCCCTCTCTTTCAAAAACATACATATATTTTGAATATTTGAGTGAATATATAATACTGTAAATGTTTTAAAATGAAATCTTTATGTGGGAAAAATTCATCCAACCTTCATTGAAATGCCTTCAATATAACATTAATTTCAATATATTAATACTAAAAGCATTATTTTGTCTTTATGCTAAATGGACACTCACAGAAAGAAGACACCATTTGCATCACTTACATATAGAAGTATTACACTCCCACAGTGCTATATTATTGCTCATTTTCTTTCTGTGGCAGTACTCACCAAAGTGAACACCTTAGTGACTCCATAATACAATTCCCTAAATATAGTCTGTGTTGAATAAGTGAATGAATGAGCAAATGCATATCTAGATGCATGCTTTCACATCTTATATAGGAGCTGTGGAAAGACAGCTTAATGTGTGAAATTCATTTCCTCCAAGAAACTAATCTGATAATCTTAAAGGGGAATATTTGGAACAAAAATCCACAATACCAAAACATATAAAACTTCAATGACAAACAACAGAATGTTGGCATGCAAAATAGTTTTGAATTTTTAGCCAGACTAGTTCTATCAGCTTAGTACCTATGAATTCTCTGAATGTATTGTTATGTCAGGAATGTGTTATGCATTCACCTTTAAAAGAATCTTTTTCTATAATATGTGATTATGTTTCCTATATATGATTTGGGGTATATTTTTTAAAAATAATTGGGAAAATTTATTCCTAGGTTTCAGAGGGAACTGTAAGGACTTTTTTTTCTTGGTCCTCGGGAGACAATTATCATCTGCAGACACATTTTATTCATTTGGCTTTACAAATTATATCTCAGGTCATAATTTTGTTGAGCACTCCCTGAAGATTCTTGCTTTTCTCTTTAGGTGCTGCATAACTTTCCTCGCCCTGAGTTTTCATAAAAATCCAGCCTACCTCCTGGCATTTTACAGATATTCAGGTAATGGCATTTCCACATGCCAATACAAAGAGATAAAATTCACTCATTGCAGCTGGCTAATACAAATGTTTCTGAACTGCTGGTACCTAACATGGAAATGAAGTTGGAAAAGTTGATGGGTAGGCACAGGCAAGCTGAAGCTGAATGCTGTGGTCCACTGTCTGTTCAGAGATTCTCAGCTGTTGCCAGTGATAAAAGAGATGAATATTTATACCCTCATTTGCTGAATCACTCACAGACATTATATCCAAATAAGACTAGAGCAAATCGTTGGAGCTTCACTCTGATACCCTACATGAATTATTTAAGAACCTTCACAACCTGGACTGTTGTATTTCAACAATCTGCGTTTTGCAAAACTGATAAACACTATGACTCCCTTCTAATCACAGCATTCAAACATTTCCTAAGGCATATATACACAGACAATAATTCTCTCCAATCTCCAATTTCCTCCAAATATTTTGCTGTTCAAAAATCACTCGCATTTATTTTTCTGTTAATTATTTCTCAACTGAAGTGAAAATCATTGGAATTTTTGAAAAGGCAATTTAGGCAATGGTTAAATCCCTCACCTGGCTTAATACTGCTTATTGCATTCATTTAATAACTTAATAAGATTTCAGTAAATTACACACAACTTGTATAGTGTCAAAGATAAATAATGAAAATAATAGCCAAACAGACCCTTCAAAGTTGTCCAATTTCTGACACTGAAAATAAGATGCACCACAGGGCCTCAGTTTTTATTATCTAATTTATCCTATTAGTATATAGTTAATATTAATTATGAAATCATAGATTGTTATTTCTGTTATCAATAAGAAGTTCAATGTATCTCAATACTCAATAAATGACTATAATGTTTAAATATTTTATTTAATACTTTTATTTTAAATTTTATGTGTGTGAATGTATTGTCAGCATGTATGTAAGTGCTTTGAGAAGAACAGATCCCCTATAACAGGAGTGACTAATGGGCAGCCACCTTGAGGGTCCTGGGATTCGAACACAAGTCTTCTGCAAGAGCAACTAGTACTCTTAGCCACTGAGCCATCTCTCTATCCCCAGTGACTATAATTTCTATCAGCATGGCCCAAAACATGTTTACTTTCAACATTTATAAAGTTTGAGGTACATTTTCATATATTTTATTAGTCATGCTTATTATAAGTAAATAAAGGAGTTCATTTGAGTGTTTAGTTACAGCAAGTCCTGATTCCTAAATCTAAAAATCAGTTATTAACTTTCAAAAGTGTGTTAAAGGAATATTAGCCTTTATCAAGTATTATTTTCACTTTAATAATCCTATTTTAAGAGATCATTCCAGGTATTCAAAATACAGAGAAAATCCAATATTATCTAAGATATCTTATGCTAAATCTATCAATAAGACGCACTGATTTTTCTCAGGATCAAGAAAAAAAACTTAAATATTTAAATAATGCATTTGATCTTCCTCAAGAACTCTAACTGTGGTTACTTTAGTATTTCCAATGCTCTTTTTTCCACTCTTCAAGCTTTGTATTCGGAGTTGGATATAGACATTCAAGAATTCTTTAAAGCCGTGCTTTACACTCTCCTGAATCTCATCAACTGTCAATAAACTTATCTACATCAGAGGTTTTGTTGGGATTTTGCTTGTTTTTTGCTTTGTTTACACAAATTCTCCCTGTTCAGCAGAAGCTGACTTCATACTCAGCATCTGCCGGCCTCAGTTTTCTAAATGAGAGGAAGACAGTTGTGTCACTAGTTCCAGCTAGATTAAAAAATTTTAATTTCTTTATTTTTATTTTGTGCATATGAGTATATTGCCTGCATGTGTGTTAGTGCACCTGTGTTGTGCAATGCCATCGGAGGACAGAAGAGGGTGTCAGATCCCCCTGGAACTGGAGTTACAGGTAGTTGTTAGCCACCGTGTGGGATGCTAGGACCATTGCAGAAGAAGGGAGGGAAGCATTATAAGAATCAGAGGAGGAAGTGCATGACCATATGGAAATAAACTCCCAGGACCTTGCTCATATGAACCTACAGCGATGGAGTCAGCATACACAGACAAAATCAGTCAGACAAAAGCTCAGCATGGGGCCGCAGAAATGGACAGCAGACCCCAAATTTAGCTGAAGGACTATTGGCAGCTGATTACTGCAGGGTGAGGAAGAGCTGATATTCTTCAAAGGAGGGACTCTAGCTAAGCTGACTAGACCTCGATGGCTGAACTTGCACAGAGGGACATCTGGGGACACTAACTTGACTCAATAGGCCTTAACACAAATGGCAGAATTCATGAAAGCCAGTAGGGAGCGCAATGATGAGAGAGTGTCAACAGGGAAAGGGTGTAAAGATCCCGATGCTCTCATGAAATACACAAAATCAATTAAAAATCACAAAAATAAATAAAATTCCTGTGAATCCATGAGAGAAGGGGGTCTGAGTCCTCCTTGTGCTTCAAGCATCTCTAACTAGGAAAGGAAGAATTATTTTCAAAAGTAGTGAGTGAACCGTCAGCTGTGGACCACTGCCTGTCTTGCATCATTTGGAATGTGATGAGATCAGGAGTTCAAGGCCACCCAAGATAAGTAGTAAATTAGAGTCCATCTGGCATGGGCTATAGGAAACCCTGACTCATCAAAATTAAACAACAAAAAGAAGAGTGAATGGAGGAATGGGAACCCAGCTGTCAATGTGATCCCTTCCTCCCCTTTGAATGAATTTGTTTTCTAGTCTGCTTTTCTCCCAGGAGAAAAACAGAAATCTCGAACTGTCCACATTTACCATTAGCCACATTAACCATGAAAGCAAGCCTGCAGGCTACTGCTCAGAATCGGCAGCACTTCCTTTCCCCTGCAATCAGCTTATGTCCATGTCCACTTTAATCTCCACCTGTCTGTATTCCTATAGCGTTTGTCTTTTGGTGCCACACTATGGAAATGAAAGAGAATGGCTGTGCTGTTGAATGTATGGAACTCTGATCTTTATATGACACCTGGGGAACTAACTCCAAGGGGCTTATTTTCTTTTAAGGAAAATAAACAGATAAATAAACTTTTAAGGAAGAGAAATACAAAACTTAAATAACAAAGATATAATCAGGCAAGGGGTATGGCTCAGTGGGTAAATGGCTTGCTGTGCAACCATGAGAACCAGAGTTCAAATCCCCAACCCCCATGTAGATGGTTGTGGAGACTTTTGACTTTTACTGATACTACTGATATCATCTACTATAAATATTTCTGTGAAGTAAGATTTTGTTTACAGACTAATTAGTTGAAATAGAGAAATTGCAAAAAAAAGGAGAAAAATAATAGGAAGGTAAGAGAGTATTGAGAAACACATGATGATAGAAGTACATAAGCTTTAATTCACTTCTTTATTTAGAAATTAACCTAGAAATACAAAATGTCAATGGAACATTTTTATGACAATCAATATTCATTAAATTGATGAACACAATAGTAGAAACCAATACTCAAATTTTCCACTGATGGATTAAGTGATAAATGTCATATGAATACTCATTTCAAAAATTATAGGTCTTATGTCTGGCTTAATACATTAGAATTAAATTTGATTCCTTCCATTGATAAAGCCCTAAATAAGTCAATGGTGAATGAGATTACTTCCAAACCTAGCACACACAAAGCAATTATTCAAGTACACAATCACTCAAAAATAATAATGCTGCCAGAGCTGTCAGGCTGGCTCAGTAGGTAAAGGCACTTGCCACACAAGCCTGATGGTATAAATCTTATCCTCAGAACTACATAAAGGCATAAGAAGAGATCTGACTCCACAATGTTGTCCTCTGTCCTCCACATGTATACCACGGTGCATGTGTGCTGTGGGAAGCATACACAAACACACATCATGGTCATGAACAAATAATAATAATAACAACAACAACAATAATAATAATAATAATAATAATGTTTAGGGGGCTGGAGAGATGGCCTAGTGATTAAAAGCTCCAACTGCTCTTGCAGAGGACCCGGGTTTGATCCCCAGCACCTACATGGCGACTGAGAACCGTCTTTGACTCCAGTTCCAGGAGAATCTGACACCCTCTTCTGACCTCTGAGGCATTACACAACATGGGTGCACAGACCTACATGCAAACAGTACATTCATACACACACAAAAATAAATAAATTAGAAAAATAAAAAATAATAATGTTTAAAAAACATCTAGAAATGATATTGCTAACAAAAATATACTACCTTCTCCCTAGAGTAAAATATGTAATTCCATGTGCACCTCTAATGTACTTTTTGGATTCCATGATAAATTCTATATGCCTTATAAATTTTTAATTAGATTTTTAAATAAAATTAATTCTATAAGCTTTATAAATGTATTATTGTTATCTTACTTGTATTAAATGATAACATTTGATACTAATACTTGTCAAAAATATTAAAAGGGAAGGAAAAGAGATGCTGACCTTCTGATTCTATTAATGAAATCTATCAAGTACTTTCATATTCCTGTGAGTCCAAATAAGATTGACTTGGTTTTGGCAAATGTCACTGACATAGGCTAGGCCTCAACAGCCTCCAGGAGCCATGCTCCCAGCTCCCTTCTTCAAATTCATTTTAGACTAGTTTTTATGTAGCTAGAGAGGTTCCATTCACCCACCTCATTCCAGAACACTTTTCTGCTGACATAAATTCTACTTGCTCACTCACTGCTATCTTTTCAGGCACTACAAGTACCCAGTTTCTTACTGAATAAGGAATCCAGCATTGAAATTGTATTCTTCTAGTACGGAGATGACCTGAGATTTGCCCCTATTAGGAATACATTATAGATTGGTCTGTGAACTAAGCAGAGTTGTTAAAGCAGAGGAAGACACTTGCCTGTACTTGGGCACAAGAAATTCTACCTTTGAACTATATACCAACTGCCCTAGGGTAGGTCCCTTCAACAATGAATTTATGCATTTATTTTCCAAATAACTATCTCGTAATTCTTCCTCCCTAAAGAAAGCAATATAACCCAGTTTAAATTACCTTTTATGATACATAAAGTTCTATAATGCTAAACCTGTGCCCTGAGAAAAATATGCAAATACAGAACATTTATTTTTAGGTTAAAGGGATAAAATCTAAATTAAGAGGCTAGTTACTAAGGTTACAACGAAGGAGTGAGTGAATAAAGTAAAATTGTGTTTCAATCAAGCCTGATCAACAAGCACAAAAATGTGCTCAACAAGATGTATCTAGAAAGTATACAGCACAATGTTTTTCAAGAGATACATGTGTGCTAATCTAAATGCATCCATTCTTTTCTTCTTTTTCATCTATTATATTAAAATTCTGTCTTTAAACAAATCTAAAAGCCTTTGTCACTAACAACCAACAGAAATTATATGAGTAATCTCATAAAATATTCATTTGATTTGTTCAAATTTGTCTTTAAAAAAGGAAACAATTTTGGGCATGATGGTGCACACTTATATTCTAGCAATCAGGAAGCACAGGGATGTGGACCTCTGTGACATCTGGGCCAGCCTGATCTACAGAGTGAGTTCATTGAGCTACATGGAGACCTTTCTTAAAAAATTAAAAAAGAAAATGAAAAGAGACTAGTGGGTATCTTTTCTAAAATCTAGAGACCATATCAAATATTTTGGTTTTAAAGTTATGAACAACAGTGCTATTGACAGCAATATTATACATTTGTGTGGTCCTTCACAACTCATAAAGTCACTTCCTTTGAATTATATCATTTAGAAATAATATCAAAGGTAAGGGCATACACTTTAAAGAGTTTAAATCAGAGATATAAAACTAATCTTATACAAAATTTAAAATAAAAAGAAATTAAAATCATCAGAATAAAATTATAAAAGAGAAAAGGCAGCATTTATGAAGAATTCAAGTCTCTAGTTAAGAAATAATCCTGTTTCAATGCCAGCCAGGTCTATAGAGCGAGTTCTAGGCCAGCTGGGGCTACATGGAGACCCTGTCTCAAAAAAGACCAAAAAGAAAACATATTAAAGAAATAATCCTGCTAAAATATTTGTTGAAAACTATAACTGAACTAGCTACTCAAGAGACCAAGGAGGAAACCACACTGTGGTATACGATGGCACCTCAAATCTTGGAAAAGTCCATATTGGACCAATCTTATTATCCAACTAAGAGAAAATTACACTTCTATAAAAACTGAAATGAAGTAGATTAAAATGAATATGAATCCATTTGTTCCTTAATATTCCTTAAGATTCAATATGTAAACATGCACATTTGAATGCTGTAGAATCCCTATTTAAAGAAGCAGACACAGCTGGTTTTCATTATTAGTGAGCTGTCATTACTTCAGCTTAATTTGGGGTTTGCAAGTTATTTTCTTTACAGATCAGTAAGTCATAAACTAAAATAGGTGTCATACTCTATTATAATCTCTTCACATCCACAGAGCATGAGTCTCTCAGTGCAATTTTAAGCAGGAATTCTAAGTCATCATTTCTTTGTGCCTCTTGAGTAATACATGACAGTACAGAAAAATAAATCACATTTTACTACTTATAGAATGGCTAAAGCCGCAAGGCTATATATAATTCTCTATTACTTCTGCCTTCCATAAGTGATATTTACCAGCAGAACCCCAACTCTGACATTTAATCTTCTTAAATTTGGATCAAGTTATTAACACTACTCACATTTAGCTGGATAACAGTCATTCTTCTTCATTCCAGTACTGAGAGGGAAACCTAACCACACAATCTCTATATGTTACCAAGTCTGCCTGCCGTAAATTGCCCAGTTTCTATATTCACATTCAAAGAACTTAAAATGCAGGCTTAAAATACCAGGTCAGGGCAATTCAAATATGGACTCATATGAATATTAATATTAAATCCCATTCTTCCTTCCTATAAATGAGGCTTTGGGTCCTAGAGTTTGAACACTTCTCTGTTCTGATAGTGTCTGTTTCTTTAGCTTCAAGGTAACTCTTAGGCCAGTTTTTATGCTTCTGATAATCAAATATTTGGTGACCCTTTTACTTGTTCAGGTCATGGATTCCCTTCTACTATGAATGTGGATAAACCATACAATCAGCATGTATACAATGCATTAATTTCAAGAGATTCTGCTATCATAAAAATATTCAAACAATTAAAATTATGCAAGAGTTAAAAAGGACCCACTAAGATGTGTATATCTACTTATAATAAGTAAATACAATCTAGAAAGTATCAACAGGCCTTTAGTGAGGAAATAAAAGAGAGAAAGCTCTAACCTAGTCCCACTTTTAAAAAATTAGAGTGCCTAAACCTAGACAGATTTGCTGCAATAACTGTGATGGTTTCTTCATCTTCAGACACTGTAGTGTATTTTGTATCTGTACAGTGGCAGACTAGCAAGTGTTTAACAGCTAGATTTCCAGCAATGAAGACCCTAATTTTTAGTGCTGATGATCTCTGTGGTATAAATACTCTTATCTTACCTGACTTTAAGCTAAAATGGGAGGCCACTGTGCACAATTTCTGAAATTTTGAGTCTGTCTTTGAGAACAAATGAAACCTAGAATTCACTCAAAACTGCATCTGTGTTTGATATAGATATTAATAGACACGTGACAATACATACACACATAGCAATGTGGAAATACATTAGTCATACCTAGAGGAACTTTATACTTATCAAAAATTTATATATTTAAATTTACAGTAGCCCTTCTAAGGTCAGAACTGCCATATATCTTCTATGTTTCTGAACAAGTATCTACTATAATTGGCTCTGAGGCACCTCAAAAAGTCACATCAGCAGATTGAAATGTGTCATCATTGATGTATATAATCTGTTCTGACCATATGTTTTCTGTCAAAAACAAAGCAGATCAGATTTAAAAACTCAGATAGCAGACTTCTTAGAAATTTCATAATCTGATCTTCTTACCATCTTTCCAGAAGCTCTCAGGACTGTGCGCTGGAGAAGGAAGACTCTGCTCACTTGGACAGAGACTAACATAAAGTGTTTAATTTTTAGTGTTCCACAGACCTCACATAATTAATGAGTCTGTTTGCATGAGCTATGATTTTTGCCTGCAATATTTATCATCCGTAAGGAAAATGTAGTCTAAAGGAAATCATGAAACCATCATCCATCCACTCTATCTAAAGTTGGAAAGCTCAGACCTTTGAACAGATTTAGCAGACTATAGTAACAAAAGAGCAAGGAGCTATCATCAAACAGGGCCAAGAGCTATAAACATAGCAACTCTCTACCCATGGGTACCATCATGTGACCAGCATCCTCCAATGCTGGGCAAGATGGTGTTTTCATCTGCTGCTGGAGTGAGGATAAAATAGCCCATGAGAGCTGGGCGTGGTGGCACAGGCCTTTAATCCTAGCACCCCGGAGGCAGAGGCAAACGGATCTCTGTGAATTCAAGACCAGCCTGGTATACAGAGTGAGCTCCAGGCCAGCTGGGACTAAAGGGAGACCCTGTCTCAAAAATACCAAAGGAAAAAAAAAAAAAAAAGAATTAGCCCATGCGAAATAGGAAAGTGGCATATCCATCAAAATGTTCATCACTTGTCACTCTTCCCTGATGAGAGTCTTTGAAAGATAAACCTGCACTTTAGTGGAAATGTGTCCCTTAAGAAGATTAACTATAGAATTGTTTAGAATACCAAAACTGATATGGCCACTAGCTAAATCAATATATATGAACATCTGCACACTAGAATAAAATGCAACTTCTGTGGTGGGCATGGAGGAGAAGGAGACAAGTGCTTTTGCTCTCCATTGAAATAAATGTGAAGAGGCATTAAATAGAAAATATCCAAAAATGTAAGTGTGTGACCCCATTTGGGTTAAGAGGCAAACATCTGTGAACACAGAAACTTCCAATGGAAGGAACACAACTACTTATAATAATAGTTGTCTTTGAACAGATTAACCCTTTTGTACTATTTGAATATTTTTGTGTTACCGGTATACAAATACATTTCAAAGAGTGGAAACATCTGAACAGCTTTGTCGCAGCGTGCCAAGTGTTCCAGTTTCAAGGAGCTTTAGGCTCATTTCTTTACACAAGAAGACAAGTGTCACCTGGCATCAAAGGACCCACATTCTTACAGCTTTTTACAACTGCTCTTTCCCACTCATTCTTTTCCTGGAATCCTGTCTTTTCCTCTCTAAGATGCCTGAAAATATTGTTCCCATAGCAATTGTCACTCCAGACCACTGAAGTCAGAATCTGAGAAGGCACGTGCAAGTGTTATTTCTGGATTGAGGAAAGTTCTATATGTCAAGAAAAAAGTAAGGAGGGTAGAGAAGGCCATGAATTTACCCCCAAAATGTGAAAAAAACAAGAGTTAAAATATTTCCCTTCTACTGATTAATGCTTTTCTTTTAAAAAAACATTTTTTAATTTTATTTACCTTTTATGTGTATGAATGTACTGTCTGTATATAGGTTTGTGCACCCATGTCATGCAATGCTGCAGAGGTCAGAAGAGGGCATCAGATTCCCCTGGAACTGGAGTTAAAGACCATTCTCAGCCATCATGTGGGTGCTGGGGATCAAACCTGGGTCCTCTGCAAGAGCATTCAGCGCTCTTAACTGCTAGGCCATCTCTCCAGCCCTAATGTGTTTCTTATAATCAGAATTTATGTGTCCTTCTTAAACATCAGCACTCTCATTAATGACTTGATGTTACAAATAAATATAGAATACACAGCAGTGGGGGTTGGGAAAGGAGAGAGGAGAGATGCTCAATATGAACATTATTGGAGCATCCAAAATTATTTCATTTTTATTAATCTGCTTTTCCCCAGCAACATTTGCCTATCCTGGCTGTTTTTCACTAAACCCCAGGTTAACGCCTCAAAAGTGAACAGATAGTCAGTTAAATCCCCCAGTTAAGAGGCTTATCTGTGTGTCCAACCGTGGGCAAAGTACATGTGAAACAAATGAAGCTGTGTGTGCCTGTCCCTGAAGGAGCTTAAAATCTTCAAACAGCAACCCCATTTCTCAGGGTGTTTTGCAGGCAGTTTCCTTAAGAGGATGGAAGCTCTTTTTTTTCCTATTAAGGATTTATGAATTTATATATCTAGAAGTTTTATCCCTTTGAACGTCAAAAGGAAATAAGCATTGCTGCCCGCATATTTCAAATGAATACTACAAGGAACCACACCTGGTGGGGAAGGGAACAGGCAGTGGAGCTTCCCGTTAAACTGTACTAGATGTTGAACTCTAAGAAGTACTCACAAAAAGATAAGAAGTCTGGGAAAACCTAAATAACTGCAGTGCTTTGAGTTGGGGATAACTTGATTGACAGTGTCAGTGTTGACCCACAATCACTCTGGTTCCTCTCTTCCTCTTCTTGCTTCCTGGGTTGGCCTTCATAGGTATCCTTCTCCCTAGCTTTCCACAGCACTGAACACAAGTTAATTAATACTAATATAAGCAGACTAAGATGTAGATGTCTGGGAGTGAAGAACAAGAACGAGAACTAGAAAAGAAACTGGAACAAGCAGAACATCAACCAAGACCATAGTCCATACCCCACCATGAAGATCACGGAGGCCACAGTGCTAGCCAATGAGCACCGACATGACCCAGCCTCTAACCCTGGCCATGAATACTTCAAGAAACTGCCATAATTTTCCTGGGCCCATTTGTACCTTCAGAATGAATACTTCACTGCCTCTATTTCTTTGAATAATGAATGCTCAATGCAAAGACCAAGGCAGGTAGACCTTAGGTCTGGGATCAATATCCTAGATAAAAAGGAGACTGGGAATTCAGCATCTGCCAACTTCAGTTTATTTAATTGAAGAATAGTTCTGCCTGCTATCAAGACCTTCCAAAGAATGACAATTACAGGCTACAAACTGAGAATATCTCAATCAAAAAGAAATCTAGAACTAGATGAGAATACAGCAATATAACAAGTACATTTTTTTACATATGGTGGTTAGAAAGACTATACTAATAATAAATTATTAGATGTTCTTACTGGAAGATGCTAGACATGTCTTAGTACTAAAATGCTTTTTGCTGTATTTTTGCATTTTCCAATAACTATGTGCAAAATGCTTCTTAATATTTGGTACAGAGTATGCACAAGACTCATCTTACTGCAGAGATACATGCACAGCCATGTTTATTGCAGCCTTCTTCACAATGGCAAGGAGCTAGAACCAACCCAAGTACCCCTCAACTGATGAGTGGATAGAGAAGATGTGATACATTTACACAATGGAGTTCTATGCAGCGGTAAAGATGACATCATGAGCTTTGCAGGTAAATGGCTGGAGCTAGAAGATATCATGCTGAGTGAAGTACCACAGTCCCAGAAAAACAAAGGAAGAATGGTATCCCTCATCTGTGGATGCTAGCACCAATTACCTAATTGTATGGCAAACTGAGCAACGTCAGTCAATGTGATCTGAAAACAATTGTGCTCTTATACTGTGAATCCCTTAAGATATAATAAACAAATAAAAAAATATTTGGTACAGAATAACAATAGGTGGATGGTTTGTACTCAAATTTAAGAAAATTACTGAGTTAATTATATTCTCTCTGCCATATTTTGTATGTTTATTAAATGTGAATAATATATCTATGATGAAAAGATGCATGGATTATTATGTAAGCGTTTAAAACAGGAGCTGGAGAGATGACTCAGTGGTTAAGAGCGCCGACTGCTCTTGCAAAGTACCTGGGTTCGATTCCCAGCACCCACATGGCAGATAAAAACCTTCTTAGGCAGGACGAGAAGGTTCACTCCTTTAATCCCACCACTTGGGAGGCAGAGACAGGCAGATCTTTGTGAGTTCAAGGCCAGCCTGGTCTACATAGTGAGCTCCGGGCCAGCTAGGACTAAAGGGAGACCCTGTCTCAAAAAGTCAAAAAAAAAAAAAGTTTAAAACAATATATAGGCTATAGAAAGAGCTCTTATAGAGTTTGATTTTATTATATAATATAGTCAATTGTAACATGAATCACATTTTCAACAATCTCACCATAATATCTATGGTTTAATCTCATTAAAAGAGAACCTTTAACTGTACAAAAATGTCAATCATTTGATATTTTGTTATAGGGATAGAAAAAAGAATATGGTTATTATTTTATCTTTTTCAAAAGATCAGTAGGGTAGAGCATTCCACTTTGTGTAAAAGCCATGGTTTAATAATAATTATTTAGGAGCAAAGTTTGGTGTACAACACATAGATGACCTCTCTCTCTGAAAATTAAAGTAAAACAATAATGTATATATAGTTTTAATCTGTATCTGCTTTTAATACAATAATAGTAATAATAGTATAACATCTCAACAATCTCTAAATACCAGTTTTTATAATAGAGAAATTTATCAATATCTGTTTTGACTGGAAATACCTTACAATACACCTTTTCCTGTGTACCCTACAAAAGGGTTAGCTCTGTAAGGAACTAAAGTGGCAATGCTAGGCTATGCCCAATAGCATGCAGAAGTCTCTTCATAAATGAGAGTATGTGTGATTTGGCTAACATCTACATAAAGACTGTTTTCTAAGAACCAAATGAAAGCCCAGGTCATTGTCACCATTTGATACCTTCATTTACAAGCAGACAAAACACCATAAGTGTGTTCAGCCCTGAGGGAAGTGCAAATCGAACACAGTCTTTGTCTTAGCAGTCCATAGACTAACAGAAAGACTTAATCAAATATACTGATATTTATATTTTACATCTTCTGAAGCAAATTGGAATGTGATCGTCACTCAAAATATCTTTAAAAATGTATTATGAGACATAAAACAAGGAATTAGTCCTTCTGTTTCTTCTTGGGACAGGAAATGTTCACTCTTTCATAGGTAGCAAATTTTAATAATTCCATCATTTGCTCTGTCTCATATTTTTCTGAATGAGAGTTAAGCTTCCTTTGGAGATTAGAAAACTTAATGTGCCTATCATGACTGAGGTGAATGCTTTATCAAATCATGTCTCATGTATTAGAACTCAATATAATTATTTTTATTGAGTGAATAATAAACACATAAAATAAAGTCTCCAACTTCAAGATGCATGCTTTGTATACAGGCACACATACTCCAGGTTAAGAAAGTGATAAACTATACAAGATGTAGAATCACAAGAATATTTGGGCAACATTTTTGAAAGGATATTGTGCACTCACAAATCAAGTATGCTTACTATTTAGAAAGGACCAGTATCTCCAATGTTATAATGATCCCGCTACTACATATTTAACACAGCCAAACATTAAGGTATATGCTGCTCATTCAGAACTTGGATTCACATAAGGAAATTTTAGGAGATAGCAGCCAGTCGCACAGATGAACCTTAAAAATAACAAAATCTCAGGGCTGGAGAGATGGCTCAGCAGTTAAGACGACTAATTGCTCTTACAGATGACCCAGGTTCAATTCCCAGCACCCACATGGCAGCTAACAACCTTCAGTAACTCCAGTTCCAGGGGATTGAATGCTTTCTCCTGACATCCTCAGGCATCTCACAAAACAGGCACACTTACACACATGAAGTCAATACACTTGTACACATAAACTAAAAAATAATAAGTAAACTATTTTAAAAGAAAGTTTAAAAATAACAAAATCTCAGCCAAGCACAGTGGTGCATGCCTTTAGCCCCAGCAACTCAGGAGACAGAAGCAGGCAGATCTCTGTGAGATCAAGGCCAGCCTGTTCTAAATAGTGAGATCTAGGCCAACTGGGACTACAGCAAGACCCTGTCTCAAAAACAAAAACAAAAAAATGAATAATAAAAAAGAATAACAAGATCTAGAGTCAACCATTGTGTTTCTATTTTTAAAATTTATCTATTTTTTAATTTTATTTACATGTATGAGTGTTTCTCCTGTATGTATGTGTGTGCACCCCATGTGCACCAGGTGCCCACAAAGGCCAGAAGAGGGTTTCAGATCCCCTGGAACTGAGTTACTGGACAGTTTTGAGCTGCCAGAAGCTGGGTGATGTGCAAGGACAGTAAGTGTGCTTAAGTGCTGAACTGTCTCCCAGCCCTGTTATCTCTTTATAACAAGTTCTGGGAAATACTTATTTCTTCAAAAAGACAGAGGTCTGCTTCTTAGCAGAGCATACTCAGTAGTATCAGTGTAGCACTGTCCACTGCAGCACTGAGCCAGGAGAAGGCCAGGCACAGCCTCCTGGAAGAGCATCTGCCTGCAAGTGCCTGGCTGTGTGCCAACTCCATAAATAAGGCTCTCTTGTGTTATGCTTTTAAATACCTTCATTTTAAAATTAGATTTTTATCTTTTCCTCCAAAACAGCTAAATCTCTATTGAGCTACCAAAACACATTTTATGACTTAGATTAGTGCTCTGCCTTATTTATTTATTTATTTATTTATTTATTTATTTATTTATTTATTTATTGCAGCTGCTACTTTTAAGAAACAATGTTTGCTTTCCACAGAGGAAGAAGGGTTTTTCTTGAAAGGAGGAAATTTTCTGTGTTGTCATCAGGGCATCCTCTATTTCTTTTCTAAATTCCAGAACTTGTTACAAACATCTTCATATGCAAACTACAACAGCACAAGTGCTTAAACATTCACAGTTTCAAACATGAGAGAAAACACATAACTAACAAAAAATAAACCAAGGCGGATCACGGAGGGCACGGAACAAGCCAACTTGCTTCCTCCTCGCTCCAGCTGGCACTACTTAGGCGCCATCTACACAGGAAGTTAGTGAAATGAATTCCTAACACAAATTGTTCTTTTCAGTTTCCTCTGCCAAAAAAAAAAAAAATCAGCCATATCATTAGTGTCATCTTAGATTATCAAAATATTTGTGTCTTTTTACCCCAACACACAAACTTTAAGAGAATAACTTGGATGGAGATCCAGCTCAGTAGTAGGGTGCTTTACCAGCATATACAAGGCCCTGAGTTCATTCCCCAGAACCACAAAAGAGAAAATGGGGCAGAAAAAGAGAGAGAGAGAGAAAGGGAAAGAGAAGAAAGAGGGGGGAAATAGATGATAGATAGATAGATGATAGATACAGATAGATAGATAGATAGATAGATAGATAGATAGATGATAGATAGATAGATAGATAGATAAATAGATGACAAATTAGATAGATAGATAGATGATAGAGATAAATAGATAGATAGATAGATAGATAGATAGATAGATAGATAGATAGATAGTCTACAGTTCCTTTGAATTTTTAAATATGTAGAATGGGAAGATTGGGTAAAGGAATATTTGCCTATATCACAAAATTAGCACTATTTAAAATCCCAGCACTAAGGAGGCAGTGGCAGGCAGATCTCTGTGAGTTCAAGGCCAGCCTGATCTACACAGTGAGTTCCAGAACAGCTGGGGCTGTAGGGAGACCCTGTCTCAAAAAGACCAAAAATAAATAAATAAATAAATAAATAAATAAATAAATAAATAAATAAAACCACATCTTTAAAGAGATTATCATCCTTGGTTAACTTACTTTCCCTAAATTTCTCTAGGAATTTTATGAGATATATGAGAACCAAAACAACTTGAAGTTAAATATTTCTAAGTTTAGACAATTTACTCTGGTCAGATCCAAGTACAAGGACTGGAACGAAGATCAGCTGATATAGTCTTGAGAACACCAGGGCTACCCATTTGTTAGGAAGTTCACAGGGTATTGAAGTTCAGAGTATATTGGAGAGAATAATTCATTTAGTGCCCATATTTACTAAATGAATAGAGTCCGTTCACTTGTATATCTGATCATTGAATACTACATTTGAAAGAACTTCATCTACACAAGAGAGAAAAACCACTTCAGGGCTTCTCCCCAGAGCCCTCGTTCCTCGATCGCTCTCCCTCCGATGGGTTAACCATACCTGTCCTCTGCCTCTCAATACCTCCAATATTCCACTTTCCATCACCCTGAGGTGCCTCATCTTTCTGCCTGTCTTCACTCTCTAGGTGGACCACAAGGGCACTATAAGTACTGCTCTTTTTAAACAAGCGATTAAAAATAAATTTCTACTGACATATGTTAAGAAGTCCTAAGTAGGTAAGAGCCACAAATGGAATTCACAAAAGTACAAGTGGTTACTATGTACAGGCCAGTAGCACAATTTATTATTCAAAACCTCCACCATAAATAGATCAGTCCAAAAGTAGTGCCGTTTGATGGCCTTCTCCCTAGACCCAGCCAACTTTACAAACTAAATTTTCTCTGCCTTGACTTCCCTATCCCCCATGGAATGCCACTGCCATTTAAAGTACTCTTTATATAGACTTAACTTTTCTAATTTTTTCAGGTATTAGAAAACCATTGTCAGGGGTATCTAAAATATACCACCTTGGGGGAGGGGAGGCATGTTGAGTAGGTATATATCTATGTATGGCAATCCCTCACTTGGGGAGAGGTAGATATACTTCAATATGAAATGAAAGCAATAAAATGCGTATTCTAAACAATAAACTCTGGTTTATACTTCCTCAAACTATTTATCACTGGTATAAGCCAATATAGCTTATCAGTACCAAATTTCCTTAGGAAAACTGGAAGTGTCATTAAATTATACCATTTAATTAGATATTGTTGAAATTGTCTGAGAGGGTTGCCTGGTGGAGAAAAAAATTATGTTGGCCGGGCGTGGTGGCGCACGCCTTTAATCCTAGCACTTGGGAGGCAGAGGCAGGTGGAACTCTGTGAGTTCAAGGCCAGCCTGGTCTACATAGTGAGTTCCAGGACAGCTGGGACTGCAGGGAGACCCTGTCTCGAAAAGACAAAAAAAAAAAAAATTATGTCTTATAACTCCTATCAAGAAGTAGTGAATTATTTATTGGATACCTTCTATGTTCAGTCCATATGCCGTGGGGAAAACAAAACTGAAAGAGTGTCCTCTGATATTTTGAGTGCAAGTTTGTGAAAACAAAAAATATGTGTCTAAATGTAAAGGAGGCAAGAAATACTAGACCAGAGCTTGATTAGTTATCAAAGGGAGAGACAAATTACCTAAGGTTGGAAAAGGGTGAAATAGGCATTAAATGCCTTGAATAAATGATTTTGAATAGTGTGAGACTAATTGGAGGGGGCAGCTTAGCTGGGCTAAACTACTCCATAGAGAGCTGAGAGGAGGACACAGCAGCATTGTTATGACTAGAAACAAATGCCACCAGCTCAGAATAAAGCAAGTTTAGTGCAATAGTTTCTATCAAATGGAAATCTTCAGAACAGGAGTGTTTGTAATAAGTTAGAAAGATGAATTGACTTCTTCAGTATTAAGCCAAGATGTCTGGTATTTATTCAGATGGCATAAGAGGGGAAAGCAAACTGATGCTATCTAACACTGAATTTTAAGACACTGATTCTCAATGTCTGTTTCTAGAACAAGAGCACCCACATCCTCAGGAACTTGTTAGAAACAGACTCTGGAGAAATCCCCAGGTTGTAGTCCATTAGCGCATGGTTGAGCAAGAATTCTAGAAGATTCTCTGATTCAAGTTTGAAAACTACTAATTTAAATAAGTTAAAATATTCAGCAAGTATATGAAGGAAAGAGAAAAAAAAAAAAAAAAGAAAATCAACACTAAGAAAAGCAAGAATCACCAGGGAAATGTCAATCAAAACCAATGAGACAGCACCACACTCCAGTAAGAATAGCTATTCCCCAAAAAGCAACAAATGCTACTGAGGACAAAGGATGGTAAATACCAATGCAGATCAGCATGCCGTGGAGAACATCATGGAGAACACAGAGAGAGAGAGAGAGAGAGAGAGAGAGAGAGAGAGAGAGAGAGAGAGGGAGAGAGAGAGAGAGAGAGGGAGAGAGAGAGAGAGAGGGAGAGAGAGAGAGAGGAGAGAGGGAGGGGGGGGAGAGAGAGAGGGGAGAGAGAGGGAGGGAGAGAAGGGGAAACCGAGAGATCGAGAGAGAGAGAGAGAGAGAGATGGAGATCGAGTGAGAGGGAGGGAGAGAGAGAGAGAGGAGAGAGGGAGGAGAGAGAGAGAGAGGGGAGAGAGGGAGCGAGATTGAGAGAGCGAGAGGGAGAGAGGGAGAGAGGAGAGAGAGGGAGAGAGGAGAGAGAGAGGGAGAGAGAGAGAGGGAGAGAGGGAGAGAGACGAGACGAGAGAGGGAGAGAGAGAGAGAGACGCGGGAGAAGAAGGGAGAGAGATGGAGAGACGAGAGGGAGAGAGAGGGAGAGAGAGAGAGAGAGAGAGAGAAGAAAAAATGAAAAGAAATAAATTAATGCTACCCAGTTATCTGGCAATTTTGTATATATAGCCAAAAAAATGAAATAAGTGTACCAAAATATACCTGCATTCACTGTTTATTGCAGGACTATTCACAATAGCTGAGACACCGAATCAGCTGAGGTATCTGTCAGTAGACACATGGGTGAGAGGCAGGCGGATCTTTGTGAGTTCAAGGCCAGCCTGGTCTACAAGAGTGAGTTCCAGGACAGCTGGGGCTACAGGGAGACCCTGTCTCGAAAAGACCAAAAAAAAAAAAAGGTGTGTCACAGCCATTTTCAAGTCAAAGAAAAGAAAAAAAATGAATGTTTTTACAAGATTTTATAGTTGGCATTTAATAGCATTTCAAGACCACCTTTTAAAGCTCTATTAAGAGTTTCTCTCTTCAAAGCTTACCATAAAAGGAAATTTAAAATGACTAAGCCTAGAGTGGGAATTGCAGCCCATGTGGTCTTCTCTCCTATTCAGAATACCATCCAAGTGTTGAGGGTGGCAAGCTGACATTGTCATAGAGACCTCTCTCTCCAGGCTGCTCACATGTATCAGGCCACTTAATCCTCACACACATGAAAGTCGTGAATCAGGCAACATCATTTCCCTTTCATATAATTAAGGAAACTAGTATACAGTAAAATAACCAAATTGTAAGCATAAGACAAGGACTAAGTCTCTTAGCTTCTTCAGCACGTGTTGTGAAGAAAGAATTCACATAACCCCCGATTTACGTGATATTTCAGGAATTCTTCAGAAGTCTACATACTACATGCATGGTGAGGACAAGAGTTTGCAAATACATACGTAATTTTATTTTGTTTGTTCCTTAAGTTGTTTCCTATTTGTAGGCACTAAGGTCTATTGTCTGCCCTCAGGAGACAGAGACTACATCCTGCTGGAAGACTTGAAGTCAGCTGGAGAGAAGAGAGGTAGCAAACCCTTCAATCTCCCCAAGAGTCTTTGTGAGCTGGCAGGGAGCAGGGGGAGGTAAAATGCAATGTTTGTAAAGTCATCCAGCTCCTCTTCTCTGAGCTTTGCTTCACTTGAAGAAGCCAGAGAGAAACAGGATTCTGACCTGAATTCTGTGTAGAGCCCTGTGAAGGGACTACTTGCCACCTGATGAAAACTTGCTACCTAACACCGATCTTACCAGCACAATTTGGAGGCACAGAGTACTCAGAGAGTGAGAGAGCATACATCTCCCACTGCAGTGGACAGGCTTAGCCTCAGGACAGGAGTCCCTGATCCTTCTGGAAAGACTCAGCAGCTGAGCTGCAACCCAAAAGGCTTACCAGGTCATCAGCTGTAGGTGGCCCAAGACCAGATAAGTGAAGCCAGTAACTCAGGGAGCCTTGGGCAGAATGTGCAATGGGTGGGTGAACTCTCCAGTAAATGACAATGGGTACCTGCTTTTTTTCTCACAAAAATTGAGCAGAACCAATCACAAAGCATATACCAGGCTGAGGTCATCTGTGTGGAGCAGCAAGGCCTTGGTGCTGGGAGCAGCCCATTTTCTCCTTTCATGGGAGAAGGGTCAACTAGCCTGATGGATTGCTGTGTGTAGCTATTAATAATGTGTTAATTGCCAAGTATTTCTATAGTCTTGACTGTACTTTAGGAATTAGCCAGGGAGTTTTAAGACTATGGATTCATTCCATTCCATTGCAGAGATGAGAGGTAAGGGTTATATTATCCCTGTTGGCACATGAAAAAAAAAATGCACACACAAGTTCAGAAAACACAAAGGAGAGAAGTCAGAAGTTACATGTCATGTAATCACCACACAACCACAAGTAGTATCACCACAGGCTGGGATTTGAAAGGCTGAACTGATCAGACCAAATTTTTAAATAGATCAGACTAAATTATGTTTCTTGTTACCCAACATGTGCATGTTCTGACGAAAATCAGATGGGTTACAGGAAGGAGGAAGAGGGGGAACAGAGGAGGAAGAAACCCCGTGCCTTTTCACATGGAGTTGCACTGTGTACATTTCCAAATGGTGAGGACAAAAATGGCAGCACCTAAAGGTCCTTTGAGAAGCTCAGGTAACAGTTCCTGGACAGAGGAAGATAATGCATCTGCAGAGCACTTTAGACCTGCCTCTTCTAGTTACCACTGCAAGGAGTCCAAGGGCACAAACTTCCTCTAATTCTTAGATGACCTCCTCCTCTCCCTCCCTCTCCTTTTCCTCCTCCCCCTCCCTTTCCTCCCCCCTCGCCCTCCTCACTCCTCCCCCTCCCTCTCATTCCTCCTCCTCCTCCTCCTCCTCCTCCTCCTCCTCCTCCTCTTCCTCCTCCTCCTCCTATCCACTAGACTGAAATCCCAACTTTCTTCTGCCTTTTTCAATTTGGCTTCCAAGTTCTCTGTGCACAGAGTACTCAGCTACCTATTTGGGAAATATTTCACATTTATGAGCAACCTAGGATAGAACAGGCAGAACAGTACAAAGGGAAAGCAAGGTGCTGTTTCTAGAAATGTGCTGCAAATTTTAGGATTAAAATGAATTGACTTAAAGTAAGAGGATTTTAGAGGCTTCAACAGGATTCCATTCATTACTTTTCCAGGACGGGATATGACCCCATGGGGCCACAATTGATGGTGAAATAAGTTTGCAGTGACTTCAGTTCCTGGTGGGCAGTAATATAAGACAGATAGGTCAATAAGGTTGCAGATTTATAGCACTGATAATACTTTCTATTTATTTGAGATTTGTTTCAGTTTTTCAAATCTAACACATGGCTGAATAGATCCTAGGATATGGTGTTAGTACAATGTCTGTAAAAAATGATTCTTTCAGGGAAAAGGGGGTAGAAAAAAAGAAGAGAGCTTTCAATGTTCAGGATCCTTTACATCTGCTGCTCAGCTGGAAACACTGTTAAAAGGCCATTAGAACCTGAAGGTAACAGACCTCGAATGCTATGAAAGGCATGGGGCAATTTGCTGTTTGTGTTAGGAGTATCAGCCTCAGCCACTTCCTTTTCATGGGCTGAAAACAGCTTCTGTCATGAGCCGTGAAAATCAATTCCACAGTAAGCAGGCAGAAATGCGGCTGAAGGTGGTGCACCTAGTGGCTGGCGCTGTGCAGCAGAGCCGCCTTCTGGGCATCTGCGGCACCTTGCACACATCCCAGAGAGTGCTCTCAGGCAGAGCCAGGAGCTATCAGCAGCTTGGTTACTTCCAGGAGCCTTCAGGCTTATCTCTTTGGACACTGGTTGCCTCTAATGCTTAATTAGGTTAAAATTCAAATTGTCGCCCTGAATGAAGACAGCTTTCGAAACTGTCGGACTGGGAACAGCCTGCTCTTTCCTGTTTGTAGTCCATTTTCTGTATTCCCTGATTATAGTAATTGCGAGGCAGGCTTATTCCCACTTCCTCAAATAATACAGCTTCAAGGCCTTTTAAAAATATATAGAACATTTCAAAACTTTGTTTCAAATATAAGGTCATACTTTTGAAAATAAGTATTTCAGGAGGATAACAATTGCTTTGTCAAAAGTCATGCTTTACAAACTAATGGTCAGAAAGGTTAAATTTCATTTGAAAACATGTTATTTGTTTTTCAATGATAAGAAATGGTATTCTGGCTACAAAATGTAGCCTTGGTTACCACATAGGCTAAAGATCATTTTATCAAATAAGTCTATATATAGCCAACCCTTTGTTAAACTGAAAACCTTTATGAACTGCTTAGCAAATTCTAGGTAAGATTAAGTTGCCACTCAAATCATATTGGTTTATGTATATAACTTCCTATACTATTACCTATCTTTATGCCAATAACTCATGCTGAGAAACTGGTTCAAAGTTCATGTAGTAAACTTTTTTGTTAGAAACAAAATTTTAAAATCCATAACTTTCTCTTTTAATACTGTATCTGATTCATCTAACTTGTTTTTAACTGCAATTTAAGTGTGATGATACAGCATATATTTCTGACTAAAACAGAAAAATGTGGGTTTGTACAATTTTTAAGTCTACCCCTCAAAATACATAATGAGGATCTCAAAGTGATTCTAAGATAATTCCAACTTATTTTTGTTTAAAGAGAAGTTGGCATCTGAGAAGAGATTATTCATAGCAGATTTATTTGTTGATCACGTGAGGTTTGCCATTTTCCAAGGTACTTCATATTCAACTGAAAATGGCCTTTCAGAAGAGCCACATGTTAATTTAACTGAAATGAATATATTCTTTATTGCAGTCATATAAAAAGTGACCTGAGCTTTTAACATCGTACTTGACCTCTGGATGTCTAATTGCCCACAGACTCTGAGAATACAGAATAAGATGCCACATAATCACGTGGGTAGTAAAAGCACAAAACAAGCTTTTCACAAATTAGCACTTGGTAATGTAAAAGTTACATTGAACAACGTTTCCCAGTTCCATGCAAATAATTGTCTGTAAGAATCCTAACATGTCAGCAAACAAGAGTGCCCCCGGAAGGCTGCATTTCCACATCAGTGGGACTTTGGACTACAAATTCCTGTTTTCCAAACAGTGCTCCCAAAGACTTTGAAAACCTTTTACAGGCCGATAGAAAACAGAAGTCACTGACAAATTTTAGTTTGCTTTTAGTACAACTCATCTTTTAAAAAAAATGAAAAAAAAAGTCTTACAAATTCTCTCTTCTGAAATCAGTCCATTAGTAGGCATGGAGATAGGAATCTTATATATGGAAAGTGATTACAAAATTACAAGGATGGTTTGTTTCATAAGTTAGTTTCCACTAGTTATTTCTTTTGCAATAAATTACTGCACTGTGCTTTAAGAAAATAAAATGGGGTGGCTGGGGCCGGAGAGATGGTTCAGTGGTTAAATTGTTCTTTTCCAAGGGACCCAGGTTCATTTCCTACTGCCCACATGGTGGCTCACAGCGGTCTATAACTCTAGTTCCAAGGGATCCAACACTCTCTTCTGACTCCCTGAGCCCCAGACTTGCATGTGAAACCAGGTAGGCAATACACACACACATACATACATAAAATAAGGATAATATTAGAGAGATTCACAGTGGTTAAGGTGCACCTGCTGCTATTGCAGAGGGAGTGGGGTCTGGGCCCCCGCACCCACTTGGCAGCTCACAGTCATCTGTAGTCCAGTTCCAGGAGATCCAGCATCCTCTTCTGGCCTCCACAGACACCAGGCATGCATATGATTCACAAAAGTACATGTAAAAATACAAATAAGTCCTTGAAATAAATGAATTATTTTAAATAGAAAAGGTGATTAAGGCTTTTGCCAACAAAAATAAATCAGAGTTTTATAGTTTAAGTTTATAAACTATTAATCATTGGGATTTAGGGAAAAAATAAGAAAAGCAAACAGCTGCAGTATAATAATTTCTTTTTTTTTCTTTCAGAAAATATTAAAGCCTACCGTTGGAAAATATCTGCATTGGATGCATGTGGCTTTTTTACTGGTGCTATTGACTTCAAGCTATTCTGACCCATTAAGAAAATAATAAGTGAAAATTATTCATCCTTCTTTAGAAGGCTTCAGAAAGATTTCTCCCTGAAAAGAAAATAGTTACCTCAACTTCACTGTGACCTTATGAGGAAATAACTAGAGCGAGATTCAGTAGAGAAACGTTGTCCCATGCTAATCTCAGCTGTGCTGGAGGCACAAAGGGAAGAAGGCAATTTCTTAAGAAATCCAAGAACTATAATAGGAAACACTCCTACCAGTGAAGAAGTCTGCAGAGCCCCAGTGTAAATGTGCAGAACTGATCCTGCCACCTCTGTAATTAAATGTGTATAAAATGAAAAAGTCATCAGGTCCGAATGTAGTCAGTCTCCTTGCATAAGAACCTAGAGGTCAGAAGAAAATGGCCAATTCTATACCTGGAGGCCATTGTGGGGAAAATAACTCAAAGAGAAGGTAAAAGGATGAAATTCCTCCTGACCAGAAGTCCCCTAAAAGGGACAAGTATAATAAGGCTCATTTACCCAAAGAAAGCAAGCCAATTTGGAAAAGAAATATAAGGACCTTACACTGAAAGAAACTTCTAATTCTGTTGCCCGTTTCCCCTTTAAGGCAGAGGGTGTATCACTCATGGTGATACATCATTGGCAGCAGGGGAAGGTCTTTTTGGTTCCAGACACAGGGAGGGTGGCTGTTTTCCTTAGTTCCCCCAAGGCCATGATAAATTTTTAAAAGAAACCTGGGGAGATCAGCACTGTAATCTGCAGTAGCAACATACTCTCTGGTAGAGATTCCAACCCAAGATCAAGGTAGAAAATGTCACAGAAACCATTGCTTAACATCTGACAGTCCACCCTGGCTCAAACCTATACTTTAAACCACTTTGAATGGAATTCAATGTTGTTCTTAGAGATTCAAAGGTACAGGGAATAACAGTACTATAATCAGCATGGAACATTTCCAAAATATAGATTCTCAGAGCCAATCCTGACCTATTTAATCAGATGGTTTAAAAGGTGAGGCCAAGACATTTGGTTTATCCAAGACCTCAGTGATACTCACTCATACAGTTTATTGAGAACTGCTCTAGATTACTGCCTCTCTACCAGGGAACTGTGTCATGATTACCCCAAAACTTAGGAGAGGGAGGGAGGTAGAGAGGGAAGGAAGGAGGAGAGGAAAAGAAAGAGCCAGGAACCCTTTTCCCAAACCAATTAAATCAGAATATCGGAAGCATATTGAATCTGAATATTGAAGAGCTCAAGGCTAGGAGTTTTGTGACTGTCTCCCATGATTCTGCATGTATCATCTAAGATGACCCTGGGTCTCCCCAGCTACCAAAGACAACTGGTAGATTTTTAGAAATTTCATGAACTGATTATTAGTTGTAGGCAACTAGAAAAGGATTCTGATGGTTGTTTAAACAGAAACTGGTTCAATGCTACAAGAAAGGATATCGACTCCACATCTCTCACAAGAACAATTCTAAACAGCAGTTCACCAGTGGCCAGAGCTAGGAAATAACATCCCAAATACTTGAATGATTTACATAATCTAGGTAGTCTCTTTCAGATGTCCATTAGCAATCCTTGGGATTCTTATTGATATGATAACGATTAACCAAGCAACTCAATAGCCACCAGTTGCCAATTTGAGGTGTAACTCACGAGTTTAGCTCAAGACCAAAGTTCCTTTCTCTTTCCTTCCTTTTCTTTCTCCTTCCCTTTCCTTCCCTTTCCTTCCCCTTCTCCTTTATTTTCCCTCCCTTTTCTCTTCCCTTTCCTTTTTTTTCTTTATCATCCCTTCCCCTTCCCCTTAATTTCCCAACATGGACCTAGGAAACAATTCTAGAATGAAAATCATGGGTCCATTTCCTTCTCACCAATGAACAACATGCCGTGAGGATATAGTCCCTGCTGCTGCCTTTAGCTTTGACTCCGGGTGCTCTAGCAGCGATCTTACATCATATGGAGATGGGTTCAAGGAGCTGAGGAGCAGAAGGATGACCACAGCTTGGTCCCCTGCAGGTACTATAAACACGGTGCTTTCTCAATGCCCTCTGCCGGGACTCTGGCCATATGAAGTAATGGACACAGAAGCCAGCTGAATCAGGACTTTCTGTGACCTGCAGCCAAAAGCGTCTTAACTGACACAGATGATTTCGACACCTCATCCTCTTTAAATGCTTTGATTGGAAACTCTATGCATCAGAGTCTATTTTTTTTAAGTTTTTTTTATATTAACTGAAATTTGAAATTATGTTTTTCTCTTCTCTGGTGACTTCATTTGCCCTCCTTCCCTCTTCTTACTCATTTTTCTCTGCGCCTTTCTACTTCCTGCTTACAGATCAAAAACAGCATCTTAGCTGTCTTCCTTCCCTCTCCCTAGGCTTCTAAGGATCTGTTGACTAATCCATCTTGTTTATAGTGCTTGGCCAATCTGAAATAATACTTCTATCGTGTCAGTTCACTGCCAAGAACCCAGAATAATGACCTAATTCCCGCCATATTAAGTGGACATCCAAACATCCCACCCCACCCTACCCATGCTGCTCAATATTATTTCTGACCAGTTCTAAATAAATCCCTATCAGTGATGTCTTGCACCCTGAATGCCACCTTCTCCTGCCAGGCCTTTGCCAAACACTACCCATCCCTTAAGGCCTCTCTTAATTGTACTGGCTCCATTCAGCAAGGTCAAAGAAAGGCTTCTTTCCTTGGTTCCTGTCCTGACCATCCATCAGTAATGAGCTTTGGAGTTTAAGTCATTGCCAAAACATGATAAAATTTCACGAATTCTCTATTTGTTGAAAAATTTAAAATTGTAAAGCACAACTATGAATTAAATTTCATAATGGGCATAAGTAATAAGACTTTTGATAATGTGACACTTTCTGGATGTTAATAACTCATCCAACTTTATGTGAGTTACCCTTAAGGATCATCAGCTAGCTTCAGGATAGTGAGTTTTGTCTCCACTAAAACGTACACATAAACTATGCCAAAGTATTTCTATTGCCTTGGTAAGTTAATTGTTTCTGGGACATTTATTTCTCTTTTAGTAACCCTGTCTATCTGTCTATCTCTCGCTTTCCTCCCATCCATGGTCAATGACACAATAAAGTTATGTACGTAATTTTTCATTGGTTAATGATCTTTGATGGTACCCATTGAACCTAAAAATTTTAGGATTCTTTCCAGTTCCTGGTCATCACTGTAGTTCAATCTGATAACTCCTCTCTTCCTGCCTGTGTCCTCCCACCCACCTCTCAGTCAGGGAACATTTCAAAACCATTCCAATCCTGATTGAAACACTTCTCAAAGGCCAAAGCCATTTCAGTCATTCTGATGGAGGTGCTGTGTGCAGAGAGATGAGACACTGAGGCACTGCTTTCCAGTCGGAAGCAGTTTACTCATGCTAGCACAAGGCTCTGTGACATAATTCTCAAAAGCAGAGCCACAAAGATCCAGCCTTTTATGCCCTCTGTTAATTTCCCTTTAGAGTTCAGTTTCCTTGTCTCTCAATACAGTCACACACATATCCTTACAGGGGTGCTTCTCTTACAAGGTCATGACTGGCAGTATTGAGTGAACTCAGGCTCAGACTGGAGTATATTCCTCTTGCTTTGTTCAGATGCGTTCCTACTGTATGTTCAAGGCATTTAGGGGCCCAGGAAGGGAACAAGCATGACATCCAGGGGACAGTAGCACATGCTGGCTTCATTAGAGAGCCACTTAAATGGCACAGAAGAGAAAGTCTCTCTAGTCTTGAGCTGCTACAAAGCTGACAGTCACCACCAAGAGGGGCAGGTGGTCATGGGAAGTCCTGGAGTTGGAAGGGATGTGAGCAATCACTGCAGGTCACATCCATATCTAGGTAACTTCACAACATGGTAGGGTAATTTAGGGCAGAGTGAGGCAGTTGAGGGTTCAAGCCCAGGGATTTTCTTAGATATGGCTAGCAGGACAGGAACGTTCTGCAGGGGACCCCAGGCAGGCAACTCTAGGTGGATAAAAACCAGTTACACTTAAAACAACCAAATATACAAAAACTTGTCTTCAGTGACATTAAGCATTTCAATCAAATGGCCAAGCTTGCTATGGAAAGAAAGCCCAGGGCTGACATGCAAGCTCTGTCTCTGGATTTCTTATGCTGCTGATCTAGCCCTTGGGTTTTGCTTCTCTGGTTTCCTTTATCACATTCCTCTCCTTACCACAGCCTATTAACCAAGGTTCTGGAATTCTTATGTTTTTTTTTGTGTGTGTGTTCTTTTTGCATAGGACATATATGCTCCCTCCTGTTCCCTACTCTAAGAGCTCCTTTATGGTTTGGATCCCATTGCACTCCCTCGGAGAAGTGCACCTAAGCCCCTCTTACTTAAAGGAAATAGTCCTATGACTCCTTCTCACTGTGCCAGGTGCCTTTGACAATATGTACTTTTCTCAGCCATAATTATCTAATTTTCAATGGTGCCCTGAATTTTTGCTTCCTTGTTTGGATCAAATGTCCATGGAACTCTAGACTAAACACATAGCATGCCAACTTACAGATAGTACACAGACAATAGATATTTATTGCATACATGACAAAAATGTTTAAAATAACCAGTGATACTGCTAGTTTTGTAAATTTAAATAATAGGAGTTGAGCTGAAAATGTTAGAGATTTTATGAACAATTATTTTATTGAAAGTTTATATGATAGGTCATTATAACATGAAAGCACTGAACAATTTTGTATATTTTTCTTTTTTGGTCTTTTCAAGACAGGGTCTCCCTGTAGCCCCAGCTGTCCTGGAACTCACTCTGTAGACCAGGCTGGCCTTGAACTCACAAAGATCCGCCAGCCTCTGCCTCCCGAGTGCTAGGATTAAAGGTGTGCACCACTGCGCCCGGCTGAGGCTGATGCTGTTTAAATGTAGAAGCATTTCTCCTTTTCTTGTTGCTACTCAAATAGTTCAAGAATATTTATAATCAGGTGTCATTAAAATTTGGTTTTTTTTCATGCAGGATAGTTAAAATTAGAAATCTCTACCTAAGGTTTACCACTGTGGAGTTTTTTATTGACATATTTACCAAGACAAAGCCTTAAAACTTGTTTATTGTTGTTGTTTGCTTGCTTGCTTTTCTGTTTGTTGTTGCTTTGGTTGTTTGGGTTTGAGAGGTCTTTTTTAAATTTTTATTTATTTTTTATGTGTATGAGTGTACTGTCTGCATGTAGGTTTTTGTGCACCTGTGTCCTGCAATGCCACAGAGGTCAGAAGAGGGTAGTCAGATTCCCCTGTAACTGGAGTTAAAGATGGTTCTCAGGCGCCATGTGTGTGCTGGGGATCAAACCCGGGTCCTCTGCAAGAGCAGTCGGCACTCAACCGCTAGGCCGTCTCTCCAGCCCTTGAGAGGTCTTTTTGAGACAAGGGTGTCACCAAATAGTCCATACTGATCTTGAACTACAAATCCTCTAAGGTGCTGAGATTACAGGCCTGTACCACCATACCTGGGTCAATGACACTTTCAAAGGGTACTGTGTAAAACACTGACAACTGACTAATACTGGAGAATTTTAAACAAAAACTTAAATGTATAGTGAAACATTTAACAGATCATATTTTGGTGTATAAAGAGATACAGCACCAAGATTTTGAAAGTACTAAAGCAGTTGTTTATATTGGCAAAACTACCAGAAATCACCAGCCTTGCTAGAACTCTTCTGAGATATATAAATTATGGAGGAATCTTATACTGCTAGTTTTGTAAGTTTAAATAATAGGAGTTGAGGTGAAACTGATAGAGATTTTATGAACAATTATTTTATTGAAAGTTTATATGATAGGTCATTATAACATGAAAGAACTGAACAATTTTGTATTTTATAAGTGTTCACAAATCCAAGTATTGTTTATTTTCTTTAATAATTGATGATGGAATGTTTTACCACAATAGTTCAGGGATATATTACTGTATATCCTAAATCATTCTTCAGTAGCCTACATTTCCAGTCACAACCTATTAAGAACAAAGCAATTAAAAGATGAGAGTTTATGTCAAAAAAGTACATCAGTCAACTTAAATATGACAGAATATCTGCTAATTAAATCATCTGAAATAACTTTGTTTGCAAGGAGCACTCTCAATTAATTCCCAAATCAAGAATTTAACATGTGGCTTTCCTAATAATCCAAATTTCATATGGCTTTGATACCTGGAATTAGTGTAATTCTTTTAGAAATCTAGCGACTTGCCAAATCTTAAAAAGAAAAGATTGAAATCCATTTTCAACTCACATTGCTCATCCAAAGGATTTGAAAGATATCAGTGGATAAAATAGAGGGCAAAGATTAGAAATCTTTGAGTCAGACAGATAAATGGAACTTAAACAGGTCATCCTAAACTAAGATATTTAATACAGCTGCAAAAAGTAAGATTGAATCACCAGTTTTTGCAATTATGTTAATGTGACATCTACATGTAAACTGGAAAAAATTGTTACTGATGAATGAATCGAAGTTGTGTGTGTGTGCCTGTGTGTGTGTGTGTGTGTGTGTGTGTGTGTGTAAGGACTCACATGCATATACATCTGAAGCCAGCATAAAGTGCTAAAACATAGAAGAATACCAGCAATATTTGAAAGAATTGCATGTTTTCATTATAAGCACTGAGATAAATATTTGACAAATTGGCATCAAAGAGAAAGGAAGAGTTTAATGTTTTCTTAATGTCCAGCTATCACCCAACTCTTAAAATACTGGAACCACTATGCGGGCAAAGTAAATATTGAAAATAGATAGTCATGGGTTTTGACTTACTCTGTAAAGAAATAAACTTTCATACTCATTATGGTCCATGGATAATGTATTTGTTGAACTAAAACCAAAAGTTTTGGACTAACCCAATATTCTGGTAGATTGAGAAATACATCTACTTGACAAAACCTCATGTACACAATAAAGTGATCTGAAATGCAGTAATGCATATATAGAATCTGAGTGACAGGAGGGTAAGCAATTCCTGGGAAGCTAAAATATAAATCAAAAGTGATTTTGAGAAATGATAGAACAAATCTTTGCATTGTGCAATCAACAAATCCTGGAGGCTTAATTTTGTAGGAAACTGGACTCAACTAGGTTTGTGGACTCTCAAGCCAATAGGCCTGGGTTTGAGTGTCAGGCTCATCAACTGTTAGCTAGGCCAACACTGGCAAGTTACTTAAGTCTTTGTTACTGTCTATATCATCTGTAAAATAAGTCTAGTTATGAGAGAAACTCACTAATTAAAGAATCGTTACCTTTAATTATTTTCTTCTTTATGTGTACCTATATGTGTGCCTGTATGTGTGCATGTATGTGTGTGTATGTGTGCATGCATGTGTGTACATATATGCATGTGCACATGTGGTGGTCAGAGGACAGCTATTGAGAGTTGGATCGCTCCTTCAAACATGTGGGTCCTGGGGATCAAATGGGTGATTAGGCTGGCATTAAGTACTTTTGCCAACAGAACCATTTGGCCAGCTGAGGTAGCTTTCAGGTAATCTGTATTAATAGGTGATGGGTCCTTAATTTCTATATATGAGGTGCTGAAGTAACATTAGATAAATAAAGAAGAGCCATGAAATCTAGGAGTCATTGTGAACTATAAAATATTATAATTAAAGATCTTAACACAGCTTGGATATTTGAAAGGCGGCAGAATAATCTTAACATAGCAGTCTCTGAATTTTCCACAATTATGCAGGTGTGTGTGTGTGTGTGTGTGTGTGTGTGTGTGTGTGTGTGTGTTTCCCTGAGATACAGTGCCTTTAGCTTACTAGGCAAGCACTCTATTGCTGAACTACACCAACAATCCCAGCAGGTGTTATTTTCAGTAATGGGTCTCTGAGAAGTTTAGTGCCAGCAAGATGAATCGGTTTGCAAATGGGATAATATAGTATTACTGAGGCTTGAGGGAAGAGTGGACCTTTGATCAGAAGTTCCCTATTGAAGATCCTGATGATATAAGTTCAGGATCTCCCCAGGAGACAGAAAAAGAGAACACAAGAAAGGCCATTGTGAATGCTTTTCGCTAGATATCTGGAAACACTTCTGTACCACAAGAATTCCCAAGTATTAGAATAGATAGCTGAGAGGGGCTCAAGAGTCTATTCTTTGGAGGTCTTCCAAAAGGAGAGTCTATCCGATCTGCCTGTGTGGGTTTAAAATCAAGGCTGAGTGAAGATTGATCGTGCAAACTGCCCCTCTGCAAGCACTTTCTAAGAGCAGAAGTTTATATATTACCTATCACAGTCCCCCTCTGTTGGTTTGAAGAGCTCCTCTCTACCCTAAAATAGAAAAGGGCAAGAGTATTTTACAATTGTGAGCTCAGAGTAAAACTTTAATAATGCTAGGATGAAATATAATGTGCTTATTACTTCTCAGTTATCTCACTAAGCAAGCTACCTGCAAACATCGCTGGATGGGAAAACTGTACTCATGAATCTGTAGTCTGAACAGTAGTCCTTTTTAAATTCAGGTTGTCTGATAGACTAGCAGCACATGCCATTTCTCAAACAAACCACTGGATGTCTAAACAAGGCAAATGATGAAAAGGAGTTTAAAGAAAGGATAGCCACCATACAAACTCTTACCTATACCTGATAATTAAATGTAAATATTGCCAAGAGCTAGGGAAGAAAGGAAGAGTGTGTTTATTTAAAAACAGGACATGTTCCCTAAGTGATTATTCCTACAGTAACAGTAAATTCAATTTACTTTAGCACTAAGCAAAGTTTACTTTGGAAAATAGATGTATATGCCCCTCCCCCTACACCCCACAATTGTCTTACAAGTCATTATTTTCCTATCAGCTGTTCCTTTGACCCCATGGGGACCCAGAACTTGATTGTATTCCCTAGCTTTAAAGGGCACTGGGCTTAAGGCAAAGTCCTCAGCATGAGCTCACTACTGGGAAGAATTGAATTTAGCAAAATGCAGGCATCTTAGATACTTCAGAGCTAATAACATAACTGGGGTTTTGAAGGGAGTGGAAAGGAGGCAAAAATGTACAGCAACAAGCAGAACACTCTGCTGTTAAACTACCACTAAAGAATGTATACAGCCACTGAGAATGTTCCCCAACAAAGTAATGTGACTACGGAAATTATTTACAATGGAGATCTGCACTCTAATAGTAAGGGGCTTGAATAGTTCGAGGGTAACCTCTAGTCTCCTTAGAGTCTCATTACCACTAAAAGAATGAACTAAAGAATACTGAAGCAATTTAAAAATAATTAAGTGTTTTCTTCTTGGAAATATCTTATCTGAAATCATGTTGAGAAATATCTGTGTGCTTTAAAGATAGCTTTTGAAAACGGACAGCTCAGAGGAAGGAAAAGTTCCTAGAAATAAGCCCTACTCCAACCCTTTTAAAAGTTGAATTTCCTGAGATTTGGGGAGTTTAAAAAGCAAAGCTGATCCTTATCAATTAATTAAAAAGAATGAAATAACAGTAGACAAAAGGAAAGGAGTGTTAAGAAACTTAAGGAGCTTCCAGGGCAGTCAGTTTCTATTCACTGATTACAAATTAACGAGTTATGGAAGAGGGGGCGCGAAGTCACAGGGACAGGAAAGTAAGTCATAATTCACCACAGGTTCTTCTCCTGTCTTCTTAACAGAGGAAACGCCTGACTGCGAGTTGAAAAGCCTCCCACTACATAACGCTCCGTGCTGTGTGATATATGCGCTTTTTTTTTTTTTTTCTTCTTTTAAATTCGGTGCTCTTGTTATGATCGTTTTCTCTCCAGTCCGCATGTCCTCATAGTCTTTTTTTTTTTTTTTTTTTTTTTTTTTTGGCAATGTCCAAATTGATATAAATGTGTTAATTTCAAACTAAGTAAAGACACTCCAGGAGTTTGGAGGTCGACCATCAAAGAGCAGCAATTCCACAGCGTATTTAAACTGTGGTGTTTTAAGACATCTGCAAATGTTAAATGTTTTCCATCAGTCTACCAGTTCTTTGGCAAAATACAGAGAGGCTGGTGGCGATCCAGGGTTCGGAGGTCACCTAGGACTTCAGCCACCGGGTTTGAGCGCCCTCACAGCATCTCCAGGCTACCCTGGCTTCCCTCAGCTCAATTCTCTCACAGCCAAAGGATTAACCGTCCCCGACACCTTTCATTCACAGTGCCCCAGAGAAGCTTGGATTGGGTTGGAGCTAAGAGCTGGAAAACACATGCCCAGGCTGCTGAGGCGCGAGTTGATGCAGACCGAAGCGCCGCACACCCTGGCGCCGAGAAAGAGGGTGGGGGCTCCCCAGGAAGGAATGCTAGTGACCCGGCGCGGGGGCACCCGCGATCCGCAGACCTGGGACACGCACGCCCCCGCTGGGTCGTCGCTGAAGTTGCTAGAGCCCGGGGGCGCGCGAGGCCGTGCTGTGGACGCGGCGCTGCGCCGGGTGGCCGAGGTGTATCCACAACCCCGAGTGACCAACCGCAGCCGGAGAAGCCCTGGGGCGCCCTAACGGGAAAGCACGCCCCAGATCTGAAACAGGAAGTCCACGAAGTGCCCCCCAAACCAGCCCTGGGACGCCGGCGTCCGGAGGCTGGGGACGCTGGCCACGGGTCCCCTTCGTGCCCAGAAGGCTGGCGCTCGGGTTCGGGGAAGGACCCGGAGAGCAGAGAGCCAGGCCGGGGTAGCCTCGGCATCTCTCCACCGCCCCCGCCGGCGCGAAGGCGGGAGCGGAGAAGGCGCCACTCTGACGGTGGCGCGGAGCAAACTGCGGTCGCAGTTCTCCCAAGTTTGCCCCTGCGGGAGGCGGGAGGAGCGCGGGGGGCGTCCCGCTCCACGATCTGCCCTCGCCGGGCCGTGGCCGTGAGACCGTCCCCAGCTCTAGCGGTCCCCGCCGGCTGGAGGCCAAACACCGAGGTAGCAGGGCGCGGGCTCAGATGGAGGGAGCGAGGGAGGGGACAAGGGCGCTCCCGCGTGTGCACACAATGAGGCGGCGGCCACGCACACCTTCCCCCCTCCCGGAGAAGCGGGACCAACATCCGCCGGCGCGAGGCAGGGACGCGGAGTCCCGGGGAGCCCCCGGCAGAAAGTGAGCACCAAGTCAGCAACAGGGGTTGGGAAGGGGCCGCGCCGCCGCGCACGGCCGCAGTCCCCGGGCCCGCGCTTACCTGCGATCTCCTGGTAGGGGATGTCCACCAGGCTGAATCCCTTGGCACCGTAAGCCTGGCGGACCTCGCCGCAGCTCCGAGCCTTCACGTCCGCCGCGGCCGGCAGGGACAGCAGCAGCCACGAGAGGGGAAGAATCACAGCTCGGATCCAAGAAGGCATGGTGCAGCATGCAAGTCCGGCTCGGTGGAAGCCAGATCCCGTGCGCTCTTCACCTTGCCCCTCCGGCCGAAAGCCCGCCACAGCCTGCGGCGCGCTCCTCGCCGCTGCCCAGCGTCACCCCCTTCCGCCAGCCGAGGGGACCAGACGCACAGCCCTCTGGACTGCGCTCAGCAAACTTTTATAAGCCAGATGGAGGATGGCAAGCCAACCGGGGCTGGCTGGGGAGAGCAGCCGCCTAGTCTCCGTTAGCCGCTCGGGTGCGATAAAGATGAGAAAAAGAGAAGGCAAAGAAACGCCTTTTTATATATATATATGAAAAAAAAATAAATATCACCGTTGAGGGGGTTCGGAGCTGCGGTCCGAGTTCCGATCCGCAGACTGTGGAGCGCTGAGAGCTCGCCTAGTCGGAGTGTGAGACGAAGGTGGGACCACGCGCGGCTCCCCCGGGAGGGAGATGGACAGGCTGGCGCGAGTGTGTGCGCGCGTGTTTGTGGGTGTGAGCGCGGGGTTCTCCGGGAGGTGTGTGCGTGGAGGTATGTGTTGGGGATATACGGGATCGAGGAGGAAACCTCAGCTTCACACAGACTGAGGGAGCCCGCGAGAGTCCTCCAGAAATAGGAAGAGAGAAAATCCTGGAGACTGACACGGGAGGCTAGAGGGAAGGAGAAAGGAGGGGAGGGAGAGAAACGTGCTACCCGGAGCACAGCCGAAATTCACAGGCAGAGTCTGTGGCAAAACCTGGACTGGATCGCGAGCCACTCGGTGGGAGAGAAAAGATCCAGAAAGGAAACGTCCCTATTTTCTCATTCACTTCACAACCTTCTAGCAAATCCGAAACGCTACCTTTAGCCATCTAGAAAGACAAAGTGTTTGAGGTGGTTAATTGATGTGATTAAGCTGTATTTTCCTGGAGATAAAGAACATCGCATCGCCAATTGTTGCTCTTGCCCCTGTGTAACACAAAGCCAGGGTAGAAATAAACACAGAAAAGAAACCCGATCGCAGAGCTTAGCCACCACTCTAAGTGGCTGTCTGATTTTTGCTTGTCTAAATAGAGGCAGTTTGTGCACACACTGGAGGCCAGGAGATTTTTTTTTTTCTTTTTAAGTTTTTGTTCGGAACTCAGCACACACGCAAACACGCACACACGCACTTTGATCCACCTACTAATAGTCTTGGTTTCAAAATCACTAGGCTTAGTTTGTAGTGTTTTGTAGGGACAAAAAAGGGAGGGAGAATGGCCAGAGAGACGCGATGAAAAGCTGCAACACGAAGACACTGCAAAGGGCGGCTGTCTTACTGTCCTCTCCGCTATACAGCATTGCCTTCTTCTTACCAGAATTCTCAAGTGGAGAATCAAGGCACTTTCTCCCTGACACCGGAGTTCTGTGAAATGGGATGGAAGTGAAGGTTCGTTTTTTTTTGACTAATTTCCATGGCCTTTCTTATGCTAATGACCGATCACATCTCCTGGGTAGAAATATGCTTTGAAACCCAGAGCTCCTGAAACTACCCAAAAGAAAAGAAAAGATCAGAAAAGGAAAAAAAAAAATTGCTGTTCAGTTGCATAGCCCTGTGGACATTAGGTCAGCACCTTACTCAGAAATCCCTGCAAGGCGCTGCCTAGTTTTGTGGCTTTCAAATCTAAAGCCATGTGAAGATGCTTTCTTGACGGTGCTGTTAGTTGAGCAGAAAGACATCTATTTACCCTTATGGCCACAGGCATCTCTGTCTTCATCGTTTTCCTTCACTACTTCTTCCCACTAATCAACTTCTTTAATGCATCAGAAGGACTCTCAAGCGGAAGATCCAGGCATGTTAAACTGTAAATGCTTTAAATATAAGATTATTACTTACGGCATGACTTTTTCTTCTTCAGACTTCATAGCTTAAAAAAATCTTCACAGTAAAACATTTTCTGAAAACATTCTTTTAATTTCAGCACATTCTTTTTCCATTTTCATTTATGCTAACTGCAGATCCAGACTTTACTTAAATAGTAACTTGTTTTTCCTAAAGTATGAAATCAAGATAGTAAAATCTATTCTAGTATCTTTTGTCCACCATAGATGAATGGTAGAAGTAGCGGTTGAGGAAATGACTACTATGATATTTGGGAAATAGCTGGTGTGCTGGTTACCTTTAATGGTCAAGTTGACTGTGCCTACAACCCTCTGGGAAGAGAGCTTCAAGAAAGGATTATCTACATTGGCTTGGCCTGTGGGCAAGTCTCTGGTGGGTTGTCTGGATTGCTAATTGATATAGGAAGGCCCCACACACTGTGACCAGCACTATTTCCTAGGCAGCTGCCACTGAACCTATAAGAATGAAGAAAGCTAGCTAAGAAGCCAGCAAGCATCATGGGTACATTGGTTTCTCTGTGCTCTTGATTGTGTACATGATATGATCAGCTGCTTGAGTTCCAGGAGCCTTGGCTTCCCAGAAACGATGGACTATAACCTTTAATTTCAGGCCAAATCAACTTCTTACTCGCTATGTTGCTTTTGGGCAGGATATTTTATCAGAGCAACAAAAACTAAAGTAACACCTAACTTGCTTTAAAAGGAGGGATGAATGTGCATGCCTTACACTGTTGACTTCTCTCCTGCTGGATTTCTTATAATTTTCTATATGTCTGCATAGTAGATAATTTTATTAAAAACATATATGAAGAGATGGGAATGGCTCATTGAGTAGAGCATGTGCTTTGGACGCAGGAAAACTTGAGCTTGATTCCTAGAACTAATAAAAAAAAAAAAATACCCTGAGTACTTGTAAGAGACTATAAGTTGGACAGGAAAAAGAAGCTTTGTGTAAATTAATGTATTTTTCACTTAAAGCTTTAAGATGGCCAAACCCCTGCTTCTCCCTCAATAGGACAAAGACTTGTTGGGGTTTTCAGCACTGGAGGGAACTGCTGGGCAGGACTTTCCAAATCTCATACAAGGTGGTTGGGGGGGGGGGAGACTCCTATGATGAGAACCAATCAACATTTAAGACGGAAGGAGAAAGTGTAAAAATATGAGATACATGGTTTAAAATTATTTGATGGTTGGCTGATCCTTAAGTATTTAATGAGTAATTGATATACTATACAGCACTTGCTGGATAGTATTAGTGTCAATTTGACACACCTGGGTTGAGGGAGACTCAAATGGGGAATTATCTTTCCTCTACAACAGTCCACAACACCCAAATTCTGAGGGAAAAAGGAAATTCATCCTGCCCACAAACATAAAAGTTTTGTCTCTGCCAGACAAACTCAGACATCTTGGGTCCCTGGAGAGGTGCCTTGGTTTGGGAGTCTCTCTCTCTCTCTCTCTCTCTCTCTCTCTCTCTCTCTCTGTCTGATTTCAATAAAATTTGGTTTGAGTGCTGAGACCTTGCTTTTCTTGCCATCTTATTCTTTAAATAGGTGGAGAAAAAGAATATATTCCTGCAACCCTAAGGTGACCTTATCAAGATGCCATCACTTGTACCCAACACTGAAGATACAGAAACAGAAAGATCTCTGGGTCTCACTAGCCAGCCAGCCAGCCAGCCAGTCTAGTGTAATTGAGAGCTTCATGCCAATGAAAAACCTTGTCACAAAGGAGGTAGACAGCATTCCAGAAGATGGCACCCAAGGGTGACACCAGTACACACCCATAAAAGGGGACATTTGAGATGGAAAGAGAAAGTGTAAAAATATGAGATGCATGCTTTAAAATTATTTGATGGTTGGCTAATCCTTAAGTATTTAATGAGCAATCCATACACCTATACACAGAACATGCTGGATAGCATTAGTGTCAATTTGACATACCTGGGTTGAGGGAGCCTCTGTGGACTATTTTCTTGATTGTTGAATCATATGGGAGGACCCAGCCCACTGTGGGTGGTGCCACCCCTGGACAGGTTGTTCTGTATTGTATAAGAAAGCAGGCTGAGCATGGGCCAGGGTTGCAAGCCAGTAAGCAGTGTTCCTCCATAACCTGTGTTTCAGCTCCTGGCTCCAGGTTCCTGACCTAAGTTCCTACTTTGGGCTTCCAAAGTGATTAACATTGACCTGAAAGACACAAGACAAGTAACCCCTTTCCTCCCCAAGTTGGTACTGATCTGAGTGTGTTGTCACAGTAATTGAAAGCAAATTAGAACACACCACTGGGCTACTGCAGTTCTTGTAGTCATAAAATGGCCTTGGGAGTTGCAGGAAATCTGGTACATGGAAAGTTACTAAATTAATCAAGCATAAATAGTTCAGTTTAATCCCACTGGGAAGGGCCAACAGTATAAGGCTGGTTTGTGAACTTTAGACAGACCAAAGAATTAGCTAATTTGCTTAGTCCATTTATTGGCTAATACAGCACTTTTTGAAGTGCCGTTAACAAAGTTAGAATTCTAGCTGAGCGAACTGCTTAGATGAGGTGCTAGTATATGACAGAAGTTCACAGATGAGGCCTGACTAGAAAAACACAGAGTTTCTATGGTTTATGCAGAAAGGTTAGTTTCTGCAGAAAGGCACATGAACTCCAGTTATCATGTTTATATGATGCATGGTAGGAAAAAGAACATAGAGGAGGAAGCAGACAAAAGAGAGGACACAGGAGAAATATCAGTAGGAGATACTCATAGCACTCTGCCACCATAGTCAAGGTTTTTTTTTTAATTTTATTTATTTTTGTATGTTTATGAATGTATGTTTGCATGTAGGTTTGTGCACCCGTGTCGTGCAATGCCGCAGAGGTCAGAAGAGGGTGTCAGATTCCCCTGGAACTGGAGCTCTCCTGGAATTGGAGTTATAGATGGTTCTTAACTGCCATGTGGGTGCTGGAGATCGAACCCGGGTCCTCTGCAAGAGCAATCAGTGCTCTTAATCACTAGGCTCTCTCCATCCCCCATAATCAAGGTTTTAGGCAATTGACGTTTAAAACAGAAGAATGAAAAATGGAGAGAATTCAGAGACAAATTTTGAAAAATACATTTATATGATGTGGTACTTGGTTCAGTACACAAGAGCAATCATTGACACATTAAGATTGTGCATCTTTGGTAACACATAATATATGTCCTGGACTCTGTTTCCAGGGAAATTTTGTACACCAGCCAGTGTTCATGACCCTCTGGTCACAAGATGAATGGAACTTCAGGAACTTGGAGTTTTAGACAAAATGACTTGGTCATTTTAAAAAAACTATATTTCATTTGTTATTTTTATTTTATGTATTGAACCTTGTGGGATGAGTTACACTTTCTTTTGATTTGAGTATCAGCTTGCTGGGAACAGGCTATGATGCTTGCTAGGAATACTGGGAGCTCTGGGAAGGGGTCACGCTCGCTCACTCCCACCAGGCCAAAATGGCAAAAAGTCTGTGAGAGAGCAGCCTGGTATGAATGTAGCTTTAAGCACCTGCTGTACCATGTAGTAGAAGCTTCCCTCCTTTACTCTGTAGGCAAACCTGAGTAAACTCACTAATCTCCCCGAAACTAAGATTGGAGAGTCTGATCCTTGATTTGCCTTGGAAATCTGCTGGAGACAGGGATGGGCCACCATGTGTGTGGTATCTCCTGGGAGGAATCTCTGCAACAAGCCTATTGCCTGCATGTATGTGAGTATATCCATGTTGTGCAATGCCCACGGACATCAGAAGAGGGCATCAGAACCCCTGGGAGTGGAGTTATGGACAGTTGTGAGCTGCCATACAGATGCTGGGAATCTAACCTGGGTCCTCTCAAGATCAGTTAGTGCTCTTAACTGCTGACCCTTCTCTCCATCCCAGAAAATGCCTTACTCTTGAACAAAGGTGACAAATGATGGAGCAGCCTCTGTCCATCAACTACTCCTTCTCTTCGACACCTTTTGCCTATGTTTAAGTGAATGTTTTCTCGTGCCAAGGGATGAATTTCAACTTGCCTAAATCGCTGTTGGCTATCCTTTTCTTTTCTCATTAACTATTGTATAGTTGGGGTAGAAGAACCATTTCTGACCAGTATGATTTAAGAAGAGATTTTGAAGAGATTTTTGAGAAGTTGATTTTCCCTGTTTGAAAGAACAGAAGGCGGACTGAGGAGATGTGTCAGCAGTTAACAGCACTTACTGCTTCTCCAGAGGACCCAAGTTCAGTTCCCAGAACCCATATCCAGTGGCAAGAAACCACCTGTATCACAGTGCCTTCTTCTGGTCTCCAAAGGAAATCCACACACATCCACATACACAGGAATAAAAATAAATCTTTTTAAAACAAAAGGCAGAAGAATCTTTGCGCCTCAGTCTCTTGACATCTTAGCTGGATGGCTGCTTCATGAACAACAAATGAGACATTGCTAACAGAAACACAATGCAGAACAGACTATAAATAATCTGAGTTTCTAGCTTCCCATTTGAGTCACCAAACCAGCCCTGTACTTCTTGTTACTTGACAAATAAATAAGCCATAGCCAATGCCACTGCCATTTTATGGGGTTTTATTTTTCCATTTTTTACAAATGAAAACAATGTAAGCATAGACACTGATCTAAGGCAGAGCAAGAGAAATTGACGGCAAGAGACAAACAGAAGAGGACAGATTGGAAGTCACATTATGGGATCCAAGTTAGGAGACTGTCAAATATGAACCAAATTGCAGTGATTATTAAAGCAACGGTACTTGGATGATGATAAAGAGGCTTACGGGAAACCTTGAGAGGATTTTACTGCCATCATCAGGTATATATGCCAGACCACATGGAATTGAACATGAGATGGGCAGGTAGAAAATGGAAACATGAGCACAAATGGTGGTGTACTGTGTATGGAAAGGGGCAAGTTAGCTGGCAAGCATGTATTCCACCTTAAGTTAGCTGGCAAGCATGTATTCCACCTTAAGTTAGCTGGCAAGCATATATTCCACCTTAAGTTAGCTGGCAAGCATGTATTCCACCTTAAGCTTCTGGATTTCAGAGTACAGTGAAACCAGACATCAAATGGGACTGAAATGCAATGTCATCTCCCTTGATAAGATCATTTAATTTTTTACTTCTTTTCTGTATTTTCTATGCTTTCTACAGAAAATATGATTTTTGTGGTAATAAAAAATACATTGTAATGAATGCCGTATTTTTACATGAGCCTAAATATATTTGCCATACTTTCCAAAGCAAAAAATTCTTATCATTATCTCATCTATGTAAAAATAAACAAATAAAAAACAGCTGCTAACATTTTTCTGAATAATATAGCAGATTTGGCCTATGAAACTTTTATTGTAATTTTAAAGGAGACTAAAGTTTAATGGAAAGAATGAAAGAAATTACAGACTTTGCCATTCTTGTGTTTAGTTGTGCTAGCTCATGAGGGAGAAACTGGATGAATTTGAGTTGATTCTTTGTGTGTTTTAGATCAAAGTAGGACAAATAAGTTCAAATGAAATCTTATGAAAACAAGAGTGAACTTCAAGTGTCTGTTGCACATCACAGCTTGGCAAAAATCAAAATTGGTTAGTTAACCCACCTCTTGAAAAACACAGCCTGTAATGAAAAAGCTGTCAAACAACAGTGGCTCTGTCAGGTGCCTAGATAATAGGAAGGTTGCTGAGTTACAGAGAAGGAGAAGGTAACGTGGGTGAACAGGAAAAAGGAAGAGGAAAAACAGTATTTCATTTTCTTTTTGCAACTTATGCCTGAAAATCCCCTAATAGTTTGATGAACAGTTTTGCAGTCTTAAAGGCGTATTTAGTGATGAGATAATTTAACTGATATCTTTAGGGCAACTGAGTACCAATGGGTTTCCTGGATCCAATGGGAGGAACCAAACTCCAAGAATAACAGGTTTATCTTGTCCTACACTTTTCCTTTAAGAAGGACTCTGAGGTCAGAGCTATTTAGCTTCACAGAAAAGAACTGTGGAATCTGCTTACTCCCATTTCTGCCAAATAGTTAGGAAAGGGTTTATCAAAGAGGACTTTAAGAGCTGTAATTATTTAATTGTGCTTCATCTTCATATACATTGGAAACTTAGACAATGAGAGTATTTCATGGATTCATGAGCATGACTCATATTTACTTAAAATACTACTGTCAATTGTCTAGAAGGTATAAACAGAAAATATGTTCAGCTATTACAATGATTTAAACTGCTACTTGCAATTTTTCATGATTATTAATGATCTAAGCATGTACTCTCCATTGATTCAAAGTGATTTTCATGCCTACAAATGTATCTTGGACTACTGAGTTCACATAAATATTAAATAAAATATTTACTCTCAAAAACTGTTATTAGCATAATTACATGTCTTGGAACAACTTTGGCCATAGTAATAATTGATTAAACATCATTTTATACCCTCATTGAGTATCAGAAAAAGTTTCATTTCTATTTGATGACTTACGATCTTAGTAAATTCCTTCAACACTATCATTACTTAAAGGTCCTGTGTTTGAAGTGCTTCCAAATCAGTTGTGTAAATATAAGACTGACACAAATGAAAAGTCCATTGGAGATGAATCAGCCCATGCAAGAAGAACCTTAAACTTTGCCTAGTTCATTACAAATTCAGGTATCAATGGCCTGAGAGATGGTTCTGTAGCTAAGCAGTAAATCTGACAGACTTGGTTTTTGGAAAAAAAAAAAAAACCTGATGATTCAGACAAGATATTGCTGTTATTATTTTGCCAACTACAGGTACACAATCCTTTAAGTCCTTTCTATGGAATGTAAAGTAACTGCTAGAGAGTGAAACATTCATAATATTCTCATTAAATTGTTTTAGAAACTTGATATCTTTACCTAAGAAAAGGATGAAAATAGAAAGTTACTGAGAATACATTATAAAACTGCTTGGATTGTTTAATTAGAATCAGAAGAAATCTGAAGAAATTTTAGGGTAGTAATTCAATTAACCATTACTGTCTACAATAATGCAATTGATAGAAAATTGGTTTTAATGATGAGAAGCAATCTAAATATTCTAAAATATAATAAGCAACAAATTCAAAGCTTTTAATTTTGGATAGCTGCTAATTACCTCAAAATAGAAGGATTAAAGTCATTCAGGTCCATGATCAATTCCCATGTATACTAGCAAGATAACTGGATTTTGCTTCATGTACTTGCAAATACAAGCCAATAAAACTTATTTGTTGAGAGTTACACCATAAAGCAAAGTCATTTTTTGATGGAAGTAATGAAAGGAATTGGTGAAAATGGTCTTGAGACCAAGCTTATAGTTAACTTTTCTCCAGTCACACACATCTTGTAGACCATACAATGACAATTTAATTCCTAAGACAGGCAGAAAGTTGGTGTGGATGAAAACAGACTCGTATCAATACATCACTCTGCAAAGAGAAACGCAAAGCCTTACTAGAACTGAATCAGTGGTGTCAATCTGGTAAGGTACCAGAAACTTCTCTGATATATTTTATTTTATCCTGTGACAAAGATGATGGCCCTGTTATTTATTGATTTCCATCAGAGATACCAGACTACCTTCTAGAAAGTAATCATTTCCTTAATACTAGAGTATCATATGTTAGGACAGTTGTGAAGGAAAAACTTTTCAAAATAATTATTTATATGAATTTCAAACTGTCATTTGCCTTCATGGTCATAAACGATGAACATAGACATCAACAGTATGAGGACAAGGGCAGGAGAGATGGCTCTGTGGGTAAGTGTACTGTCTGCTCTTCTAGAGGGTCTGGGTTTGACTTTCAGCGGCTGTTCACAACCATCTATAACTCCAACTGCAGACAAGTTGATGCCCTCATCTGGCCTCCAAAAGCACTGCACTCCTGTGCACATACCTTTACACAGATGTACACACACACACATACATGAGTAAAATTTAAGATTTAAAGTAACTACAAAAAGAAGTACCATGATAAATTTCATCACTGTGAATGAATATCAGATCAGAACTAAACAATCTAAAACACACTCTCTTCTAGGTCAACATATCCAAAGAAACATTGTAAGCATGTTTAATATCAATCCTAATAATTTCAACTAAAATTGTATGAATATTTTGGTTATTATTTCATAGATTCCTTAAAAATGTTTCTGAATGTACTACTGTCCACATAGAGCAAAATTTAACAACTCTATGAATATGTTAAGCCCAAATGTTTCACATTTTAAATATGAGTGAGGGCTAAATAAAAGATTAATAAAGCATTTGTTTTGTGGCTTGTCTAATGAATATAAACTATAAATATTTTTAGCTTTTTGGTTAGAAAAATAATGATTTTGATTTGTATCATTAATTGGTAAGTCAAAATCTAAATAAATTTAATATCACTGAATTGACATAAACCACCTATGGCAAGCATATCCTCACTCCCTCCTCCACTCTTTTGCTCTATGGGTTTGTTTCTGATTTTCGCTTTGTTTCTCTGATACAGGGTCTTCTTATGTACTTCAGACTGACCTGAAACTCAAAAGTCTCCCTGAATGTTTGCTTCCAGACTCTTCCAGGATTGATTGATTGATTGATTGATTGATTGACCGATTTACAGAGTCTCACGCATCCCAGGTTGGCCTCAAACTTGGAATTCTCCTGCCTCTACTTCCCAAGTGCTTGGATTACAGCTGTCCATCGCCATGCCCAGTTTTTCTTCCAGCCTTTATAAGCAACAGAAATAGTATGTCTTTCATTTCATATAAAACATCTGTGATTTTTACTTAAAGAATATGGTCAGTCATATTTGTCCATGTCCTGAAGTCACCTCCAAGTAATCACTTCTAACACTTGCTCCGATGTGAACATTGCACATTTTATTACATTTCAGGAAAATAATTAATGTTTGTAAGAGAATAAATCTATTATTTTTAAAGGCACTTGGAACATTTTTTTTTTTAATTTGAGCTTTTAAGTTGGAAGTTCCATGTAGTAACGATCTATTTCCAGGGAGGTGTCTGCCGCAACTCAGCAAAGGAACAGGAGGCAGTGTGCCTTTGCATTCTCTCCTGTTCCTTCCCAGTCACAAGCAATCAATGCTGAAGACATTACTAAACAATCCGGTGCTATTTGCTTTTAATTGGTAGACTATCTTCCAAAAATAACATCTTTGGGCTTCACAACACCCCAGTCATAGAACCATTAGAGAATGAATGTCTTTACTGTACCGGAGGAACTCTATGAATAATGAATAGGGCTCTATTTTTCCTGGGAAACAAACATGTACCAGCATGTTCCTGGTAATGAACAGCATTGTAAGTGTGCACAGCTTAGAAGGACACTAAATTCGAGCTGACTTCCACCTTAATTTAACTTGAGAACTGAGTTTTCAACTCCAAAGAGGGTCAAACAACCTTATTTTAAACGTGTAACATGCTTGCCTGGTTTATATACTGCTTTCACAAGTTTGAAATCATGATTTAATACAGAAACTGAAGAGATGAAGGATCATGTTACAGTCTCTAAGGAGCAAGCCAGGCTTACACAAATTTGAGAAGAAAAGAAAAGAAGATTTAAAGCAGTTTCTTAAAAACTAGAATTTCATCTTTATTTTACACTTGATGAAACCATAGTTGAAATGTGATTCTCCCAGGCACACATATAAAGCAGTTTGTGCTGTGTAAAGCGTAACCAAATTTAGATGTGTGTGCAAGACATATTTCACAAAATAACTAATGAAAAGTAAGATCTAAGACTTTTAAATGATAATGACCTTGCAGTATGTTTAAAACTATTTGGCTTTTCCTTTAGAAGGATCATGAAAGGGCTTAATGTATTTTGTAAATTACTTTCATAATGATTTTACTTACAAAGAATATAATTTGCTAGTCTATTTTCATAATGAATGAGAGCTTAATGAATCATACATACTTCACCATTGAATTGAAATACAGTGCATCACAACATCGAACTGAAATATTCCTTCAAGGAAGGCTTTAGATTTTTGGCAAGAAGATTTCTAAAACTCTTTTTATTTTGAGGTGGTACAGGCTCCTGTTCAAGTTGACTTAAAGGATTAGTTAGCCATCAGGCTAAATTACTATGCACTGCCTTTGTAGCTGCTCAGATGGAAAATTTTATATTTGTGTAATGGCCATGCGTTTTCACAGGCCACAAATTCAAGTGCAAGGAATGAAACTTCTTTCATTTTCCTGTAATGGAACTTAATTTCTATTTTAAGTCTCCTTTCTGCTCAGGAGGAGAAAAGCTAATCTTGCCAATTCAAGGTAAATTTAGTTGCATACGAATTTTCTTAGACAAATCTTCCTCCCCAGAGTGAAGTCTTTGTTTCCACAGGGATATTTCAAGGCAGTCAGGCAATGATGAAAATAGATACTCTATAGGATCATGGTTCTGGGCTCTGCTTGAGTCCACTGAGATATAAACTGGTCTCTGTCCACCCTGCTGCTACCTACATAGGTCTCCATGGTATCCAAGGCCGTGTCATCCCTCTTCTCACCTGGAACCCCTGAGTACATACCAGTGAGTATAAACTTCTAGTAGCAGTTCTGTTTCTCTCTGCTGATCTCTGCTGCTTTCTGGATTGCAGTGGAGGGTACAGTGGCCCCTTTGCACCACTCGGAATGTCCCTGTTTCAGTGCCGTACCATTTTAGTACAAGGACCACGACTGAAGCTGTAGAGGAGGTGGTTCTCCATATATTAGAGTCTGAATACATATCTCTACCCCCCAAGGAAGACTTTGCCTATCAGGGTGCAGCCCACAGACAAGAAAGAAAAACTGTTCCCTTTTTCATTCTCTCTTCCTCTTCACCCAATATTTTTTAAATGTAAGATGTGGCATTGGAGCGATTGCTCAGTGGCTAAGACCACTGGTTGCTCTTGCAGAGGACCTGCAGCTGACAACCATTTCTACCTCCAGTTCCAAGAGATCTGATACCCTCTTCTGACCATTGTGGGCATTGCATGACACAGGTGCACTTACATACGTGCATACATATAATATATAGATTTAAAATAAAATTTTTTTAAAAATAAAATTATAGGATGAGACAAAAAGTATCCCCAGCTTCCTGTGATTCACATTGTCAATCATAAGCTACACATAGAGCTTACTTCCTTTAAATCTTAAGCTTATTGGAGCTCAAAAGAACACTTTCTTCTTTCAGAGTATTTCTAAAAACAATCAAAACCTATGGATGTCAACACTGCTGTCTCTGCATTAAGTTTAAGAGACTTCTTAGAAATTTTTAAAAGACAAGAAATGACTTCTTGTTATTTCACTGACAACTTGTTTACTAGCTAAGTGGATGAAAGATGTCAGGACAATAGAAGCATGATAGTGGGAAAAAGAGTTCATTTCGGATATTTTTGAAATTGCTGTATATTACAAAGGAATATGGACAATGGTTTTGAAGAGACCGTTTATAAATTTTAAGCACATTAGAAAGTACTCCTCATTGGTGTGGCAATGCATCCCTTTAGTCCCAATACTTTTGAAGCAGAGGCAGGTGGATCTCTGTGAATTTTGAGGTCAGCCTGGTATACATAGTGATTTCCAAGACAGACAGGGCTATGTAATGAGACCCTGTCTCAAACAAACAAAATAATAACAATTTTAAAGTATTTCCCTGTAAAACGAATCCAATAAGCAACTGCAGAGTACATTGTAGAATATAATGATTAACAAAGCCAGGTATTTGGCTTCCAGCAATTAGAACAGCATACCAGACCCTCAAGACACTCCAGTGAGCTAAGAAGAGCGAGGAAGGAGCCAACATAGCCGGGCGTGGTGGCACACGCCTTTAATCCTAGCACTTGGGAGGCAGAGGCAGGCGGATCTTTGTGAGTTCAAGGCCAGCCTAGTTCACAGAGTTCCAGGCTAGCTTGGTCTACAGAGTGAGTTCCAGGACAGCTGGGGCTACAAAAAAAAAAAAAAAAAAAAAAAAAAAAAAAAAAAAAAAAAGGAAAGTATCCTCACCAGATATTAAAATTATGCTCATCTTGTATTTTTCTGCTCCAGGGAGACACATGTTTGATGGCTACCTTGATCACCTAAGGGAAAATATAAATCAATCTGTGTCACTGAAGGTGGTTTCTTTCTATCCCAGCTTCTCCTTTCTAGGACAGCAGTAGGCTCTAGAGCCTCTGAGAATATTTTAGGAAATTATCTCAAAACAAATGAAATCATCTCTTCAGTACTTGAAGTTCTAAAGTATGAAATGAGAGTTACAAGGACAGATTTGCCATGCATGTGTGTGTTAGCCTTTACATGACTTGAAAGGGTGCAGTCATGAAAAATCAGGAGGTCATACTGTAGGAAGCTTTCTTTTGTGCTGAACAGGGACCACTTGACCCTGCTAAGGGGACGGGGGCACAGAACCTGCCAGCAGCTGCTTTAGGGAACTGGCCTCTCAGCCCAGAGACCAGCCGGCTATTTTCCGTAGCCTGGCCTGGGTGGTGCTTCCAACTCAGGCCCTTAGCCTGGCCCCACGAGACATGTGTTCCACTCTTGGCCATGACTTCCCACCTGCCAGAGACTGCTGAACCCTGGACAGGAATTTCAGGCTGATGGCTGTTGGCCTATCTTCAGCTTATGTCCACTCACAACACCTGGTACCCAGATTGGTGGTCCTCACTGGGACCTCTTTCTAACCCACTGGCCACCTGAATGAAATGCAGGCTTTCCTTGGCCTGTATGTACATAAAAGATTAAAAATTGATGGCTGGGAATTCCGTAATGATGTTAATGGGAAATTCAATTTATTCCTTTCTACAGCCTGCTTTTATAAACTAAATGACGTCATTTCCCAGGGCCAATCATAGGCTCCCCATCTCTGAGCCACTGCACAGCGTTGCCCCACCCAGCATTATCCAGCTAGGTCACGTTGTTTGCTCCTCCTTGGGGCGGGGTCAGACTCTCAGCCAGGCAGTGCCCTGAGGGGTGCTAGCTGAGAATTAGCCCCCAATTCAAACTGGATCTTCCCACATCATACCAAAAATATTAAATTCTGTGCTTTACTTGAACATTTCAAAGGTCCAGTAAACTCCACACTTGGCTGGTGCTTCAGGGAGTGAGGCAATCTTGTTTAGTCTAAGGCTGTACTCTGGTGTGATAGCCTTGCCTTCCTGTTTGCATCTGCTAGTGGCAGACATTGCCATTGCTTGCCTACACTGTCAACTTCTGACTTTATGATATCTCATAATCCTAGCAAAGAGGTCTCAATGTTAGAGCCCAGCTGAAGGAAGGAGGCTTGGTAAGGTGGCTCTGTCTACACAGGGGCCCCAGGTCACATGCCAGCTCTACTTTCAATACATCTCAGTTGTAAGCAGGGAATGCCCTGATATTCTTGGCTCATCAGCTCCTGCATCTCAATTCCAGATCATCCAGGTTGAGAGTAACTCTGCCATCAGCATGCCCAACATGGCCTCTGCCATAGCAGGTGCTCCCAGGTTCCTTTAGCTGAATATGAATCAGTAACTGCAGGCACAGAATGATGCTGTTGTGGTGCTCCCTACTGAGGACAAAGCAGAACCTCCCAATTAACTACAAGCAGATTAGTCAGGCCTAAGAAAGATCGCACAGATATAAGTCCTTGAGCAACTTGAAGCATCTGGGTCAACCCACATCAGAGTGGATAGAGGCAGGGTGGGTATAAGTGAGTGTGTGGAACTTTGCTACATGCACATGTATACACATGAAGTATATTCATGAAATGAGTTGGAGAGCATACCAAGTGAGGGTAACAGGACAGGATCTATACTTCTCTGGCTCTATAATTGGGACACCCAGTCATAAGGAAACTGTAGGAAAGAACTTCTCACAGCATGGACTATACAAAACCAGAGGTCCCTGTAGTTTGTGGTGGTGAACAGGATAAGAGTACTGCCTGACAGTCCACTGGCAGTTCCATCTATGGATTCCCATTGCCTCCCTGGGAATGTTGTATATGGTAGGCTTAAAAGTCTTCCTTGATCTATCACTTCAGTTGAATTTATTAAAACTTTTGATTTCTCTAAAAGCAGTCAGCAGAAACTTGTCATGAAATTTTGAAAATGTGAGTGTGTCTCTACCCTCATAGACATCTGGTCTACAGTTCTTTTGAGTTGTGTTCTTTTAAACATTAAAGCTATTTATTAAAAATACAAATTGGGAATATGGGCAGGTGGCTCAGGAGTTAAGTACACTTGCTATTCTTGCAGAGGACTGTGGATCCAAATGGTAGCTCATGGCCATTTTAGCTCAAGTTGCAGGGCACTGACATCCTCTTCTGGCCTCTGTGGGCTTCTGCACATATGTGGTACACATTAATTTATGCAGGCACTCACATGCATTTTAATTTAAGATTTATAATAATTGGATAAGAAGTAATCAGTAAAAGTCCCCAAGAATAGCAAACCAATTCAGAGATTAAAAATATTTTAATCTCAAATGTACTTATAAATAAAACTTTTGGCTGCTGCATGAGTGGACAAAGCTGCTTCTAGAAGCCATGGCTTATTCAATGAAAGTCATAGTGCAGTGGAGGATTTTTGGTTAGAGAACCCTCTCAGTCTCCTAAAATAATATAACCTATTGCTGTTGCTTTTGGTCCCCTGCCAGAACTAGTTGGGAAGACCTATGGCTGAAGTCACCTTCTTTGGCCTGCAGAGAAATCAAGCTGGAGGTGAATTGAAAGTTTCTTTCCTGCTGGCTAGCTTTCATGGTGCCAGAAGGTGTTGTGCAGACTATGAGCACAGGAGAGACACTAATGGTCTTGCCCAGCTGTTGACCACATGAACTTCACTACTGACCTGTCCTACAAGATGTGCTCATAGGGCAACAGTTGTATGATTATTATGGAGGCAACCAACCATTGTCTTTCATTGGATTTGAAGCCTGTTCCACAGGAGGGATTTCATGCCTTAGTTGTATAGACCTAGTCAAAGCCAGGAATGTCAAAGGCCCTAGTGGAGATGGTACTACTATAGTTGTGATATATGGACAGGTTGTGTTCCTGAAGCTCCCTTCTAAATATTTATGTTTATGCCCATATATTAGCTCTGCTCTCAGCTCTTTACAAAGAAGCTTCATTTTGCAGTATGCTGAGGTTCCAGGAAAGACTCATAACTAATTAGGGTTGAGAGTAAGTAACTATTAGGTCATCAGCCCTAAATAAGACATTTATATCACCTCCTCCAAGACTCAAGGAATATTACAGAAGAGGGATCAGAAAAAAATATCTAAGACATGGAAGAAGGAGAAGAGTGTTGTGGAGCACAGTCTTTTGGACATGGCATGGCTGCTGTGCTCATGAATTCACAACAGGTATGATCATCTACACTGGACATTCACAAGACTGGATCATCAATGATCCTTAGTGATGAGGAAGGCACTCCTAAGGACCTATCCTTCTTTGAGCATCTCTTGGCAGATAGTGGTTGCTGGGCGTAGGAGAAATATATTTTCTTCAATGATACAAACACTGGTCAGTCACCTGTGCACCTGTAAATAACACCTCACCCTGGTCATGCCAGCAACCCTAGTTGAATTCCTTGGGTTGTCAAAACAAACATGAAACTATGAAAGTAGTTGGGAAAAGGAAGGGGATAAATGGGAGTGGGGGACAGGACAAGAGAGGGTACACAGGACGAATATGATCATAATACCTTATAAATGTGTATGAAGATGTTATAATGAAATCCATTATTAAATAGAATTAATTTATGCTGAAAATATATAGGTTTTGCTGTCCATTATTTATCATCAATCATAACAATCATTTAAATATTTTATTTATTATTTTTATTTTACATATGTAAGCACACCTGTATCGCGCAATGCCCATAAAGGTCATAAAAAGGCATCAGATCCCCCTTGAACTTCCCAGACAGTTGTTAGCCACCATGTAGGTGCTGAGAATTGAACCCAGATCCTCTGCTAGAGCATTCACTGCCCTTAACTACTGAACATCTCTCCATCCCAAAGCCATATTAATCTTTATGACATATATTTAATATCAATATAGGTCATCTTATGCTTATGGATGGACAATTGTCTTCTTATGATGCATGTGTAGGATGGAGATTTGGCATACATTAATTAAAAATTCTTTCAATTGGCTTAAAACCCCAGAGAACAAGACAGAAAAATCAAATTTTATGTTTGTTTATTTATGAGATTTGATTATTTCATCTCCTATAAAAATATCTTGCCTGAAATTGGCACTCAGTTAAGATTTGAGAAATTAATAAATTTCAGAATACATAAAAAGATCAGTGTAGTGGATTGAACTTACCATTTGCCATCTGCTTCATGAAACACTAAACCATAGCAGCATGATCACAAGTTGCAGCATCCTGAATCTTATCCAATACATTTTAGAGAAAAATTTAATTTCTCTATAATATAATGTAGTATTTTAATTAACCGTGAATAGCAGAGTAAACATTTATTCCTTAACTGTTACTGTGGTGGTTTGAATGAGAAGTGAACCCATAGTCTCAGGTATTTCAGCATTGTTCAGTTGGTGGCCCTGTTGAAGGAAGGTTATGGAACCTACAGGAAGTGTGGCACGGCTGGAGGGGACACTTCGTGGGGAAAGGCCTTGAGACTTCTTAGTCTCATCCTACATCCAGGCTCTGTTTCCTGTGTGCTGTTGGAGATGTAAACCCTCAGCCTACTACTTCTAGCCGTGGCTTTCTGCCATGCCTCTCCCTGCCATGATGGACTCATCCATCTGGAACCATAAACCCACCTTATCATAGAAACAGAAAAGAAATGAATACAGTTAGCTTACAGAAAGAGTCTAAACTTAGTTTTCTCTACTTTATGCTGATGGTTTTGAGTGAAAAACAGTTATATAGCCAAAAGCTTTCAATAAGTGAAATTTAAGTTAGAAGAAAAAAATCTTTGATTTTTCAAAACAAGGTGAAAGGTCAGCAGGAATGTTTTTAATTTTGTAAAGGAATTAATTAGTAAATTAATCAGTTAATTAATTAGTTAATTAATTAGTACTGTTAAAATTCATTTACAAAGAATAAGATAAAAATTTTGGAAGAAATAGCAAAGATCATGGCTGAGTAATATTGGTAGATACTTTCATACACATAGCAAATTATCATGTAAAAAGATCTCTTACTTTAGAATGGTGTGTCTATTTTTTTTTCCACACCAGACTCTCAAACTTCCCAACTTGTGTAAAAGAATTTTATAGAACATTAAATTCTTTCTTTGGACGATTATGTTTCAACTTAACCAGAAACTTACCAAATTTAACATTTTAGAGAGTATTCATTGTTTGCTAAGCTTACGATATACTAAAGTTATTGAGTCCTTCCTTATCTTTCCATAAGGAAAATGTATGATATTATATCATTCCAAAAATCTGTGATACATGTCATCCTTTATGATTGGAACACATTGTAACTTTTAAAATATTATTGAAGTATAATACATATAAAATGCATGTAGTTAATGCATTAGGTTCAATTCATGCTCACAAACAAAATGCATAGTTATCAGTGGAAGTTGAACTTAATTCTAAGGCAGGTACATTTATCTGAGGAAAACTTTTGTTACACAAGTTTGTGGTTTTTTTTATTTCCACCCTAGTTCTTAAATACAAATTGGTTTTGTTTGGCTGGCTTTTATATTATCATATATCATATTTTATTTTATTCTCTTCTCAAGGAATAGACTTGGATATTGATTCTAAATGTTCTTCCTTGAAAGTGGATAAAATTGCTTTCTTGTTCCTTGTTTCTAAAGTTTAGCAGTTCTCAACAATATCAATGATCATTCATCTACTGGCATCTATCTTATTTGGACCTGATATGAGGATAAAAGAAATGGATATCTTGCAACATTAAGACATTGTGTTTAGAGGATGTGGTCTCTAAATCTTTCATCCCTATAGCAAAGCAGGCCTTCTATTTATTAATACACAACATTAGGATAAATGACTCTAAAGATCTACCTTAATATTTGACCATCGTGGTAGACAGAGCAATGGCTTACATATATGTTAAAATTATCACCCCCAGAATTGTAAGTTACTGACTTATATAGAAAAAAAAGAGACAATGAAGATGAAATGAGACTAAGGCTCTTAAAAAATGAGATTATCCTGGATCCTCAAGGAGGGTCCAAGTACCTAAGAGTCAGTATAAGGGGGAGGCAAAAGCATTGGAGCTAGCAGATCAGATGTCAAAGTAACATGATTGCTGAAGGGTGGCCACACATCAAGGGTGCTGATACTTTCCACAAGCAGGATGCACAGGAACAGATTCTTCCTTACAGCATCCAGAAGAAATGTACTCTCCTCAGCAACTTCATTTTAAGCCCCATGTTACCTGGATGGGCCTTTTGGTTTTCAGAATTATAAATAAACTTTAAATAAAAGCATAAATACATTTTTGTTACATGAAGCTGTGATAATTCACTATTACTACCCATGAGAAATTCACTGGATTAAATGGATTCCAGAAAAATAGCAGCATTAAAAGCTGCTTTGGAAATGGAAAGAGTGAAGATTTTCTAAACTTTCAATATCTTGAATGACCATTAAAATCACACTTCTGTTAATGTGATACCTGAAAAAACTTAGAAGCAAGAATAAATTTTAAAAAAATGACAGGAAGGGACCCAAAATGAAGAATAAAGTTAATGGACACTTACCTCTATTCCTGAGAATAGCTGCATAATTACCAAACAGTGGGTGGATTCACTCCCTTATTCTTTTCTATGAAGCCTATGATTCTGGTAAATAATTTTCCATCAAAGGCATGGAGACTTAATGGGACCAGCAGGGATAAAATCACTTTGCTCGTCCTCCTGTCTATTTATCCTCTACAGCTCTACTTTATGACAATATGACATCTTTGGAATACCTAGTCCATAATATTTTCTTATGGCAAAAGTTATTTAAATGAAAAATCCTGTTCTATTAGTCAATGCTATCAAGCATTGCATTTGCTTGAGAATAAGGATGCAGCCATAAAGAAGGACATGTAAGAGTCTATGCTATAGTTCTCATATAAAGAGAGGATAGACAGGCCACACTTACTAAGTCTTCCTGTCATATTTTTACACTCATCCAAAATAAAAACTCATGATATAAGTATTATAAAGTAATATTGGAATTGCTCTTGCTTCTACCTCAAATTGCAAGAATCACAATTCATATTTCCAGTGTCATCAACAGCATCCTGACTCCCTGGCTCCTTTGAACTTTTGCTCATTATTTTCCAATTTTATTGAACTTTTGTCTATTTCATTGAGAACATCTCAATCAATCTTAACTCCTTTGTACCCTCTTCCCCACTGGCACCGTTCCACAGCTCTCCACCTGGAATTCACATGCTCTCTAATCTGTGGGAAGGGTCATTGTGTCACTTTAGCATCCCTGGGTCCCTCAGTGCAAGTTCTGTGATCTAGTCAGCCCATCCAGAGTCACTTGCTTTTAAGAAGATCTGCTCTTCCTCACCCAGCAGTAATCAGCTGCCAATTGTTCTGCTAAGATTGGGACATGTACACATTTCCACAGTTCTGTTCTGGTTTTGTCTGCTTTAGTTTGCACAGCTCTTGTGTATGCATGCTGATACCACTGTAGGATTATATGGGCAGGGTCTTCAGAGCTTATGTGATTCTATTCCATATGGTCATGCACCTCCTCCCTGACTCTTACAATCTTCCCGCTCCCTCTTCCAAAATGATCCCTAAGCCCTGGGTGAATGAAACTTAATATAGGAGTCTTGTGCAAGGACCCGTACTTTGCAGTCTCCTTGGCCATTTGTACTCTTTTGTGTTCCTGGCCCTCTCTTGATAAGGGAGCTTCATTAGTGAGAGTTGAGAGATTCCTTAGTCTCCTCTTTATCTCTTGATCTATATTGCCTGATCCTTAGGTGTAGAGGTTGCATTGTAGGTATGCCACTTAGGCTTGAGCAATTCACAGACAATATCTGTGTGTGACCAGTTGTGTGGTCCACTGCAAAAGTTCCATCTAGTACAAAGGAAGCTCCTTTGATGAATGGAGACTGGAATACTTACCTGTAAATATGAGGATATATATTTTGCACTTAGTAAGAAATTACATTAGCCTAGGGGTATGACAGTATTGGGGTTTTTGTTAAGATCTATGATCTCTCTTTCCATGTCTGTCAATATTGTATGCCGTGCTGGTAATTGATGTGGTTGTTTGGTCTTAAAGTTGGTGTTGAACCAGTGATTGATGCTCTCCCTTAGCAGGTTGCATAGTGCTCTCCAAAGCTATGAGAAATCTTCGAGGGAAGTGGCTTCCAGGTCAGTTCCAGTTCCACTGCTCCAAATCCAAATCCAGTTGTGTCTTTAGCAATAGGGTCTTACCTTCATGTTCTGGGAGTCAATTAACTTTTGAATATTTTCTTTTTTTTTTTTAACTTAAGAAACATTTATTTTTACTATACTCTGATTTGGTTATACTCCATAAATTGTTCTCTTAACGAAATTAAAGTCAAAGAAGAATATTGAAAATGTCTAAAATAAAGATAAAACAGAACTACAAGTATCTACAATAGACATAGAGGAAACATAGACTTTTTTTAAATTCTTTTTCTTCCAGTTTCTTTTTTTTAACATTTTTAGTTGAAGTTTTATGGATTTCTTAGATCATTTCTCAGTCCAATTTAGACTCATTACCCTTTCCATGCCCCCGCCCTGCCCTAGTTCATGGATTTTGCTATACATGTCTTGAATCTTTTTTTCAGTCTTTTACATCTTTTTTCTATGCAGAGGTTTATTGTTTTGGACTGAAGTTTACTGTTTCAGTCAGTTCTTTGATCCAGTCCTTTTGTTGTTGTTCCCTCCAATTTGTATTGCTCCAAAATATGCATATATGTTCTTCATGCATATACCAAAATTATGACATTTGAATGTAAACTGTATGTTAATTCCAAAACATGTTTAGGAATTCACATTTTCCCCATTAATTTTATATTATTCTAAAGTATGCATACATACCCTCCTCCCATATGCCACAATCACAATGTCTGAAAATAAGTGGTAGGTTAATTCTAGATCCCGTTAAGGTATTCACATTATAATGGCACAGTTGCTTTCAGGATATATATATATATCTCAGTTTGCCTTACTACTAGGTATTTGGTGCTAGCATCAACAAATGAGGGATACCATTCATCATTTGTTTTTCTGGGACTGTGTTACTTCACTTAGCATAATGTCTTCTAGTTCCATCCATTTACCTGCAAAGTTCATGGTGTCATCTTTCTTTTTTTTTAATTTTATTTATTTTTATGTGTATGAATGTACTGTCTGCATGTAAGTTTGTGCACCCGTGTAGTGCAATGCCGCAGAGGTCAGAAGAGGGCATCAGATTCCCCTGAAACTGGAATTAAAGATGGTTCTCAGCCGCCATGTGAGTGCTGGGGATCGAACCCAGGTCCTGGGCAAGAGCAGTTGGCACTCTTAACACTAGGCCATCTCTCCAGCCCGAGTTGTATTTTTTATTATAGTAGTTTGAATCACCATTTCGTTTCCTCAGTAGTGTAGCAATCCCAGGGAAATAGCAAGGCCTATTATAGTGCCTGCAATGCATATTATTTGAAATAAAATTTTCATAGTTAAATTATTTGATTCCTGCTAGACCATTAAATCAGCTCTGGCAAATAGCTTTACTTTCATGCTCTAACTCTGACTGATTTCAGGATGACTTGCAGGTCATTTCCAGCCTTAGAGAATAAAAGGCTCCTTGCTAGATCAGTAATGTCAAGCATTGGGATCTAATCTTCTAGGTTGGGAAGAGATGAGACGAGCAGTGGAATTCACACCACACACTTGCCCTTGCTGCTCTACATCATTAGTTAAATAAAGCTTCAGCTACATAGCTCCTCTCCCGATGTAAAATAATTTTCCTATTAGATAACTTACCATTTTCACTATTAATTGAAAAAATAGAAATTCATTTTCTTATCATGATGAGCACTAGAGAGTCTTTGATATCAGACGTTTCAATGGTAGAATTTATTTTAATGAAATGTGCTTTATATTTCAAAGTCATATCATAAATTCATGATTGAAGACTTAAGACATAAAAGAACAGTCACAGTGCTGTACTCAGCAAGGTCTCAGTGTCTTTTTTTATCAGACTTTTCTAAAGGCAGGGCAAAGAAAGCTGTTCATACTTTAAGAATCAGCACTATCATAAACCATTTCTCCCAAGTTAACATCTTTATAATAAAAATTCTACTATAATAAAATCATCTCTGAGTTGTGTTTTTATGACTATAATATTCCCATGACTTCTCAGTTAAAAATATTCTGGGGGAGGCAAAAAATGTCATTTGTGTCACAACATAATTCTTCGCCTGTCAGAAAATGGCAGAGAGTCTGTGATATTTGCCTGTTATATTTTTAAAGTTTGATATATAAACTTACATGTTTATAACAAATAGATAGCAGTAATTTACACTACCAAGTTATTGTTACAAAAGATACCATTATAAATTGTAAAGTGTCTTGTGTCTGCCCCATCTTTTCTTTTAGCTTTTTTTTTCTTGTGCATTTGTACATTTCAATGGCTCCCATTTAAATTTATCCCCCCCTCCTTTATGCCCCAAACACTCCATTAGAATAAGTTCCATCCATTTAGGCTTTTGAACCTAGATGTCCCTCTCTGCAAATTCACCCACTAGAGTCTAGTCAGCAGATCTAGAAATCTTAAGTAAGGCATACTCTTCCTCACCCAGCAGTAATCAATCTCTTGTAGTTTTCGGTCCAGGGCCAGCCCACCACCCAATTCTCTTGCTCCAGTCTAGGACCTTGTCTGTTGGCATTGGATCAGTGTCTGATGCCAACATTGCCACAGGTTCATACGTTTTATATGTGCAAGCTTCCAGTAGTCTGAAAGCCTCTGCTTTCCTATGTCTATGCACCAGCTCTGGCTCTTAAAATCTTTACACTCCCTCTTCCGCAACGATCCCTGAGCTGTCGTGGGTGAGATTAAGTATAGGAGTCCCATCCATGGATACACACTCTGGAGGCTCCCATTTGACACTTGGTCAGTTATGGCTCACTGTGTGCACTGCACTCCATTGGATAAGGAAGCTTCACTGGTGAGAATTGAGGGGTGCATATATTTTCTCTCTGCGCCTCATTCTGTTGTGGTCCACAAGTCCTAGGTGTAGAGCTTCAACTGTAGATGTGTCTCCCAGGATTGGGCATCTCTTAGATGCATATTTTCTGGGTCTGACCAGTTGTGGAACTCTGTAGTACCCTCTGTCTTTTGCAATGAGGATCTTCTTCAATGAGTGGTATAGTATATGCTTGTCTGTAAATGTAAGGTGCCATATTAAGCACCTTGCATTTACAGTAGGGTCTTATTTTCTAGTTCTGGAAGATAATCAAGAACTTTGGTAATAGCCTTTGTTATTTCGAGAGTCTCTTGGATCAGCCTCATCAACTACACAAAGGGAAGTGTCTTCTGCCTGGCACTGTGTTCCTTGCCATACAGACCCCAGGTGCACCTGTGCACCAAGGTCAGACACTATGTGCATTTCTCGTGTGGTTTTAGGGACATCACATTAATCACTGGGTTCCCTAGCCATCCAATGTCCAGTCATCTCTACTCTTTCTTCTTCCCTTCCCACCTCCCTCCTCCTTCCCTAGCCCCAGTACCCCCATTATCCCTACCTTACCCCACTCCTGAGTTACCTCTACCCCTCCTTCTACCCCTCCCTCTACACCCCTAGCTCAACGCTCCCACTTTCCCCACGTACTCCCTAGTAACATCTGCTCCTTACTGTCCCCTCTCTTTGTTTTCTTTAGCTCCATGTATTCTTTCCATTCTCTCGGATCCTGGTGTTACATAAGGATATACATTCACATATGGGGATCAGTGCTATGGTTCACAATTACATGTTGCTTGGTTTTCTGCCTTTCTGATACTTAGTATAACACTCTCTAGTTCCATTCATTTACCTGAAAATTTCATAATTTCATCTTTTCTTACTGCAAAGTAGTACTCCATCATGTAGATGTACCAGATTTTCATTATCCATTCCTCAGTTGTGGGACTTTTAGGTTGTTTCCATTTCTTAGCTATTGTGCAGAGAGCAGCAACAAACATGAATGTACAGATATTTTTACAGTAGGATGAGTCCTTTGGGTTTATCCCAAGGAGTGGTAGAACTGAGTCACATGGTAGGTTCATTCTTTTTTGTGTGTGTATCTTTTTTTTGAGACAGGGTCTCCCTGTAGCCCCACCTGTCCTGGAACTCACTCTGTAGACCAGGCTGGCATTGAACTCACAAAGATCCACTTGCCTCTGCCTCCCAAGTGCTAGGATTAAAGGTGTGTGCCACCATTCCCGGCTGGTAGGTTCATTCTCAATTTTCTGAAAGTTCCCCACACTGCCTCCCATAGTGGCTCCCATAATTTGCACTCCCACCAGCGGTGAGGGAATGTTCCCCTTTCTCCACATTATTGCCAGCATTTGGTGTCCTCTCTTTTCTTGATTTTAGTCAGATTGGGGTAACACAGAAACTTAAAGGAGTTTTAACTGCATTTCTCTAATTACTAAGGATGTTGAGCAGTTTTTAAAGGTGTTTCTTAGCCATTTTTATTCCCTCATTTGAGAACTCTCTGTTCAGATCTATAGCCCACATTTTTGGGGTTCGTTTGTTTTCCTAGTACTTTTTTTTTGAGTTCTTTATATACTCCATATTTTAATACTCTGTGGGATGTGCAGCTGGTAACGATTTTCTCCCACTCAGTGAGCATCCTCTTCACTTCTTTGGTTATTTCTTTACCTTAATGAAGTCCCACATGATTGTTGACCTTAATGGCTTGGCAGCTGATGTCCAATTAAGAAAGTTCAAGGCCAGCCTGGTATATATAGTGATCTCCAGGCCAGCTGGGACTAAAGGGAGACTCTGTCTCAAAAAAGACCAAAAAAAAAAAAAAAGGTCCTTTTTCTGCACTTACATACATCTTGAAAGGTATTACACATATTTTCTTCTAACAGTTTCAGAGCTTCAGGTTTTATATTGAGGTCTTTGATCCATTTGGAGTTGAGTTTTGTGCAGGGTGAAAGCTAAGTGTCCAATTTAATTCATCTACAGGTAGATATCCAGTTCTGCCAGCACCATTTGCTGAAGATTCTGACTTTCCTCCATTATGTGTTCTTGGCACCATTGTCAAATATCAGGTGGCTGAAATTATATGTACTCATGTTTGTGTCTTCTATTGTGTTCCTTTCACCTACATGTCTATTTTTGTGCCAGTACCGTGCTGTTTTTATGATTATAACTCTATAATATAATCTGATATCTGGTATGGTGGGGCCCCCTCCATTGTTCTTATGGCCCAAGCTTGTCTTGGCTATCCTGGGTTTTTGTGATTCCATATGAATTTCTGGATTATTTTTTTTTCTAGCTCTGCAAATAATATTGTATTTTGATTGGCATTGCATTTAATCTATAGTTGTTGTTGGTAAGATGGTCATTTTCACAGTATTGATTCTAGCATGGTAAATTTTCCATCTCCTAATGTCTTCTTCTTTTAATGTCTTTTGTTAGGTTTCTTTCCTAAGTGTATTTCATGGTTATTGTGAATAAGAGGGTTTCCTTTTATATTTTTTCTGATTGATGGTTGTTTGTATTTAGGAAGGCTGCTGATTTTTTGTAAGTTGATTTTGTAACCTACCATTTTACCAAAATTTTTAATCATTTCTAGCAGTGTTGTGGTAGAATTTTTTTGATTTCTTATGTATAATATCATATTGTCAGCAAATAGGGATAATTTAACCTTTTCTTTCCAATGAGTACTTCAATTTCCTTCTCTTTTCTTACTGCTCTTGCAAGGTTTTCAAGCACTCTATTGAAAAGGACTGTAAGTAGTGGGTAGCCCTCTGGTTCCTGATTTTAATGGGAATGCTTCCAGGTTTTCTCCATTCAGAATTATGTTGGCTGTGGGCTTGTTTATAGAGCTTTAATTATATTGAAGTATGTTCCCTCCACACCAATTCCTTCTAGGACTTTTAACATGAATGCAAGTTGGGTTTTGTCAAAGGCCTTTTCTGCATCTATTGATATGACCATGTGATTTTTGTCTTTAAAACCATTTATATACTTTATTTATTGACTTAGTATATTGAACCATCCCTGCATGTCTGGAATAAAGCCTACCTGATCCTGGTACATGATCTTTTTGATGTACAACTGTATGTGATTTGCGAGTATTTTGTTAAGTATCTTCATATGTTCATTAAGGATATGGGCCTTTAGTTGTCTTTCACTGTTGTTGTATCTTTACCTGGTTTTAGTATCAGAGTGATACTGCCTTCATAGAAGATTGGGAGTTCGCCCTCTGTTTCTATCTTCTTAAATAATTTTAGTAGTATTAGTTGCACACCTGCTCTGAATGTCTGGTAGAATTCTGCTGTGAAGCTATCTGGGCCTGGGCTTATTTAATTTGGTAGGTTTTGTATTAGTATTTTTGCTTAAAGACTCCAGATCAACTTTGTCATCCAGTCTTGATATTCTGTTTTTTGCTTCACTTATTCTGCTTTTGAGGCTGCTGTTGTTTCCAATTAGCTTATTGAGGTTTTTTTTTTTTTTTATTTCATGTCCATTTCTGTTTGGGTTTTCCTCAATATTTCTATCTCTTTTGTTAATTCACTTTCAAGTAATGAATTTCATTAAGCTTCATATTTTTATATTCTTGAGTTTCCATCACTAATTCTTTGAGTTGCTTATCTGCATTTTCTTTAAGTTCTTTGATCTTGTTTATAAATATTCTTTTAAATTCTGAGTCCAGGTGTTCCTCATACCAGTTCTCATTGCAGTGCATTTCTGTAGGAAGGAGGAATGGATTTTGTTGGGGATACATTCTCTTGGTTTTTCATATTATTTGTGTATTTGTGCTCTCTTTTGGGCATATGGATGTTCTTCATTGGTTATTTGTTCAGTATGTGACCTTTTTTTCTTCTAATTCACTTTAATTTGAAGTCTATTTTGTTAGATACTAGAATTGTGAACACCTGCTTGCTTTTTAGAGCCATTTGCTTAGAATATTTTTTCTATCCTTTCATCCTAAGTATCTATCCTTGAAGGTGAGATGAGTTTCTTGAAGACAACAACAACAAAATGCTCAGGGGTTATGAAGAGATTCTGAGGAGAGGCCATTGGTGAAGTCACACTGTCAGTTGCAGTAAAGACTCCAGGATACATTGGAGGTGGCAGGATCATAGCTCCCTGTGCTATAGACTGCTGAACACAGAATTGGAGCTGTCCAAGTCCTTTGGATCCTCAATATAGTGAGTGCATCCCAGAAATCTGACATTGATGGGACTTTGGTTTTTCTTAAATATGCCCTGGTTTTCCTCTCTTGAAATAAGATAGTAAATAAAATAAAGTAAAATAAAATAAAAAATAAACCAACGGTAACTTGTTTTAGATTTTATAAGAGCCCATAGTTAGACTTTTTAAAGAAACTTTGAATTTTCAAATTATTTGAATATTTTAAAGAATGTGTGACTTTTGAAGGGTAACTGTTTTATTTGTGATATTAACATGAGATCATAGGGATAAGAGATGAAAATTTTCCATTTAACAGTTACGTGGTTTGCTTATTAAATTAACAAGGGATCAGTTGTGCTTGCCAGCTTCAGTTGTCAACTTGACACACCTGGGAAGAAGGAACCTCCTTTGGAGAATTACCTCTATCGTTCTAGCATAAGGGCATGTCTTTGAAGCATTTTAATGATTGTTGAATTATGTGGAAAGGCTCAGCCCTCTGGGGGTGGTGCCACCCCTAGGCAAGTGTTCCTGGGTTTCATAAGGAGCAGGCCAGAAGAGCAGGATACTGAGCAACATTCCTCTATGATCTGATTCAACCTGAACTTCCAGGTTCCAGTTCTGCTTAAGTTTCTTCTTTGCTGCTCTGGAGAATGAATTGTTGTCTGGCTAAGAAAGCAAATAAATCCCCCCTCCCCCAGTTGGTTTTGGTGAGAGTGCTTTATCATAGCAATAGCAAATCAAATTAAAGCATGCTACTTCTAAAATGTGGATGCATCATGTCAAAAAACAGCAAAGCATTGGTTTTGTTTGGTTTTGTTTTGTTTTGTTTTGGGTGGCTCAGGTAATTGTGTATGAAAAACCCTAACCTGTAATGAAATTTACCTAAGGGCAGCCTCCTGCACAGTCACAATTTACCAGGTGTGTACATTCATATGCAAATTTTATCCAGTAAATTCAAATGGACCTGCACTTGCTTTAGGCTAAGGCAGCACTCTAACATGCACAAAATGAATGTCAACTGTGGGCTTATGCAGGCAAATGTTCATGAGTGAAAATGCCCTCCTCTCTTCTTTCCAAACACTCTCAGATCACATTCTGTCTGGGATTGCCCTTGTATTGGCATTTCTTCAACATCTCCAGAATCATGAGTACTCTCTGTCTGTATGTAATGTCCGTGATCAAATCTGAATGTCAGCATTTTCCACATATATTAAATTGGCTATACTATATCAATACATATTTAAAAATGTATACCATACATCTCTCATAAGACTTTTCCATGTTTAAAAACAATAGCACCAATATTGCTTCAAAATCTCACACTTCCTCAATGTCATTTTCCTTGAGTGAGCTCTCGCACTTGAATTCTAATGAGTTGCCATTATTCCCTAAATACTTTATATTTTTGTGATTTTATATCTTACTGAAATGTACCTTTTTGTCACCTTTTTCATCCTGTTGTTTTTTTAATTTTTTATTTATTTTTGTATGTGCATGAGTGTACTGTCTGCATGTAGGTTTGTGCACCCGTGTCATGCAATGCCACGGAGGTCAGAAGAGGGTGTCGGATTCCCCTGAAACTGGAGTTCTCCTGGAATTGGAGTTACAGAGGGTTCTCAGACGCCATGTGGGTGCTGGAGACCGAACCCCGATTCTCTGCAAGAGCAGTCGGTGCTCCTAACCACTAGCCTATCTCTCCAGCCCCATCTTGTTGTTTTATTGAGCATATTCTCATCACCTTTGGTACCTTGTTTCACTGGGTCAATAATTTTACTTTCTTTTGTTGGATTTGTTAGGGGGAAAAAAGTAAAATACTGTAGAATGTATGAAACAAAATTATTATGTAGCTTTCGATGAGATTGTCCATCTGTAGTTCTCTTGTTGGTCCTTTGGGAACATCTCAATCTATAACAAGTTTGTGTTTGCAGTTCAGTGAATTGTAGAAAGGTTAAGTAAGGCAACTGATCACCATGCATAGAAATTAGAATAAAAATTATAGGGATACATTTTATTTCTTTTTTCAAAAAAATATGATGCGAATTAATACAGGAGGGTCCAGCTCACTGTGGGCAGAACCATCCCTAGGCACATAGTCCTGGGATATAGGAACGGTGGCTGAAGAAGCCAACAAATAAGGCAAAAATCAGCTTTCCAACCCATGGATCCCGCTTCAGTTCCTGGCCTGACTTCTATCAATGGCGAATTGTGGTCTATAAGGGTAAGCAAAATAAATCCTTTTGCCTTCAAGTGGTTTTTGCTTAGAATGTTTATCATAGCAACAGAAAAGCAACTAGAATAGCAACTATTTACAAATTCAAGTCTATACAAGTAGCTCTTATTAACTTGATTTAAGCAAACAAATGCAGAAACGACACACCAGAGTCTCAGTCCTCATGCATTCCTTGGTATATTCCTTTATTCTTTACCAGTTTGTTTCAGCACTAATGATGATGATGTTTGATATATTTTGCATATATTGTATAGATGTCTATTTATATACTCACTTAGATCAGGCTGTGTGTACTGCTTTAGGTGACTGACCTGCTCTAGACAGTATAAAACAGTGCCTTTCAGCCTACACCTTGCACTGGGTGACTCCATTTCACAAAGCAGCAATTGGCTCCATTTTAACTACCAAAGCATAAGCGGGATGACTTTCCATCTTCACTGTATAAAAAGACACCACTAATTGCCCGTCAGTAGTTATGAATTACAGATCAATAAATGACTGGATCTTACAAGTAAAAATGTGCCTGATACAAACTTATTGAAGTTGATGAGGAAAAATAGGGCAAAATAAAAACAGATTAAATAGCTAGGCAAATGAATTTATTGAACACACCAGGCCAACAAAAGGTACAGTACTATCACCTGGACAGTTTCAAAGGATGTCAAGTATACCACTGAACTATCTTTGTGTGTATGTGTATTGAAAGGCTGAGTAGCAGAGAACCCTTAACTGTCCTTGGGGCTTCAAATCTATTGCTTGACATGGCTCATTCAAATTGCTAGCATGCATTCATCCATCTGTACAGGATCTGGATACCTTCTCTGTAGTGGGGGTCTGTTCTTCTCTAACAGTTCACAACTAGGTTAATATTTTTTAATAATTAATTAAATTTTAATTGAATTTTTATGCACTTCATAGAGAACATCTTAATCATCTTTATACCTCTTCCCCCATCTGGACCCACCCTGGCATGTCCCAAAGGATTCATGCATTCTGTCATATATGTTAAGGCCTATTGAGTTATGTCAGTATAACCAGATATCCCCCAGTGCAAGTTCATCCATTGGGATCTAGTCAGCTTATCTAGATTCTCTCCCTTAAAGAAGATCAAATACCTATATATCTAATTGCTTGTTCTTCATTAGTAGGATCGAAAGGTTATTCCTGGACAAACTGTCAGCCCATGAAAGGAAACAGCCAGAATTGACCAGAGTCCAAGTCAACAGCTCCAGAGAGAGTGGACTGTTTTACCTCTCATCCACCTGTGCCCCTTTTCTAAGCCTAGGGAACAACCTGCGGAAGAGGGGGCGTGGTAGAATGTAAGGGCTGCGATTGGGGTGAATGGTGAAACTACAGCAATGTAGTCTGGACACTCATTTGATCAACTTGATTGAACAAACAACCTGTCACCCCCCACTGGATGGTGGGGCTGTAGGTGTTTGGGCACAACAGCCTGCAGATAGGTTTTGCATGAAGGATGCTTGTACTCATGGATTATCACTTATAGCTAAAAATGAAAAAAAAAAAAAACTGAGAGAAAGATGCAGGACAGTTATGGCAGAATGCATGATCTGGGATGGGGTGGGGGGGGAAAGGGAAATAAGCCTGAACTGAATTGGAAAAAATGTATGAAATGCACAAAGCATCAATAAAAACTAATTTAAAAAAAAAAAAAGAAGATCAACTCTCCCTCACACTTAGCTGTAATCAGCTGCTGATAGTTCTTGGGCTAAGGTAGGGGCCTGATGCCCATTTTCCCAGTTCTAGGCTGGGTTTTTGTCTGCTTGAGTTTAACCACCTGAAATGACTCCTTTTTGCTTCTATTGTAACTCTTTTCTTCTGCTTCTGGTAAAGCATCTTTGAATTCTCTGGTGTCTTTAACCCTTTCGTAGTCATTCTTTGATACACACAGACACACATGTAGATATACAGATATTATTGTGTGAAGTGTAATATGTGATTTGGGAGTTAATATTAATATGAAATTAGGCAATAAAAGAGCCCATGATTGCCAGTGAAGTCAGGATCGCTTCCAAAATTACGATCTATGAAGCTAAGTTAGTTTGTAAATTTGATATTTAGTAAATTCTGACATTGTGACCAGAAGATGTCTGCCTATGTTTTGGACACATCATTCATGGTGTATGTGTGTGTGTGTGTGTGTGTGTGTGTGTGTATATCTCCCCTCCCCCTGCAAACTCTTCTGAAATCTGGATTCCATCCCGAGCCTATTTTTAAAAATGTACTGATTCATTAATGAATAAGCTAAATAATACATTTTATGTTTACATTAGATTCATAGACATTATTTTGGAAATATCATTCTACAAGTTTTGGGAATCCACCAGGATCCAAAGGTAAAACACTTATGGAAACAAGTTGCTGGGCCTGAGAGCCTCATGGGCTATCTAACTCTTTATACCTTTTTTTCTTTCTTTCTGTTTTTTTTTTTATTCTTAAGTAAATATCCAAATAGCAATGAAATATAAACTCTGCTGACACTGCTTCTTTACTTCCCCTTATACTAATTGTATTTGTGGTTTGCACAATATGATAACTTATTCCACCTCAGTGACAATAGTGATTAGAAAACTGATTTTATGCTGTGATTCTTTGATGATATCTGTTAGAGGGCTAATAAAAATATGTTCTCTGATAAGTGAGAAATGACAGAAATCTCATGTGCCTTTTCTGTTTATCTTGTGTCTATTTGGATGCTCAAATTAATTAGGAATCCTGTGCCCATTGATAATGAAAACAGCTCTTAGAGATCTGAATTAGTGAGTTTCTATGTTTCTAGTTTGCTTTCGACCTTTGCCTGGGGTTGCAAAAGTGAAGATATGTCCTCTCAGTTTGTTGGTCTATCAACCTGTCTGTGTGCCTGAGACTGGGAAAGGCCTTAGTGATTCCACTTTGTGTAATTGTAGAGTGGATTCCTGGCTGTAGGGGATTTTAATAAATTAGATTTTAATCTCTTTTAAATCAAGAATTCTATTTTGATTGTTTGACTGATTTTTTTTAAGGCTTATTCAATTAGAAGGGTCCATGTCTTTGGTTACATTGGGCTAGGCTATTTAATAACTCTGTAAATAGTAGAAAACTGAAAGTAATAGAATAGAATAAACTTTGTGTAGGTGAGAGGTTTGTGGGGGGTTTTTGTGTGTGTGTGTGTTATTGGAGGTACACCTTTAGTTAGAAGTTAGCTACACCTAGAAGTTAGAAGTTAGATGGTAGGATGAAGAATAAATACATTTGTAGTTGGGTTTGTAAGTTACCAATCCTCCACCACAGCCATAGTTGTAGTAATACAAAGCCTTCTTGTGTACTGAAGTACAAATGGTTGTTTCTAGTAGAAATAGAATTGATATGTATCTAGTAGAAAACTTTAGTCTAGAAATTATATTTTTTATTCCCAATCATCTGTGTACTTATAGGCAATATCATACCAACTTCCTTTTTATGATTTATGTTTTATTTTTAAGTGTGTGTGTGTGTGTGTGTGTATGCATTTGTGTGTGTCTCTATGTGGCTATGTGCATATGAGTACAGGGACCATAAGGGCCAGAAAAAGGTATTAGATCTCTCAGAACTGGAGTTAGTTATAACCTGTTGTGAGCTGCTCAATCTGGGTGCTGGAAACTGACCTTGAATCCCCTGGAAGAAGAGCAAAACCTCTTTGAGCCATCTTTCCAGACCATCACATCAACTTTTCTGAATCTGTTTTATGCCTATATATAGCTGTTCTGCAAGCCAGCTTTAACTAGCTAATGAACTGAACAAAATCTCCAACATGTTTTCATCATATATTTCAATGGGTCATAGTTTTAGAATGTTTTAAAATTATTTCTTATCAGCTTTGCCCAGGTCTAACCTGTTCTCAGAAGCTAACCATGGCAACAGCTGAGTCAGTGACCTGGGTCAATGATTAACACTTGGTACGTACGTGCAAGGAGCAGAGATGAATATATATATATATATATATATATGGAAAATATGCATTTTGTACTCAATTTTCTGTGGTCTTAAATTTTCTATATCTAATATTCATGAATTTATGATGACCAGAGGGCATATTTTTAACTAAATCATTTGCTTTTGGTTTTATTTTTAATTGAATTTTTATGTGTCATACATAATATTTTGGTCAGTCTCAATTGCCATTATACTCTTCTCCCTTGCCACCGTCCTTAAGCCCTCCAANTCTACAGAGTGAGTTCCAGGACAGCTGGAGCTACAGGGAGACCCTGTCTTGAAAAGACCAAAAAATAAATAAAATGCAAACAGAAAACTTTTTCCATGTATGTGTTATTAAACAATGAAACACTTTTATTAATGAACTCCATATCATACAAAACATATATATGCACACAACACCCTCAGATTGGCTACTGAAAAGTTCTATTATCTTTACTGTAGCCTCAATTTATATAGAATTTTTAACTATTCTATTTTTTTTTTTTTGTATTTTTAAGACAGGGTCTCCCTTTACTCCCAGCTGGCATGGAGCTCACTCTGTAGACCAGGCTACATCTTGAACTCACAGAGATCTGCCTGCCTCTGCCTCCCGAGTGCTGGGACTAAAGGCATGCGCCACCATGCCTGGCTTCATAATTGTAAACCTTTTTAAAGTCTCCTAGGCAGAGGACAATCTACGCTGTTATAAAAACATCGAAGAAAAACTGTCCCTCCCCTGTGTACCTGATTTCAAATTTTGAATGAAAATTCCCCTCCTGCTCCCAACTCACAAAAACTAGCTTCAGCTGTCCCTGCGAAGTAAACACACCCTCAGAGGGAGGCCCAGGAAGCTCTCTCCCACCTTCCCCTTTTCCCTCAGCTCCCCCCTTACCCCATTCCTCTCAGAACCTATCCCTTCATCCACCCTCACACTTGCATGCTTCCCCTGTTAATGTGGATGCCACCGCTGCCACTTGGCCCTGGATCACCCCCCCACACCTTCTGACCTATCCCTTATTCATAAAGCAGCACAAGAAGCTGGCTCATATTCCCCTTATTTCGAACAGGTTCTCACCCAATGGACCACTAACCTTCAAACACATTACAACTGGTACACCCTGCTTAAGGCAGTCCTTGACGCTGCAACATTCCTTCAATGGAAGGCGGTGTATGATGACATGGCAGAAGGTCAGGCCCTCACTAACATACATTATATCATCCCCATAACCTTGGACATGTTTACCAGTTGTGGTAACTTTACTGACCCCATGAGCCAATCGTTTAATGGTATCCCTCAGTACTTTGACCAAATTAAAGACACGGCCCTACAGAGCCTTAAGTCCTGCACTCCACAAAAGCCTGACTCTTACTTCCACAGTTTGGTTCAACATGCAGGCAAATGTTTTTCGGATTTTTTCATCAGGGTCACCATGGCTGTCGATCGCCACATGCCATCCCCCCCCCCCGGCCCAGCCCCGCTAGAGATACCCTGATCAAAGAGATCCCCTGGGAAGGCATGAGTTCCCACACCCATAACACTCTTGTGTCAGTACGTAATGAAGACCTTCATAAATGGGTCATCGCCACCTGTGACCTTAACCCTGCCTCAGCTCTTCTGAGGTGCTCATCTTTACAAGCTTTTTCCCATAACAAACGCGAACCTTCAAAGCTCCCTGTCTGTTGGGGATGTGGCAGGAAGGGTCACTTTATGCAATCTTGCCCAAATGCCTTCACCAAACCCAAGATTCCTTGCCCCCAATGCAGAAAAGGCTTCCATTGGGCCAAAAATCGCAAGTTGGCACCCATTACATCCAACAAATAGCCCTACCATATGTCAAAATTTTGTGGCTTCCACCTTCCATGTTTTACCCTCATCCTGTAAATACATACATTACATGGGCGACATCCTCCTGGCCCACCCTTCTCTCTTGAACTTTAATTTCCGGGGGCTGGAGAGATAGCCTAGTGGTTAAGAGCACCGACTGCTCTTGCAGAGGACCCGGGTTCGATCCCCAGCACCCACATGGCGGCTAAGAACCGTCTGTAACTCCAGTTCCAGGAGAACTCCAGTTCCAGGGAATCCAAGACCCTCTTCTGACCTCTGCGGTATTGCACGACTTGGGTGCACAAACCTACATGCAGACAGTACACTCATACACATACAAAAATTAAAAAAATAAAAAAAAAATTAATTTCCTATGGAGAGGCAGTTCCCTATTTCAAATCCTTATGTGTGGTTACTCTGGTATTCTTGACAACCATTTTCCATGTGATAAGAGATTGCAGGTCCTTCCATTGTTTACAGTTGATTTCCCAATCACTCCTTCCCTAAATTCCTGCCCATCCCCCATGCCCCCATTGCCTTTATGGACGGCAACAAAAACAACTTTGGTTTTCACCAGCTTATAAGCATTTGGGCTCCCTCCCCCCCATCAGATGGAGGGACCCTTTATCCTCACAATAGAAGGGCCCCCGAGCCCCTACTAACACAAGGCCAAGGCCTTGCTTATATCTTTCTAGAGTCCTCTGGGAAGCCACTGCGGGTACCCTCGAAAAGTGTTTGACCGTTTGGACACAGACACTTGATCTGTCAAACAAAGTGGTCACTTCAAGTTTTCATCCTTTGTGTGCACAGGATTATTCATTTTGGCATGCCAGACTACACATGCACATGCAAACTTTAAAATATGGATATTTAAAAATGGATTTATAGGCCAAAATTTGGATACCATGGATATCTTTTTATCAAATGTTTAGTATTTGTTTTGAACGCTCAACTAAAGTCCTAGGCAGTTGAATACATGACAGGTCTATTTAAATAACTTTTTGTTACCTAGGTCCGGTCCAAGATGTGGGCTATCCTCCACCCTTTGCCCCTTGTCACTTGGGGCCTGCTTGGCCTTTTTGCTCTCTTCTGCCCCTTCAGAAAATCCTGCTGGTGTGTGCCACCCCCACCAGCCTCTGTCTTCTCAGGTACCTGCTCCATTTTTACCCGTGGCTAGTAACGAGGTATAATGTATGAAAAAGTTTAATAAAAATAAAAAATATATTAACAAAACAAAATGAAACAAAAAAGTAAATGTTGAGCTGGGATGTAGTTCAATGTAAAGTTTATAATTACTAAATGAAACCCTAGCACTAAAATGAATGAAAAAAAAAAAAACCTTAGCTTGTCATGACATTGTGTCTAACTACAGTATTTATTTTATGGGAATGCTTCTTAGTATTTCTTATACAAGGCTGCTTGAACTTTTTTCCAAGCCTTTTCTAAAATATTATACAGTAATTAAAAGTATCAGGCTGGTGTAACTTATCCTTTCTGGATGCTTAACAACCTTACTTAATGCCCATACCAATTTGGTCTAGGGACTTAAGGGATAACTTTGCTCCTTGCCCTCAGAGGTCAACTAAGTCCCAGGGGACTATGCATGGGGGCGTCTCTTGAAACGCCCTCCAAATGTGAGTCACCAGTCTTCCTGTGCATGGAGTTCTTGGAGATCCACTAATGGGACTTCAGACAGTGTCCAGTCTATAAAGAGGAAAGTCTACTCATGCTTTAAAAAGGGAAGCCTGGTCTAGCAAGGCCTGACTTTGACCTTGAGTGGATGGAACTGGTAAATGAAAAGCCAAAAGGAGCCAGGGGCTCCCCAACCCGAAAAAAAATCCGAGTCACCCCTGAGGACCAGATCCTCAAGTGACCTTGAGAAAACAAAAACCTTGGTTAATCTGGGCTGTGTGGCCTTAAACATCCAAAAGGAAAATATAACCAGAAATAAATAATCATCAAGGCCCGAGAAATTGTACTTCAGTTATAAAACTCGAGATCTTAGTAAACAGACAAAAAAAAAAATTTTAAAAAAGCACTGTTGTTTTGCCTGTCTTCAATTTTTTTTTTTTTTTTTGTATTTTTGAGACAGGGTCTTCCTTTAAGTCCCAGCTGGCCTGGAGCTCACTCTGTAGACCAGGCTGGTCTTGAACTCACAGAGATCTGCCTGCTTCTGCCTCCCAAGTGCTAGGATTAAAAGTGTGAATCTACCCTGTGGCTGCCACTGCTTTTGCCATCCTTTGAAGACGTGAGACACAGCTTTTCATTTTTCCAATATGGACTGAAGACTCATGTCTCTCCAAGAATCATCCAAACCTTCAGTGCTAGAGGAGGACTGCTGAGACATCCAGCTTGTGGAATGAGCAATTACTGGGGTTTCAGCCTCTCCAGGCTGTATCATGGAGGCCAGTACAGGAAGATCAAGACAGGACGTGGTGCTTACTGGACCTCATTCGGTGACCATGGGAAGGGAAAACCCCAGTGTGGAGCAGAAGGGCAGGATTGATGGTTGTTTGGGCTTGCCAAGGAGGAGCCTTCAAACACTTCCTTAATGGAAACATGATATCTTTCAGCCTAATAAAGAAAAAAAAAAAAAAAGAAATCATAAGCTGAGGTTGCTAAAACCTATGATGTCATAATCTTGATATATGTGTGGCATGCATATACGCATATTTTGGAGAGATACAAATTGGAAGGAACGGGGCTGGAGAGATGGCTTAGCGGTTAAGAGTGCCGACCGCTCTTACAGAGGACCCGGGTTCGATCCCCAGCACCCACATGGCAGCCGAGAACTGCCTGTAACTCCAATTCCAGGAGAACTCCAGTTCCAGGGGAATCTGACACCCTCTTCTGACCTCCGCGGCATTGCACGACACGGGTGCACAAACTTGCATGCAGACAGTACATTCAGACATATGAAAAAAAAAAAAAAAACCAAATTGGAAGGAACAACAACAACAAAAAAGACTGGGTCAAAGAACTGACTGAAACAGTAAACTTCTGCCCAAAACAGTAAACTTCTGCCACAAACAGTAAACTTCTGCACTGAAAATTTTAAAATAGACTGAGAAAAAGATGAAAGACATGTATAGCAGAATGCATGAGCTCTGGTGGGGTGTGAGGCAAGGAAGGGGGAGTGGGTCTAAATTTGATTAAGAAATGTTGTACAAAATGCACAATACTTCAATAAAAAATGCCTTAAAAAAGATACTCAAGAGAATGACTGAGGCTTTTGATCTTATTCATTCAATTTGTTAATCAGAATTTATTAAATAATGACTGATTGAAATATTAAACACCTATAAACACATTTTAACCATTCTCCTATCAGCAAATTTCATTATGCAGAGTTTGGAAAGGAGGTATCTTTTAAATCTGTAATATAATTCCCTTAAAAGCAATATCAAAATTTATACTCTTTAAAGTCTAACTTAAATAATCAAATATTTTTAATTAGCCATTATAAAAAACAATTATGTGATCATTGAAATTGTAAATTAATTTATTTCTTTTCTTTTTTCTCTTTTTCCTTTTGGAGACAGATTCTCCTGTAGCCCCAACAGGCCTGGAACTCCTCACCAGGTAGATGAGGGTGACCTTGATCTCAGGATAATCCACCTACTTCTGCCTCCTGAGTTCTGCCCACTACTCACAATTAACATTCAATGTTAACCCTCTAGGGTCATTTTGTCAACAAACAACTTCCATTGATATTTTTCTCAGAAATATGCATGAAATAAAATTTTAATTCCATATGTTAATTATTCTCTTGATCTTTACTTTTTTTGTACAATTAGAGATTATCCAATTGAAGTCATTAGGAGTAGTTTGAGGGGCTGGAGAGATGGCTCAGTGGTTAAGATGACTGACTGCTCTTGCAAAGGACCCAGGTTTGATTCCCAGCACCCACATGGTGGCTAGGAACTTTCTTTAAGACACATGTGGTGGTACACGCCTTTAATCCTAGCACTCAGGAGGCAGAGGCAGGGGGATCTCTGTGAGTTCAAGGCCAGCCTGATCTACAGATCGAATTCCAGGACAGCTGGGGATACAGGGAGACCCTGTCTCAAAAAGACTGAAAAAAAAAAAAACCCTAAACTTATAAAGATATGCATAAAACTAGGAAAACAAATCACAAGTAAAATTGTTTGACGTGACATAGCTAACTAGGATGGAAAAAGCAATAATAATTTCTATAAATTCCTCTAGATACTAAAGTACTTTATGCATTAAACACTAAATTTGAATATTCTGTCTAAAGAATGTCACCTTGTTTTCATTTGGAATCATTCTTATACAAGTCTCCAGGTGTCTTCATAGTTGTTATAGTAGCTTCATGTTATGTAACTTTTTACTTAAAAATTGACTAATTTCTATTATTTTTTTTCCACAGTGAAGAACAAAAATTCCTTAGGTTGGGGCTGGAGAGATGGCTCAGCAGTTAAGAATGGGTCCTGCTCTTGCAGATGACCCAAGCTTGACTCACAACTACCTGTAATTCTAGTTCCAAGGTATCCAATGGCCTCTTCTGGCCTCCGCAGGTACTTGCACTCATGTACACACACACACACACACACACACACACACACACACACACGCCTCACACACAAATATACCTAAAAATAAAAAATTAAAGTCTCTCTGTTTCATCCTGTTGCTATGACACAACACTCTAACTAGTTTAGTGGAGGACAAGGTCTATTTAACCTCATACTTCCAGGTCACAGTCCATCATTGCATGAAGTCAGGGTAAGAGCTTAAGCAAAAGCCTGAAGCATAAACCATGGAGAACACTGCTTACTGGTTCTCACAGTGACTGGCTCAGGTGTATGCTTAGCTAGCTTTCTTCACATCGAGAGCCACCTGCCCAGACAATGGTACCTCTCACAGGGGACTGGCCCTCCTGTCAATTGACAAGCAAGTCAGTCCTCCACAGGGTCACCCACAGGCCACCCTGATAGGTACAATTGTTCAATTGAAATCTCATCAGGTAATTCTAGGTAGTGACAAGTTCAAAGTTAATGCTAACAAGGGTACCAAGGTAAGAGAGTTCTTCAGGTAGGACTAGAAAAAGTCAAAGAAAACTGTTAACCTAGGTACAAGGTTTACTTCTCACTCAGAGCTAAAAATCAATTATGAAATAACATTTAATTTAATTCAAAATTATCATAACATTTTATCTAAGAACACCTAAGAAAATCGGTCTTTTAAATGGCTAAGAATTATACAGTTGTAGCAATTGTTAACCTGATCCTTGAACTTTCTAAATATTCATAGATACTAAGAAGAAAGTCATATTTCTTGGAGAAAATATTCAGAAATTTTAAAAGGATAAAAGGAAGGAAAATCATTCATCGTATCAAAGATTTTAAAATCAGTTCTTCTGAGTACTTCTGGTAAGTTTTGCTTGTTGTATTGAGGGTGAATCTTAAAATAAGTTGGTAATTCATTGTCATAATAAAACAAAGAAAAAGGCAAACTTTACTCCTTTTTCAGACTCCATACAAAATGGCCAGAGTTACAAATATCAAATGACATTTCAGACTCCCATTTTCACAGATGTCAGGGAAATTTGAAAGTAAATTAAGTAGTAGGTTTGTTGTATGAATTTATCACTCCAGACAATAAAAATCACAGTTTTTGATATTAATTGCTTAAACCAGAAAATTAGATTCACCTGTCTGTTTCATTTATCTATAAAATTTGATTTGTAAAAATGTATGTACCTGTATGCATGTGTTTGCAGGTTCCCATGAATGACACAGGTTGTCATCTCCCCTGGATCTGGAGTTGCAGCTGGTTGTGAGCAGCCAGATGTGGGTGCTGGGAACCAAATCCCAATCCTCATGAAGACTAGCAGCAATCCTAACCAGAGTCATCTCAACCAGCCAGCTCAGATTCCTGCTCCATGATAAAGTCTATGCTCCAACAGCCTACATATCTATCCCTATCCGGAGACATAATACTGCCTTGCAAGGCTTACTGCTGCACTCTCTAGTAACTCCAAACTATCCAGATTTGGGGTCCCCTAAAGCAAGGATCCCAGCAAGTTATCCTTGGTACACCCAAGGTCCCATATTTGAGGATCTAGGGATTACTAAGGAGGTTGAGAGTGGTATCATCGGCCATTACTTGACAAACTCTCAAATCCTCTCTCCACATCCTTTGCTACCTCACACCCTGAGACATTGCTCTCTTCTCATCTAGGCCAGCATCCTTGCCTGACTTCTGAGCTCAGGCCTTTCTGTTTTTGACCCAGGAGCCCCTGCATCCTGGAGGTTATAGGTGTTCAGGAGTTAAGCCTCCCTGATCATCTCATTCATACAATTTTAATCCTTGTCCTGCCACTTGCTGATCCATCTCCATGCAAATGAGACACACAGGCCATCACAGTTGACAATTTCCATGAAGGCCCACTTGAAAGAACTTACAAAAGGAGCTAAAAAAGGAAATCTCCATTGTTTCCAAAAATGCTTTCCCTTTTATTATCTTGTCCTTCCCTTATGACTTCTCTAACCCCAATGGATTGAACAGCTAATTTGAGTGCCGCCTGATCTATAGCTAAGAATAACCCTTCTTTCACCACCACCACCACCACACCACCATTATCACCACCACCACACCACCACCACACCATCACCACCACACCACCACCACCACCATACTACAACCACCACACCACCACCACCACCACCACCACCACCCCCAAAAAGAAAGAAACTAACATTTAATTGTAAGCTTTTCATTCTTCTGTGTTGACTCACTTTTCTTCCTGGTCATTTCCCTCTCTCCACCCAGGTCTTTCTTTGATTTTCTGTCTTCTTCCCTGCAAATTCTAGTAACCTTGATATAATTTGGACTTTCCTTAAGTCAGAGGTTCCCATAAGCTCTGTATTTATAGTCTCTCCCTTCTTTGCTGGGGAGTCTAGAAACTCTCCAAAGGTAGAAAGATGGGCAATTGTAAATCTCATCTTTATCATTTTTTATCTAAGATCACAGTCCTCTGTTACCTGATTCAAGATGCTCAAAATTCAATATTCTATGTATTGTTTTCTGAGTATTTTGTTGTGGCTTTAATTTGTTTTTTTTTTTCTTCAGGTATGTGTGTAGGCAGGGCAGGGTAAATTTTGTTCTTGAATCTTGTGGTGGTTTGAATGAGTGTCCCCCATAGGCTGTAAGTATTCAGACATTTGTCTCCAGTTGGTGGCACTGTTTTTGGAGGTCTTAGAAGGTATAGCCATGCTGGTGGAAGTGCGTTGTTGGGGGCAGGCTTAGTGAGTTTTAACAAGCCTAGTGGTCTACGGTTGCTCTCTCTCTGCTTCCTGTGCTCTTTGTGAGATGTGACCCTTGGCTTCCTGCTCCAGATCCAACCGCCATGCCTCCTGCCACAATGGACTCTAATTCCCTGGAACCGCCAAATGTAAGCTCAAATAAACTCTTCCTTTTATAAGTTCCTTGGTCATGGTGTTCTATCACAGCAACAGAAAAGTGACTAATACAAATCTCCATCTTGGTCCAAAGAGGAAATCCCTGTCAGCAACTTTTAGAAGTCACTTTTACTCATGTTAATACTACATTTTTCACTTCACACACTTGGAAAGTACCAGGTTGGGGCAAATATAGGGCAACTATTTTCAGTCTATGAACTTTCTGTGTCTTCTATTTTCATTGTCTTTTACAATGACAGCCAATGTGATCAGGATGCAGAGATGGATGAGTCAGTAGAATACATTCCTGAAAGAACTTGGTGGCAGATTTAGAGAAGAAAATTAAAGGAAGGAAACTGAAGATGCAGCATTAGATAATGTTTGATTTGGTTCATCTCCCTAGAAGGACTACGGGAAAACATGGTCACTGTATTAGTTAGGGTTCTGGAGAGAAACAGACTCAAATGGGTAATTGATTAACTGCATGATTATAAGCAATTGGCTTACATGAATAAGGAGAATTCCCTGCATCTGCTCTCAGTGTAATCTGCACTCAGAATAACATGTTATAGTCCTGCATTGAGTCTGAAGGCCCGAGGAGCAGAAGACTTGATGGAAGAAGTTGTTCTGGTCTGAGAAATGGGAAAGCTAATGAGGAAGGTTAAGACCGGCCAAGAGAGGGATTCTTTATTCAACCTTTTCCTTCCATTCAGGTTTTCAGTGGGTTTTGTGGAGCCCATTGTTGTACATTGTCCTCTTGATTATAATAGCCACTGTCATCTTAATCAGAGGAGCTGCAACTACCCACAAGAGACTCTCAAGATAGGGCCAGTTAATGTTTCATCAAAGAATGAAGGGTTGGGCTGGTCACCAGGCTCTTACCTGAGATCTCAGCCACTCCTTCCTGTGACTCTTGGCCAGTAGAAAGCAAGTCTACCTAAATCTCATATGGTCCTGTTATCTCTGGAAGGCTAACTGCAGGGGGAACTTCACCTATGCAGGTATGGGGAAGTTGTATCCATGCTGTGGTGAGAATTTCCTGGGGTGCAGCTGCTTTGGGGTCATCCACGCTCCCATAAGCAACCCCTCACCTGTGCTCTTTAAGTAGCTCATTGATTTGTCATGTTAGACTTTGGAGGAATTGTTGCTTTGGTCTGACATTGGTGCCAAGAAAAGTTTGGGGAACACCCAGCCTCACTGGGTACCAATTGAAATGCTAGTCTTAACCAGAAGTGCCCTCAAGATACATACTAGAAGATATTTAAACAAACAACTGGATACTTGTGGTCTAATTTTCAAGTAGATAAAGTTATTTTCATAATCCTACATCAAAGCCAAGAGATAGAAAGATGCAGTATTTATGCCCCTCACCTGTACATCGTGCTGAGAGATTGCCCAAGTAAGAGGAACATTCTTAAGCTCTTTGGATAATTTTGCAGTCTTGTTCGAGTAACTTATTTTCCAACAGCATATAGGTGGAAATGTGACAAACCAAGAATCTTCCAAACCTCCAATGCCAGATGGGGACTACTGAGATACCCAGCTTGTGGACTAAACAGCTAAGGGGACGTCAGCCTCATCAGAATATAGACTGCCATTGTTGGACTACCTGGGCTGTATCATAGAGGTCAATGCAGTGGCATCAAGACAGGACGCATGCTTACTGGACTTCATTTGGGGGACCATGGGAGGGAAAGACCCCAATGTGGAGCAAAAGTGCAGGATCAGTGGTTGTTTGGGATTGCGAAGGAGGAAACTTTGAGCACTTCCTTAAGGAAAACATGACATCTTTTAGGGAAAAAAGTCTTCCAATTCAAGTGATATGTATATGTATGCATATATATACAAAATAGTATATTATATATATTTAGATAATATATATATATTATATATATATACTGTAGCAATACAAGTTGGAGAGAACAACAACAAAAGAATTGGAGAAAAACTCTGGAAAGACTCAGAAAAAGATGCAGGACATGAATGGCAGAGTGCAGGGACTTGGGTGGGATGGGGGGCATGGAAAGGGAAGTGACTCTAGATTCGATTGAGAAATGATATATGACCTATGGGAAAAGTTTAATAACAATAAAAAAGAGAGCTGCCTGTAATCTTAGATTTCAGGAGGTTGAGGCAGGATATCCATTAGTTCAAAGCCAGGCTGGGCTACATCTAACAGGAACCTATGGCAAGACAAACTCCCCAAAGGGAACTGGTATGGATAATAAAAGCTGAACTGTGAGAGGAAAATGGCAAAGCATCTATGACACAGCACTTCTGGAACTTCAGTGTGAGCTGGAGCTCCCTAGAGATTACATGAACATGAAGATTTCAGTTCTGTAGATCTGACAAGACTTCAAGATGATGCTGTCGGTCCACCCACTTTTCTCCATTTCTGTGAGGTCTGACAAGAAATGAGGGATGGTTTTTGTCTTCTCATCTCAACTTATATTCACTCCTTTTAGAACACTTTTAGGCTACTGAGAAGATCCTGCCAGTAAAGTTAATTGATAAGTTCTTCGGTGGTATCAACACAAAAGACAAAATGTCAGATCAGCGGTGGTTAATCTTCTGGACTAAAATACACACACACACACACACACACACACACACTGCGATATATGTGAATATTTTTACATTTATCAACTAAAACAAGGCTGTAGAGTACTTTTGTTAAAATTTATTTTATTATATTTTTATGTGTATGAGTATACTGTCTGCATGTAGGTTGGTGCACCCCTGTCATACAGTGCTGCAGAGGTAAGAAGAGGGCATCGGATTCCCCTGGAACTGGAGTTAAAGACAGTTCTTAGCTGCCATGTGGGTGCTGGGAATCAAACCCGGATCCTCTGCAAGAGCAGTCGATGATCTTAACTGATGAGGCATCTCTCCAGCCCCTGTAGAGTGCACTTATAATAGATGCTTCTTCTTCCCAGTCTATTATTCTATTCATTACATTTGCTAAGCAAAAATTGTATTTTATAGTAAACTGATCGCTGTTAACAGTTTAAAATATGACCTATATTATGGTAGAAACAGTATTGAGATTCTTATAATGTATTTTTGTTCTATTTATGAAAATAGTATACACTTATTCATTGTCTTTCATGGTCTGCCTGAGAGATGTGAGTACTTTAAGGTAGTAAAGATGCCTTTAATCCTAGCACTCAGGAGGCAGAGGCAGGTGGATCTCTGTGAGTTCAAAACCAGCCTGATCTACAGAGTGAGTTCCAGGACATCTGGGGCTACAGAGAGACCCTGTCTCGAAAAGACCAAAAAAAAAAAAAAAAAAAAAAAAAAAAAAAAAAAAAAAAAAGATTATGGAAATCTTTAAAGCTGGTGTTTATAAATTATTGGCTGTACATCTATTTAGGCCAGAAGCTGAACACTGCTTGAATGGATGAGAAGGACAAATGAAGCTGTATTATGAAAAAGGGTTACTGCACTGGGCAAAACAAAGGTTCTGCAGCTAAATAGAGGAACATTCCAATGTTCCTTAGGTGTCCACTACCATCACCCCTAGACATACCTGGAGAGATATTTCCTCAGTCTCTGCCCTAGTGCCTTGTGACTTATCCAAGTATTTCTTCTACATGGTTAGTCTCTTGGAGAGAATTCTGCTAAACTTATTTTATTCTGTTCATAGTCTATCCGTTTTCTATGCCTCTTGTAACCTACTGGATGATAAGCTATATCTCTATCCCTCACTATATCGGGTTCTAAATTTTTTATGTAACATGTATATGATACATGTATACAATAGTATGTAGCTATGCTATATACTGAGTGTGTAACAGCAAGGTAAGCTATATTCTAATAAGCAGTTTATCATTTAATGAAGGTAATAGATCAAACAAGAAAGTAGTGATCAAGGGGTTAGAACATTGCCCTGGAGCACAAAATAAGGCCATTAAAAAAGTGGTCATTGTAGTTATTTGAATAAGAATGTCTCCCATAGGCTCCAATGGAACCTTTAGAAAGCATGGCCATGCTGGAGGAAGCATGTCACTGGGGGTGGGTTGGAAAGCAGATAGTCAAGTCCCATTTCCAGTCTATCTCTCTCTGCTTCCTACACCTGCTGGAAGGTGTGAGCCCCCATTTCTCTGCTCTGGCTGCCTGTTCCACCATGTCTGTCCACCATCATGGACTCTTACCTCTCTGAAAATCCCGATTTATAAGCCAAATAAAACTCTTCTGTAGCATGCCTTGGCCATGATGTTTTATCACAGCAATAGAAAAGTAACTAATATAGTAACATCAACCTTGTTTACTAAAGGGTGAGATAGTAAACGTTTAGCATTTTATAGCCTCCTCTGAAACTACTCAACTCTATAACAACAGTCATAGATATAAGGATGTCAATGAGCATGTTTGTTTCTTAATAAAACTTTATTTACAACTACAACAACAGAAAGTCAGCAGCTGAGATTTGCCTCAGACCTTGGTATATGAGCTACCTCATTTATAAAGGCCTAGGGAATGGCAAGAGAGACTTCCTTTTAGTTTTACCCATTACTTTGTATTAATTAAAAAAGCTAACTATCAACGCAACAGTCCCTAGTTCAAGTTAGCTTTCTGAAAGTTTACAAAAGGCAAAATGAACCTGCAGAGACTGAATAAAGAACTCTTCCATTTAAAACAAAAAGAAAGATAATTTTAAAAAAATATGAAGACAAACCCTGCAAAAATTCCATAATTATCACCATTCCCATACTGTTTAGTCATACTGGCAACTCACTAAACCAAGAGCTTACCCTAAGCTCCTTCTTTAACCTAATTAACCACACAGGAGAGCTTTAGTAATTCTGATTCTAATTTCGTAATTCAGCACCTGGGCAGTTATCCCTACTCCACTTTGTTATCAATTATCCTAACCTGGGGTTCTCAGAAAAAAATAGTGGAGGAAGTTTTGTGTTCATGTGCTATTGAGTATAGTCCTACTTTGATGGTTTGAATGAGAAATGTCCCTCATAGGTTCACCTATTTAGATACTTGGCCCAAGATGGTGGTACTGTTTGGGAAATGTCATGGAACCCTTAGGAGGTGTGGCCTTGTGGGAGGAAGCGCATCACCTTGGGCAGGCTTTTAGAGTTCATAGCCTTGTCTGTCTTCCAGTTGGCCACTTCTCTGCTTCCTGTACATGGCTGAAGATGTGAGTGTTCAGCTGTCTGACCTGGCTGCCTCTGCTGCCATGAGGCTGTAACTGTAAGTCTAAATGAACGTTTCCTTCTCTAAGTTGCCTTGGTCCTGGTGTTTTATTTTATTTTATTTTTTAATAATAAGTAATGAGTAATGAATACAAGCATCCTTCATGTAAAACCAATTTGCAAGCAGCTATGCCCAAACTTATACAGCCCATGGCCCCCGTTGTCCAGCTGGAGGAGCTTGTATGTACAAGGATATTGATCAAATAAGAGCTCAGTCTATATTGCTGTAGTTTCACAATTCACCCCAATCACAGCCCTTATATTCTACCATGCCCCCTCTTCTGCAGATTGTTCCCTAGGCTTTGGAAAAGGGGCACAAGTGGGAGAGAAGCAAAACAGTCTACTTTCTCTGGAGATGTCTTTTTGGACTCTGACCAGTTCAGGCTGTTTCCTTTCATGGGCTGACAGTTTATCCAGGAATAACCTTTTAATCCTACTAATGAAGCACAAGCAATTAGATGTACAGGCATTCAAACAGTACTAATTATTATCGTAGGTTACGTTGGTATAGACACAGATGTTTGGATGGTATGCTAATCCATGAACTATAGTTTTTCTGTAAAAGATGACAAGGTCTTACTGTGGCTTATAACATTTCCTAACCCCTAGAGGACATAATCTTGTGGCATCAGCCATGAATTATTCCTCCAAGGAGAGAGCTAATGGCCAATTAGATTTGGGATATACAGGCATATGTCGGCCACTGCTGCACAGTATTTCCAGGCAGGTGAGGTGTAGCTGGTGCTGACGGAAGAGTCTTACTTGACTCAAGGAGATCAATATTTGCTTTATTGATTTAGTGGCCTTTGGTAACACTGTCTGGCAGTCCAGAGACCAACTGTACACTTGCAAGTGTGGTCTTAATACATCTTTCCCATGCTTATACCAGATCTTCGACAGCAGGGCCTTACTGCCTCTCTTCTTGCAGGTATCCCAGTTTACAGGCAAAAAGCCTTTAACTTTTTTGGGCCTTGGATCCCCTAGCCAACAACTCCTTGGCAGAATAATCCATTGCTGATATCAGAGCACTCCTGTATTAATAGATTTTGCTTAATTAGACAACTTATAAAGACTTTAGTATTATATTTGGCTCTGAATAGAGAATTATACTTTCACAGTTCCTATGTCTATTAGTCAATTAAAGAAAACAGTTATACCAGTTTTATAAGAGACTATCTCTATAATAGTTGTGTCCAGTTTACAGTTGTAGAACGACGTCATCATCATCATTTTTCTCTTTGTTCTATGGGGAGGAGGTAAGAAGGTCTCTTTTATTAAAACTTTGCAGCACCGAGAAGGTAAGTCCATTAGACACATTAAACCCCCCCCCCCCCCCCCCCCCCCCCCTGTTTACAAATACGGCTGGAGAGATGGCCTAAGATGGTTAGAGAGTGCTGACGGCTTTTACAGGAGGACCGGGTTCGATTCCCCAGACCACATGGTGCTGAGAACCGTCTGAAGACCCATTCAGGAGAACTCCATCCCAGGAATCCAGACCCTCTTCTTACCTCTCATTGCAGACACACTGCACCAAACTGTCATGCAGACAGTACATTTCAGTACACAACATACAAGATAAATAAAAATTAATAAAAAAACAAAAAAAACCCAAATAGGATCCATAGAGATGTTTGATGCCTGTACCAGTCTGAGGCTTTTCTTTCTTTTAGTGTTTAGATGGGCCAGTTTCTCTACTGGTATTTCTTGGTACATCCTACAAAATGCAAAGCTATATCTTTTCTTGCTCAGCCATTAAGTTGGTGAAGTTTTTTTTTATTTTATTTTTTGTTTTTTTTTTTATGTCTTTTCAAGCCAGGGTCTCCCTGTAGCCCCAGCTGTCCTGGAACTCACATTGTAGACCAGGCTGGCCTTGAACTCACAAAGATCCGCCTGCCTCTGCCTCCCAAGTGCTAGGATTAAAGGCGTGCGCCACCACGCCTGGATAAGTTGGTGAAGTTTTGACTGACCTTTGGGAACATGCAAATCTTTTCCCATAGTTAGTTTTAATATTTAAATTGAAAAAATTGACAAAAGGTTTAATATATAACTGTATCCCCCATTTGTTACTTTAGGTTTTTATTTTTTGACCTATGAATCTCAAAAAGGCAGTTGTATTACATATACCTATAGGTAGGAAATCAAGGTATAAATTTTTATTAAATTTACCCAAGCTGTTTATCATTGACTGTATGTTGTTAATTTGGGAAGCAAACTTAATTCCTTAAGTTAAATTATCTTACAGGTAAAAGAAAATGTTACAAGATGATATTGTACAACACAAAAATTATAGAGAACATTTGTATACATTAATGCCAAAGTTGTTGTTATATAAATTATAAGTAAAACAAATGTGGACAATGATTTATATTTCCAATTAGCTTAAATGTATTACCATTTTTATTACAACCTTTAAACCAATGTTGTTTAATATAGACATTTTTACTTTTACTAAGTCCTAAAATCCTAAAATATCATATAATATGCAGACAAAGCTTGGGCAAATTTGGATAGCTGTTAAACTCACATCAATTAAATATACATTAATTGAATCTAGACCTGTGTCCCCCTCTCAACCCTCCAACCCCACCAGATTCACCATTTCAGTCAGTTCTTTGATGCAGTCTTTTCTGTCATTGTTGTTGTTGTTGTTGTTGTTGTTGTTCTTTCCAATGTGCATCAATCCCCACAAGAAATATTTACAACTGGGTTATTGGCGCTAGCATCCACAGATGAGGGATACTGTGCTGGATAGTTTTAGTGTCAACTTGACACATCTGGGTTGAGGGAGCCTCAACTGGGAAATTGGCTCCAGGGACTGGTCTGTAGCCATGTCTGTGGAGTATTGTCTTGATTGTTGAGCAATGTGGGAGGGCCCAGCCCACTATGGGTGGTGCCACCCTGGGCAGGTTGTTGTGTAGTGTATCAGAGGTCAGGCTGGGCATAGGCCAAGGGAGCAAGCCAGTAAACAGTATTCCTCTATGGCCTGTGCTTCAGCTCTTGCCTCCAGGTTCCTGCCCTGAGTTCCTGTCTTGGGCTTCCTGAGTGATGAACTGTGATCCAGGAGATGTAAGCTGAATAAACCCTTTCCTCCCCAAGTTGGTGTTGGTCAGAGTATTTTGTCACAGCAATGGAAGACAAATTAGAACAGAAATCATTAATTGTTTGTTTTTCTGGGACTGTGTTACTTCACTTAACATAATATCTTCTAGTTCCATCCATTTACCTGCAAAGTTCATGATGTCTTTTTTTACTCCTGTATAGAACTCCATTGTGTAGATGTACCACACTTTCTCTATCCACTTGTCAGTTGAGGGGAATTTTGCTATTGTGAACAGAGCTTCAATAAATATAGCTGTGCATGTATCTCTGCAGTAAGATGAGTCTTGTGGGTATACACCCAGGAGTGGTATGACTGGGTCAAATGGCAAGCTCACTTTGAGTCTTCCAAGGGTTCTCCACACTACTTTCCATAGTGGCTGTACAAGTTTACATTCCCACCAGCAATGGATGAGTGTTCCCCTTTCCCCACAACCTCTCTAGCACTTGGTGTCATTTGTTGTCTGGATCCTAGCCAGTCTTATCAGAGTGAGATGATATCTTAAAGTGGTTTTAATTTGCATTTCCCTAATTATTAGTGACATTGAACACTTTTTAAGATGTTTCTCAGCCATCTCTAATTCCTCACTTGTGAAGTCTCTGTTCAGCTCTTTGCTCCATCTTTTGAGTGATTCATTTGTTTTCTTTTTTCTTTGTTTTTTGAGTAGTTTATATATTCTGGAAATCAATAATTTGTCAGATATATCTGTGGTGAAGGTTTCCTACCACTCTGTGGGTTTTCTCTTCACTTCCTTGATTGTTTCTTTTGATGTACAGAAGCTTTTGTGTTTAATGAGATCCCATTTGTCAATTGTCCACCTTAATTCTTGTGCAGCTGCTGTCTGATTTAGGAAGTCTTTTCCTACAACTATGTCTTGTATGTTGCTGCCAACTTTTTCTTTTATTTCCTCCAGAGTTTGGGGTTTCAAGTTGAGGTCTTTGATCCATCTGGAGTTGACTTTTGTACACAGTGAGAGGTAGGAGTTTAAATTTATTCTTCTACAAGTGGTGATCCAGTTTTGCCTACACCACTTGCTGAAGATGCTCTTTCCTCCATTGTGTCTTCTTGGCCCCTTTGTCAAATATGAGGTGGCTGAAATTGTATGTGCTTGGGTTGGATCTTCAGTTTTGTTCCATTGGTTAACAGGTCTGTTTTTGTGCCAGTACCAAGTTGTTTTTATGACTATAGCCCTGTAGTACAGTTTGAAGTCTGGTACACAGATTCCCCCCTGTATTGCTCTTTTTGCTCAGGATTGCTTTGGCTATTCAGGGTCTTTTGTTTTTCCAAATGAAATTAAGGATTTTTTTCCAAGCCTGTGAAGAAACTCTTGGGAGACTTTAATTGGGATTGCATTAAATCTATACAAGAGTTTGGGTAGAATGGACATTTTTACTATATTAATTTTCCCAATCCACGAGCCTGGGAGGTCTTTCCATCTTCTGAAGTCTTCTTCAATTTCCTTCTTCAGGGGTTTAAAATTTTTTGTTGTAGAGATCTTTGGTGTCTTTGGTTAGGTTTGTTCCTAGGTATTTTGTTGTTTTTGAGGCTATTGTCATTGGGAAGGTCTCCTTGAATTCCTTCCTCAGTTGCTTGTTATTGGTGTAAAGAAAGGCTACTGATTTTTCTAAGTTAATTTTGTATCCTGCCACTTTACTGAATCTCTTAATCATTTCTAGGAGTTTTCTGGTGGAGTTTTTAGCATCCCTTAAGGAAATGATCATATCATCAGCAAAAAGGGATAGTTTGACTTCCTCTTCTCCAAGTATAACTCCTTTAATTTCCTTTTCTTGCCTTATTGCCCCAGCAAGTGTTTCTAGCACTATATTGAAAAGGAGTGGTGACAGGTGGCAGCCTTGCCGAGTTCTTACCTTTAAAGGCAATGCTTCTGTCATTTCCCCATTTAAGATGATATTGGCTGTGGGTTTCCTGTATATGGCTTTGATTACATTGAGGAATGATCCCTCCAATCCAATTCCCTCTAGGACTTTAAGCATGAAGGGATGCGGGATTTTGTCAAAGGGCTTTTCTGTGTCAATTGAGATGATTGTGTGGTTTTTGTCTCTCAATCCATTTATATGTTTTATGATATTTATTGATTTTTCATATGTTGAACCATCCCTGCATTTCTGGTATGAATCCAACTTGGTCATGATGGATGATCTTCTTGATGTGCGTCTGTATGCAATTTGCAAGTATTTTAGTTAGAATTTTTGCATCTGTGTTCAGTAATGAGATGGGTCTATAGTTCTCCTTTTTGGTTGTATCTTTGCCTGGTTTGGGTATTAGAGTGATACTGGCTTCATAGAAGGAATTTTGTAGAATCCCCTCTGTATCCTTCTGAACAATTTCAGTAATAATGGCTGTAAGTCTTTTTGAAATGTTTTACAGGGGCTGGAGAGATGGCCTAGCTGTTAAGAGCACCAACAGCTCTTACAGAGGACCTGGGTTCGATCCCCAGCACCCACATGGTGGCCAAGAACCGTCTGAAACTCCAATTCCAGGAGAACTCCAGTTCCAGGGGAATCCAACACCCTCTTCTGACCTCCGCGGCATTGCATGACACGTGTGCACAAACTTGCATGCAGACAGTAGATTAGTACACATACAGAAATAAATAAAATTTACAAAAAATTGAAATGTTTTAAAGAATTCTGCCGTGAAACTATCTTGGCCTGGGCTTTTCATAGTTGGGAGGTTTCTTATTACATCCTAAATTTGTTCATATATTATGGGTCTGTTTAAGCTGTCGATCTCTTCTTGGTTGAGCTTTGGCGAATCCCAGGATTTCAGATATTCATCCATTTCTTCTAGGTTTTCAAACTTAGTAGAGTATAGGGTTTTGAAGTATTCCCGTATGATTGTCTATATATTTTCATTGTCTGTTGTGATATTTCCCCTTTCATCATGAATTCTATTGATTTGGAGTTGCTCTTTCTTTCTTTCTTTTGGTCAGCTGGGCTAGAGTTCTGTCTATTTTGTTTATTCTCTCAAAGAAGCAACTTTTGGATTCATTGATTTTTTTTATTGTTTTCTTTGTTTCTATTTCATTGATTTCTGCTCTGATTTTTATTATTTCTTCCTCTCTGTTGCATTTAGGATTCATTTGTTGTTGTCTCTCAAGTCTTTTTAGCTGCAGTGTTAGATTGTTCACTTGTGCTCTTTTTGTTTTTCTAATGTAGGCACCCAGGGATATGAACTTCCCTCTTAGGACTGCTTTTAAAGTGTCCCATAGGTTTTGTTGTGTTGTATTGTCATTGTCATTCAGTTCCAGGAATGCTTTTATTTCTTTCTTTATTTCTTCCTTGACCCATTCATTATTCAGGAGAGTGTTGTTTAGACTCCATATGTTCTTGTAGGTTGTAGGACTTATCCTGGTGTTGATATTGAACTTTATTGCACTGTGGTCTGATAGAATGCATGAGATTATTTCAATCTTTTTGTATTTGTTGAGTTTTTTACTGTGTCCCAGTATGTGGTCTATTTTGGAGAATGTTCTGTGGGGTGCTGAGTAGAAAGTGTATTTTCTGGTGTTTGGGTAGAATATTCGGTAGATGTCTATGAGGTCCATTTGTTGCATTGTATCATTCAGTTCACATGTCTGTCTGTTTATTCTTTGTCCCATTGATCTGTCCAAAGGACTTAGTAGGGTATTGAAGTCCCCTACTATTAGTATACTGGGGTTAATCTGTGCCTGGAGGTCCTGAAGATTTGTCTTTATAAATTTTGGTGTACCAGGTTTTGGTGCATATATATTCCTGATTGTGAAGTCTTCATGGTCAATTGTTCCTTTAATAAAGATGTAATGACCCTCTTTGTCTCTTTTGATTTCTTTTACTTTGAAGACTATTTTGTCTGCTATTAAAATAGCAACACCTGCTTTCTTCTTGGTACCATTTGCTTGGAATATTTTTTTTTCATCACTTCACCTTAAGTTGGTGCCCATCCTTGGGATTGAGATAGGTTTCTTGTAGACAGCATATAGATGGGTTTTGTAGGAGAGACTTCCTAATGGAGCATTAGGATAGATTCCAGAAGACAAGTGTGGGTTACCCAGGACTAGAGAGGCCCAGGACAATTTTGTGCGATATCACACTGAAAGACCAGAGGTGTTCAGTGTGAATGTAGTTTTGATTTTTATGTATATGGGCACTTGCCATTCACTTGTGCAATTACCATCTGAAGCCCATTTTCATGTTTAGAAAATTCCCCTACATTCTGTGGTTGTGCACTTAAAATCATAGGCATCTATATTCCCAGACTTCCCACTGGCTAAGGAAGACAGGTATCCTAAGCTCCATCAATCAAACACATCTTTGTGAGGCTTAAACTCACAAAACAGTATTGAAAGTTGGAAGGAAAGGAATTACTGTCTCTGTCTTTCTGTATCTTTCATTTGAACCCAGCTTAGACTTAGGAGTGACTAGGCTTGACATTTATTTGGTAAGACTTGGCATAAACAAGGTAATAAAAATTTGTTGAATGGATAATGTATTTAAAATCTTTTTACTGTTTTTTTTTTCTTTGAGACAATGTCTCATTATGTATCCTTGGCTGGCCTGCAGCTATCTGTGTAGACCACTCTGGCTTTGAAATCACAGAGCTCCACCTGCCACCGCCTCCCAAGTATTGGGATTAAAGTCACGTGCCACCTTGCCCAGCCTATTTTTAGTGTTTTAGGAACATGTGAGATCTCCTTTACAAGGTATTAAACATCAAATGCAGCATTAAAAAAAATGGTCACAGTGCTGGACAGTGAGTCTGAAGCATGTATTCAGGTCACTAAGCTGAAACTTTATGCCTGTCCACTGGTAAGTCCCAAATGCTTCCTTCCTTCAGTCCTTCCCAACGAATTCTCCTTCTAATTCAATGAATTTCCTAGTTTAGATAGATCACTTAGCTGGAATGATGTGGTATTTCTTTCTGCAGCTGACTTATTTCACTTAATAATTTCCTCAAGGCTCATGAAGATTTTAATAAGTGAATCATAAGAAATGGCCTAAGTAGCAGGTGGTCATGGTAATGTGGTAGCAGGAGTGATGGTAATAGGGAATGGGACTGGGTTAGAGGATTCAGAGACATTTGTAGATTCAAAAGACAGAAAGAAATATGGGCGGTAAGATCTAAATAATACATGCAGGAATGACATATTAATATTTTAAAATGCAAATAAGCTTTGAAATTAAATTAAACTAACAATGGTGTAAGCTTCAATAATTAAATATAATATTAATAGAGAAAGAATACAGGGACAAATGTGATTCAAATGTTCCCATTTCTCATCGGACATGTTCACACAGATAACAGAGATACCAAGGTGAGGGATGCTTAGAAATAACCTCCAGTGCAAGCAAGGGGGCAAGCAAGGGTGTAAAGACTCACTTGGTACTGGAAGGATAAGCATCATATCAGCTACAGTTTTTAAGTCTCCCACGCTTTCCTACATTATGTGTGTTATGCAGGCTGCCAGTTCTTTAATAAGCCTAGCAGTGGATTCAGTTAAGTAGATGAGGAGGATTTAAAAGATAAAAGCAGATTGGCATTCAACACTTCTTCTCTTAAGCCCAGCAGAGATGACTTAATAAAAAGGGGACAGAATATTAATTCTTCTGAAATTTTGTTTGGTTAGATGACCTTGGTAAAAGCAAGTAGGTGAATTTAGAAATTAGTTTAATTGACTGTTATTACTATTCTGCTGTTTCACTGGAATAATTCACAGGTCATTCGAGTTGATTCACTAATGGACCAGATAGATAAGATATGCAGGACCAGCATCACTGTTGGAGTTCCATAATTTCCCCCAAAGCCACTTCATAAACCGCATATTTTAACATAGAATTGCATTCAACATTCTCAAAACAATACTCAATAATGTAGAAAATGAGATTATCAGTGAACTATTTGCATAATACTCCTTCTGCTATGGTGTTCAGCATTGATATTGTGTGTGTGTGTGTGTGTGTGTGTGTGTGTGTGTAGGAGGGCACCCCATGTGTTTAGAAACCAGCCAAAATACTTTGAAAAAAATTAAGATAGTATATTATTCTTGGAAACAATGTAAATACGTTCTCATATTTAATTATAAAGAGTATCAGATGTTTAGTTTCATTCTTACTAATGAACAAAATTTTTACTTTTCAATCTTGCAAGTTTATCTGACTCTTCTTGTTCTTGCTCTTGAGGATGCCAGAGTCACGGATGTCTTCAAGTCTTTTTTCCTCTTTCACAAAACAAGGAATGTAGATGTGTCCTCTCTTAGTCTCTTCCCACCTATAGCAGGCAAATCTGTCCTCACAGATAGGTCTGTAAGGGAGCCAGCTGGCTGGGGCATGAGTTGGAACTCAAAGCTCTCTGGTGTCAGGAGTCCCCTCCAGAAAACTGATGCCAAGCCTCTCCTCAACCAGGTAGGCAGGCATGTGAATGGCATCTCTCAATAGCTTCTCTATTTCCTTTGAGATTAAATGCTTTACATTAACATATTTATCAGACTGTTTACATGGAGATTAGCCCATAAAAGAGAGGGGATGGGAACAGGGAATATTTTGCTTCAAGAGGGTGGATAGGACAGAAAATTGGGGAAGTAGATAGATTCCCCTGCCCCAGCCTGGTTTCATCGGCTTTGTTTCCAGACTCTGTCAGGCTCACAGTGATTTATCCAATGAAGGTCAGTGAGAGAACACATTAAATGCTTTAACTTGAGAAATAAAGCATGGAACCTGCGTGCACCACTCCAATAAAACAACAGGTTGAAAAGGGGATATTTCACACAGCCAATAATTTTGTCTACCTGCCACTAACTAATAAGTTGTTTTGTTTTTACTGGAGTGATGGATTGTTTGTACCTTAGCCGCGATAAATACAAAGCAGTACTATCATTAACACACTTTGATTTCTGCAATTTGTACTGGGTTTCACAATAGAACGTACTGAGTGGATAGCTGTTAAATATAGGAAGAATCTGGTGCATGGCCTTACGATTTTCATGTTCCAAAAATTCACAGTCCCTCATCTAAGCAGAGCCTTTAGTATTATCTAGCTAGAAGGCATCTTGTTTTTCTCTCTCTTTACTCCTTGTAAGGCTTTCTTCTTAATAAATATCCCTATCCTATCATTTGGTTTAAAAGCTGACTTTGCCCATGCACCCCTCATTCATATGGCCACATTCGAGGTAATCTTTATTCTCCACAAATTTATGTGAACCCACACCCATCTTTAATTCTTCTCCTCCAGGTGAGAGGACAGGTGCTTCTTTATGGTGGATCCAATCTGTTCATCAGTGGTCTTCCTTTCCCTCATCTTGGTCTATACAGTCTTCCCCAACTTTGTATCCACCTTTTTATTAGTTGTTCTTTTTGCATATGTACCTGTGTTTGGTGCACATGGGTATATATGAGTGTTTGCATGTGTATGGATCCATGGATGTGTGGTTACCTGTGGAGGACTGAAGTTCACCTCAGATGTCTTCCTAGATAGCTCACTAATCAGCTAGTTTCTGCCTATTCCCTGCCTCTGCCTCCCATGCACGGGGATTACAGGCTGGCTGTCATGCCCACGCAGCTTGTATTTAGATGCTGAAGATCTGGACTCTGGTCCTCAGGCCTGCTATCTGTATAGCGTGTGCTTTACCGGTAGCTCAGTCATTTCCCTTGCTTTCCTACACTTAATCCCTTTTTTAAAAATTATCTTTCTTAGACTGTGAGAAAATGTCTCTTTTTTTTTTTAATGAAAGAATAAATCCTTTCTTATTGCCATGCGTTCTCCTTAGTTTCCTTTTTTTACTAAGCATCATTCTGTCCACACTCAGGACTTACCAGGTTAGGCTGAAGAGCTTTAACTTCAACTTCTCAAATGAGATATTTTTTCATAAAATTTTATTGTCCAAATATCTGCTTGTGACATGACCCACGTTCCATTCATTGATTCCACAAGTAGTGGTTACATATCTTCATTGTGTCAAAAACAACTGAGTAATAAACAGTTACAGAAAGCAACTGAGAAAATAGTCAGGTTTCTAGTCCCAGGAAGCTCTTCAGTTTAAAAGCATGTAATGAGAATCACAGAAGTAAGTTCCAGGGGCTGGAGAGATGGCTCAGTGGTTAAGAGCACTGACTGCTCTTGCAGAGGACCCGGTTCAATTCCCAACACCCACATGATGGCTAAGAACCATCTTTAGTGCTGGCTCACACCTTTAATTCCAGGACTTGGAGGCAGAGGCAGGCAGATCTCTGTGAGTTCAAGGCAGCCTGGTCTACATAGGGAGCTCCAGGCCAGCTGGGACTAAAGGGAGAACCTGTCTCAAAAATACTAAAAGAAGAAAAGAAAAGTAAATTCCAAATGTGAAGGAAGGACACAGTGAAACAGAGGACTGCATCCTTTACTAGAACATCCTCAGCTTTTAGCCATCATTATGTGTTTAACATTCTCTCTCAGATGCTTGCATTGTGCTTCTAAGTTCCTCCAAGTGCTCTGGTGATTGGCACTGATCCTTCCCCCTTAAACTTGACATGAATCCACCTTCAAGTTCCCCTTATTTGCCTTATTTAATATACCATCAGTGGACTGACACAGGGATTTACATAAATCTCAAATCTGACCATTTTGTTGTTATCCATTGTGATGGTTTGTTATAATTGTCAATTGACATTATCTAGAATCAGCTGGGAAGAGAGTCCCAATGTAGGTTTATCTATATCAGATAGGCCAATGGACCTGTCTATGGGTGTGGTCTTGATTAAATAAATTAATTGAAGAGGGAGGGCCCAGGACCATCCACTGTGTGTGGCATCTGGTTTTGGAGTCCTGGACTTGGAATAGTAGATGAAGGCAGTAAGCAGTAGCAAGCACATTTGCATGAATTCATTTCTCTCATTTTTGACTGTGGATGCCATGCTGCCAACTGCTCTTTTTCCTGTCTTCTGGAATTCCTTACAATGATGGGCTGTAACCTGGAATTGTAAGCTAAAATAAACCCTCTCTTCCTTAAGTTTTTTTTTTTTTCTCTAGGCATTTCATTTACAGCAATAGAAATGAAACTGGGATACCCATCTACCCATTTGGTTAGATGGTGAAACAAATTCACTCAGTATCACAAAACCCCAAAACAATAATGTTGTGTCTGCCATCCTGTCAGAGTCAGATATATCTTCATGATTTTCTCAGTTCTGGTTATTTTGTTCTTTCTAATTTGTCAGTCTGTCACTTGAAGCATATATTTGGGGTCACTGCAGAGTTGGAAGAGAAAGTGCTAAGGATGTCAATGATGATCCAAAGGGCAGGAAGAAGTAACATTTACCATCGTTGTGGTGGTTTGAATGAGAGTGTCCCTCCCATAGGCTTTAAGTATTCAGACATTTTGTCTTCAGTTGGTGGCACTGTTCTTGGAGGTCTTAGAACGTGTGGCTGTGCTGGAGGAAGTACGTCATTGGGGGCAGGCTTAATGAGTTTAACAAGCCTTGCGGTCTCCAGTATCTCTCTCTCTCTGCTTCCTTTGCTCATTTCAAGATGTGACCCTCGGCTTCCTGCTCCAGCCCTGGCCACCATGCTTCCCGCCACAATGGACTCTGATTCCCTGGAACCGTCAATAATAAGCTCAAATAAACTCTTCCTTTTATAAGTTCCCTTGCTCATGGTGGTTTTATCACAGCAACAGAAAAGTGACTAATACAGTCTTATATCATTGGCCAGGAGGTCTGATTCTTCTCCTTCCTCAGCTTCAGAGGAGCCAAGAAAGTACAGTGCTCGTGAATGCCAAGATAAGCAAGGATCAAGGAATATTTGACTGACCTTGAACTGATTTCTTTAATATTCTTTGATAACTTCTTACAGTCTAAAACTCCAGTTTCAGCCCTTGAATATGGATTCCAAGATCAGCACCCCATTCCTCTCACCCTCTGCTTTATTCACTCTTCATGTTCTTAGTTTCTTCTGCCTTTTCTTTCTTTCTGCAATTTTACTTCTATTTTATGTGTAAGAGTGTTTTTCTTGCATGTAAGAGTCTTGTGTCTTGCAATGTCTGAAGAGGCCAGAGAGGGTGTTGGATCCCCAGGAACTGAAGTTAATACGGTTGTTAGCCATCATGTGGGAGTTGGGAATTGAATCCATGTCTGCTGCCAGAAAAGCCTTTGCTCTTAACTGCTGAGCTATCTCTCCAATCCCCATATCTGTATTTTCTTACTTAGGTAGATTTTTTTTCTTTTTTTAAATAAATATTTATTTTTTTATTATTAATATTTGTGTGTGTTTATATGAATTGCTTCTCACAATTTTGTAGTTTTGAGTGTCAGGAACTCCTGCATTTTATAAATACATTTACAGGAGTTCTTATATGAGGAAAGCTTTGTTTCCTTCTGTGTAAATGACTTATTCAATGAAATACTTCTAGGTGAAAACTTGAAGTCTCACCACTTCACATATTCTTAACTGCTCAGAAAGGATGCTTAGATAGATTTACAGGTGCCAAAATATGGCCTCTGTTGAAAAGGGGAGGCCTTTCAAGTTGCCAGGAAGAGAAATTGGTTCTAAATACTCATTCTATCTATTTCCTTCAACTGTTCACCAGAGTAAACAACCACATTCTCAGATCTGGGAACATGTTCTGGGCAACTAGTCACCAGGGCCCAGCATTTGTGTAGCAGAATTGAAAAAGATGCAAAAAGAAACCTCCTTGTATTACCTCATAGATACAGTGGTTGAATTTAGCCCTCTCAACATCACCATTTCCCTATCCTCCTTGCCCACATCAGTTGTATTTGAGGTTGAATGCCTTTTAGACTTCTGATGATTATATGCAGTATGCTAATAATACCTGCCTAACTGAGCTGTACTCAGGAAGAAGTGTGACTCCATAGGTAAACTTTAAAATGTATTAACTTTAAATATTACTAACACTGAAAAACCCCAAGGAAGCATATAAATACTTGATTCATGCTAGACTGTCAATAACACTCTTTTCTATTCATTTTCTGGTCTTGAAGGTAGTTGCATTTCAAACATTATGTAAGAAAGATATTTCTATTATAAACAATGAGGGAATCTCATATTTTTACATCAGTAATTTATAAGAGGAAAACAAGCCCCATCATATTAAGAGCATGTCTATAAACAAATGAAAATAAAGATAAATCATGATATATGACATATTGTCTGTAATGTACTTTAAAACACTTCCATATTAAACAGGGATTATAAATGTATATAACTATTTAAATTTATATTTTTGGTAAGTTATTGAACAATGAGTGACAGGGGCTTGAGGGATGGCTCAGAGGTTAAGAGAATTGATTGTTTGTTTGTTTTTTTCCAGAGGACCAGGGTTCAGTTCCCAGCACCCATATGATGCTTAGTAACCATCCATAACTCTGGTACCAGGGGGTCTGATGACCTCTTCTGCCCTCCATGAGCACTGCGTGAAACCAGTGCATTTACGTAGATGCAGGTGATACACTCATCCACATAGAGTAAAAAAAAATAAATACAATATTAAAAAGCAATTAACTACAATAACATATGTCCCCAACTATAAACATTTCTGATTAGGTCTGTGGATAGCTCAAATCTGATGGAAGAGTCATTAATTGGGATAAGTGATGTTACAAATAATTTTGCTCTAGGAAATGACTGATGAAGTTCCATGGCTAGTTAGAGTCTATGAATGCACCAACTAGAAGGTCCTCAGCTTCAAGCTTAGGGAACGGCACTGTTGTGCACTGGAACAGGGAGATGAAGCTAGAGAGCAAGGGGTGTCCAGCCTGAAGCTAGAGTAGGAGGACCTGTAATCATCCTTTCAAAGTTGTCAGCATCATTATTCTGAATCTCAAATATCTTACCTTATATGGCGAGGGGTCATTTAAGATGTGACCAAGACAAGGTTCTTAAAATGAGGAGAGCATCATTTATCATCTAGATGAGCTATGTGCAATCATACCACTTCCTGCGTGAGGGCTCAGAATCAATAGTGAAAGAATTAGTCAAGGATTAGCCAAGCTGATGATGGAAGACAAGCTTCAAGTAATGTCTTTATTTGTGTATTGAGACAGGGTTTCACTTTGTAACCCAGGCTGGCCTCAAACTCACAGCAATTCTATCTCAGGCTCCTAAATGTTGAAGTAATATTTGTTGAAAATTTAAGAAAGTCACAGCCAAGAATGATAGATGGCCACTAAGAGCAAAAATTAGTAAGTCTGTGAATTTTCTCTTAAGGGCATATTGACAAAAGAGCCAACCCAAGGGACACCTTTATTTTAGCTCTGGATAATTTAATTCCAACTTCTGCCATCCAGAGTTGAAAAAGGATACATTAATATTGTTTTAAGCTATCAGTTCTGTGTTATCATATTATAACAGCAAAAGGAAACAAATATGTAAATTCATTTCTGCTCTTTGAATAATGTGAGACTATACATGAAAGTGACCTTGTCTGTCCTCATACCAACACTGAGTTGTTTGAGAATGCTTCTCATGAAGTAGCCCAGAGTCATGTCAAACCAGAACTCCTCTTGCCTTAGCTTCCCAGGCAAAGCATACCTCTTTATTCTAAAGAAAATAACTAATGCCTAATGAGGACAGATGGAATTTAAGGGTCATGAGCACTGAATAATTTCTGCAACAAATGTTCCACTGTTCACAGTTCTTTCTGCCTTGGTCGAATACACTGAACATTAAAGAATGTGTTAGAAACGTAATGTCCATGTGTCTACATGGTGATAAGAAAAGGGTGCTCTCATCTAAATACATCTAATTTTAATTTCTAAAATAATTATGGCATGCATTTTTAATGACTGGCAAATGACTACTAGGACAAGTTATCTATGTGCCCTTTGTAGTAGCTGTCAGTGCCCACATAGATAAGGTGGAGACAGAGAGAAGGCTCTCTACCAAGACAGTGCCCTTTGCTAATTTACAGGGAGCTTCTATTCATCTCTAGAATATAGAATTTGATTTTGGCCTTAAATAACCATAATAAAGTTAGAAATGTCTCCTGGGACACTAGCAATTTGTAAAGCTACCAAACACTTATGTGTAAGATGGGGATGAAGACTTTACCAACTTACCATACCATTAGGTCTCATAGAAAAGAGGAAAGTGAAATCACTGAAAGACAGACGTTGGTATAGTTCTAAGCGTAAGCTAAACAAAACATTAAATTTCTCTGGTGTGGTTCTGATTGATATCTACTGGATAGATGGACAAAGGAGGATCTTGAATTCAAGACCTGCCTGCCCAACTAATTTGAACTGAGCTCTACTTTATCAGATATCAGAATAGTTAAACCTCCTTGTTTCTGGCTCTCATTTGCTTGATGTATTTAATTCCATTTTTCGAACTATAGGTGTGTTTCCTGGAATTTATAGCTAGTTGAATCCTGTTATATACTCCAATCAGCTTCTTGGCATCTCTTTACTGATATGTTGATTCCTTTGTGTTTAAGGTTATTATTAAGAGATGTCTATTAGTTCTTTTTTTTTTTTGGTCTCTTTGAGCCAGTGATTCCCTGTAGCTGCAGCTGTCCTGGAACTCACTATGTAGACCAGGCTGGCCTTGAACTCACAGAGATCTGCCTGCTTCTGCCTCCCAAGTGCTAGCATTAAAAGTGTGCACGAACACGGCCACCTATAGTTCTTATAATTTTGTTGGTATTTCTCTGATTAGGTGTGTTATTATTTGTTAAATTCCTTATTATTATTATTGTTGTTGTTGTTGTTGTTTTCTGTGCTGGGTATCATATATTTCTTCCAGCTCTCTTTGTTCATATAGTCTTCTCATTAAGTGATTCTTTCCTGTACATTTGGGACAGTTTTATTTCCTCCTTTTTGATAGTATTCTTTCTTTTTTTTTATTTATGTGTATGAATGAACTGTCTGCATGTAGGTTTGTGCACCCGTGTCGTGCAATGCCCTGCAGGTCAGAAGAGGGTGTCAGATTCCCCTGGAACTGGAGTTCTCCTGGAATTGGAGTTACAGACGGTTCTCAGCCGCCATGTTGGTGCTGGGGATCGAACCCGGGTCCTCTGCAAGAGCAGTCGGTGCTCTTAACCACTAGGCAATCTCTCCAGCCCTGATAATATTCTTTTAAGTAGCTTCAAGTGCTGTCTTTATGACATCGAACTACCTTAGGGTGTACTTGTCTTGAAATATCCTTTTTATCCATCTATTTTAAAAGGTTCTTTGATGGATACCGACTATTGCATGGCAGCTGTTTACTTTCAGAACTTGAAATGTATTGCTTTATGTTTTCCTGGTTTGGGGGTTGCTGATGAAATGATGTTATTCTGATGTTTGGTGTTGTCAGCAAGCTGTTACTTTCCACTTACAACTTTTAATATTGTTCCTTTAATTTGTAGTTTTGACATCTATGGAAAGTTACTTCTCTGCTTATATATAGATGTTTCATGGATTTAGATGTCCATGTCTTTCCATAGATTTTGCAAATTTTCAGTTATAATTCCATTGACTAGATTTCCCTGGCTTTAGTTTTAATCTCAAGTCCTAACCTGTGAATTATTAGAATGTTGTCTGCTGATCATACTCGTCCAAGTTCTTGCATTTTGTGATCATGCTTGCGGCATTTTTTTAAATAAGTGTTTGTACATTGTATTTCCTCTGCCTTGGCCCCATTCCTTATATTATTTCTTCTAGCTAGTAGATTTCATTTTTATGCTTTCCACTATGTTTTTTGTTTGGTTCATTGAAGTTTTCATGTCCAACGTTTCAATGTGGTTTTCCCTTCAACACTTCTGTTTCCTGGGTAGATTTTTCTTTCATATCATTGACATTTCATCCACATTGCTGATTTTCTTGACTTTTTCGTCTCTGTTTCTTTTTTTATTATTATTTCTGTATGTGTATGAATGTACTGTCTGCATGTAGGTCTGTGCACCCATGTCGTGCAATGCCGCGGAGGTCAGAGGAGGGTGTCGGATTCCCCTGGAACTGGAGTTCTCCTGGAATTGGAGTTTCGGACGGTTCTCTGTTTCTAACTATCCTCTGCAGGTCCATGATTCAATTCAATTGCTTATTTGCATCATCTTTAAGTTTATTGATTACTTGGCTTAGTAAACTCCTGAAATTTTCTTCTTGCATTTTGCCTATTTTATATCTTTGAATTTAGCAGGTAAGGAGTTAAGATCTTATGGAGAAGTCATGCTATTTTGTCTTTTCATGTTTCTCGTGTTTCTCTGTTGTGATTTGTTCATGATGGTTTGGAAATCTCATCCACTTTTATTTGGGGTTCTTCTTACTGGGTATATTGTTCTTAAGAGTGCAATTCTTAGTAACATTTAGAAAGGAGAAAATAAATTGCTGTAATAGCAATAGGATGGAGACATACAACTTATAAATATACACCTTACTATATCACCAGTGCCACCGAACTTAAAATAGTGTGGTGGGCTGAATGAGAATGTCCTCCATAGGCTTCGAGTATCTGAACATTTTGTTACCAGTGGGTGGTGCTGTCTGGGGAAGCTTTAGAAGGCGTGGACATATACAGGAATAAACTTGTCCCTGGGGGGGGGGGTTGGGCTTGGAGAATTCTTAAGCCTTGCTGGATTTCTAGTTGCACTCTGTTTCCTATGTTTACTTGAAGATGTGATTGCTTGGCTTTTGGTTCCACCTTACTTACCATTATGGACCCTCACCCCTCTGGAACCATAAGCTCAAATAAATATTTCCTTCTATGAGTTCCCATGGCCATGGTGTTTTATCACAGCAGCAGAAAAGGAACTAATACAGACCAGGATCATGGAATATTGCTGTGACCATGTGGACATGTGGAAGACTTTGGAAGTTTGGACTAAAAAAGTGGTTGAATGCTATAAGCAGAGCTTAACAGGCCATTCTAGTAGGAGCCTGGAAGAAAATAGTGTTGAGAGCCATGTAGTTCCAGACGGATATGTAAGAGTTCAATCAGCAACTGGGATATTTTAGCAAAGTATCTGGCTCCTCTTTGCCCATAGCCCAAGAGCTTGCCTGAAGCTAATTTGAAAAGTAATGGGCTAATTTCTCTGGCAGAGGAAATTTCAAGACAGCCTAATGTAGAAGCGGTGGCCTGGCTATTAATGGTGACTATTATGCAGATCTACGATGAAATAGAGCAAATAGGGCAGAAAGAAATGCGGAATGTACAGTTTGAATTGAAAAAACCTAGTAAATTAATGTTGGAGCCAACATGTGTGCTAAAGGAGAAGCTCTTTGATAAGGAGATTTAAGTCATTAAAGAGAACCCTAGGCACTTAAACAATGGAAAGAATAACTTCAAGGCAAGACTACACCCAGAAAAACCTCCAACTAGTGAAAGGAATATTCGGGAGGATTTCTACTCCTAGAAAACCATAGCATCTAAAAGCTGTGAATGTGGATGAAGCAGGCCCAACTGAAACTGGCAGGCAAACTTGGCAGTTCACATGGTGTTGACTATAGAGGTATGACAGACGCAAGAGTCAGGAGCTCATGGTTCTTCCTCCTATAGTTCAGAGAGCCTGAATTGAGGTACTGTGCATGAAGGGTGTCACTGCATACAGAAGGCCCTGACAAGCCATTGTGTGAAGCTGTGAAGGTGAAGCCTAGTTGGTAATGGAGACCCCCAAAAGATATTAGAGATGCTAGAGCCATGACACGTCTACCAAGAATATATGCATACATGGAGCAGTACCATCCCGAGAGAGATGTATGTTGCATGCAACAAACCTGGAGTGTCTGAAGCATCTAAGCCTTTTGGAAGTAAAATCCCAGAAGTCAACATGGAGCTACTGGACTTGCTATTTGCCTTGCTGGTTTTTATTCTTGTTTAGTCCAGTATTTCTTCATTATACCCCACTCCTCCCTTTTGTAATGGAAATGTGTATTCGGTTCTATTGTATGCTAGACGCATGTAATTTGTTTTTGATTTTACACAGGGTTACTGTGCAGAGATTGGCTACAGTCTCAGAGGAGGCTTTGGGCTTGACTTTTGAATTGTATTGGGCTGGTAAAAACTAGGGGGATTTTTGAATGAGGAGTAAATGCGTCCCACATTTTATATGGTCATGAGTCCATGGGATCAGGGAGTGGAATGTAGTGTTCTGAATGAGAATGTCCTACAAAAGCCCCAAATATTTGGAAAATTTTGGTCCCTTGATTATTGTTATTTGGGGAGACTTTAGGAGTTGCGGTGTTGCTGGAGGAAGATTTTGAAGAAGAGGATGAGGAGAAAGAACAACAAGATGAAGTAGGATGAATAAGAAAAGAGTAGTGAACAAAAGTGTAAACAAATTTGATCAGTGCACAAAGTGAATGAAAAATAAAGACACATAATAAAATGGAAATTCTACTAAAATTCTGGTAAAAAGGGAAAAAAAGAGAAGGTATATGTATATAAAAAGAGAAAGAAAGAATAGAAAAATTAAAGCTGAACTGCTAGAGAAGCTTCCTTCTGGGTTCTGGACAATTGACTCCATGTCATGGGAGGGAGCTCAGGTGAATGTGCAACAACTTGTCGCTTCTGTGGACGTTGGCTCTGAGACTGTATTGACATGTGTCAAATGTCTGCCAAAGCTAACTGCTCTTTGAATCCCAGTGTTCTCTACCGGACTTTGCATTCTTTGTGCTGAGCAGATACTCTCACCCTCTGAGACTCCCCACACCTGTTGTGCTTCTTGTTCTATTGGAGCAAGAGGGATAGGCGTCTGCCAAGTACAGTCAGGGGTGGGGGTGGTTGGTACAAACAGAGGGCTTATCTTCATATTTTCATGAATTCTGAGTATCAGTCACCCTGCTGGAGGCATGCAGCTGTTCATATACAATTATACCCCAGGAACTTCAGAGTTTGACCCATCTCTGTGGCCTCAGAGCTATCAGATTCCCAGGTTGTTCTCTGTCCATGAGATCTGCTTCAGCCCACCGAGGCTATCTTCCCTGTGTTCTACACCTCCTGAGCCAAGCTCCCTGCCTACTGTATTTTTGTGTTTATCAGTGTCTGAACTTCTTTCCCTCTCAGGGCTATCTCTTACTTTGGGAATGTGACAGGTTAAAATAGGTTTCTTGTGACTGTTTCCTCTTCTCAGCTCACCAGGTAGCTTAGTTTTAAATAATAGACTCCCTCAAGATGGTGCATGGTCCTGCAAGTCCCCTGCAGTGACACAAGGAGATTCTTCGAGATTCTTCTGCACTGTTATCCCATCTGCCAGAAGAATCACTGTCTATCCAAGCCTGCAAGGAGCCATGAGGCTTCTTCTGTCTGTCTGGGTGGTGGGACAGCTGGTGTCTTTCCATCATTGTTGACCAGCTTAACTTGAGGCAAACCCTATGCTTTCCTTCGCTCTTCTGAGGAGCCATGTGGCTGCAGCTGGTTGGTCAGCTCTAGCTGACCTTTTCAGGACAGTACCCCTCATTTTTCCCATTATACCACTACCTTTGTGAGCTTCTGAAGTTCTTCTTTTACTCATTAATTGTCTTTTTCTATCTTATACTGATTCTTCTTTCCAAAAAATATTTATTCTTTTTATTTTATGTATATGAGTATTTTGCCTGCATGTAGGGAGATGGCCCTTGTGTCACACAATGTCCAGGGAGGTCAGAAGAGGGTGTCAGATCCCCTGGAACTGGAGCTACAGACTGTTGTTAGCCACCATATGGGTGGCAGAACTTAAACCTTAAAACTTAAACCTGTTCTGCAAGAACAGCCAGAGTTCTTAACTGCTGAGCCATCTCTCCAGCCCCCTGATTCTTCTCTTTAACTGGGTCACACAGAGGTAGCTTCCAGCCACCACCTTAAACAGAAGTCTGGCAAAACTTATTTTAGCAAAGAAGTGGAACCTACAATCACCAATAATGGGTGAAACAATATTTCTCTTATGTGATGTACTGAGAAGCAACAAATCGTCTGTGTACAATTCTCACTAAAATATTTAATCTTATTTTATTCATGAGGAAGGAATCAAGAAAAATTATTGAGGCTTACTGTAGAAAACAATTGGCTTAAACTTGTAAAATATTCCAGTAATAATAGACTCTGCTCTGTATTAAAGGACACCAAAGAAACTTAAAGCCTAATGCAATGTGTAGTCATTAATTGACTCTCCAAAGGGGAGAAACATAGTGGTCAGTACTATGAAATGTAGTATGTATCAGATAATGTTGCTATATCAGTATTAACATTGCCCAATGCCTTAATGGTCTTACTGTTGTGGAGTAGAATGACCTTGTTTTGTGGACATTCACAATGAAGAGATCAGTGGCATTATGTCTTTGCAATAATACAGCTATGTTTAATTTAGTTATTAAAAATTGAGAGTTTGGGGACTGGAGCGATGGCTCAGCATCTAAGAGCACAGACTGCCTTTCCAGAGGACCTGGATTTGAGTCCCAGTACCCACATGGTGGCTAACAATATCCGTAACTCCAGTTCCAGGGGATCTGACCCCTTTTTCTAACCTCCATGGGAGCTGCGGGACTTGGATGCACTTACACACATGCAGGCACTGTACTCATACACATAAAAAAGTGAAAACAAACATAAAAAGTGGAGAGTTTGGCAATTGTTGAATTGAAGTTAAATATGTGTTTACAGGGTATTATATATTTAATAGGTTTACCATTTCAAAATTAAATATTAGAGTCAAAGAAATTTAAGCAGAGAGTTAGAAAGACAGAGAGAAAGGAGAGAGAGAGAGAGAGAGAGAGAAAGAGAGAGAGAGAGAGAGATCAGACTAAACCAAGGAGTTTTCACAAAAATATATAATGCATTATATAATGATATGCTTTACATCGTCATTTTTTTCTTAGAACTAATTTCTGAGCTCTACCTGAATACCACATGGCTGGATCTGAGTTATTTCTGTAGCCATGTGCATGCACACTGCACAGAGAATTCTTGGCAAGGAATACTAATGGCATACAGCAGAGAGTATCCAGGTCATCTGTTGTAAAGCGGAATGTTTATGCTTGGAGGTGAAGTAGCCTTCTTCTTTTACTTCTGCAGAGCTCTACAGCACAACCATCCCCTGCCCTTCAGGCAGGTCTTAAACTTGTCTGGTCTCTACCAGGTCACCCTTGCCTTTATTTTCAAGTTTCAATACATCTCATCCAATACGAATGGTATTCTATAGCTCATATTTCTTGGACTTAAAGCCTTCCTTCTCCACACCCCTGCTCAGGCTGAGAGCTTTAGCAGACGGGAGCAAAAGTGGGTTTGGGGAATGTTTCTCCTGTGTGGATAGCTCTTTCAGCTCCTTCATAATGCACAAGACACACCTTGTAGATTGTCTTTTATTTTTTCTTTTTTTATTATTAAACTTTTTACATAAGTCTTACATCACTTCTCAATCAAATGTAGAGTCACTGCCCTTTCCATGCCCCCCACCCAATCCGAGTCCCTGCACTCTGCCATACATGTCCTGCATCTTTTTCTTAGTATTTCCAGAGTTTTTTTTCCAGTCCCTTTGTTGTTATTGTTCTCTTCTACTTGTATTGCTTCAGTATATAAACATATATATACATAGTTTTCTATATATATACATAAATACATACATACATACATACTTACATACACATATCACTTGAATTGGAGGACTTTTTCCCTAGAAGATTGCCTTTTAAAATGTATGTTATTTTATTGAATTTTTGTGCATCTCAGACAATAAATATTAATCATGTTTAGACCCCTCCTCTGGATCGATTGTCTTTCCTGAAGATGGCACCTCATGTTCTGCAATCTCTTCTATAACGTACTGGTACTTTCCCACATAGAGGAGAACCCTGATGTCAGCCAAGGAAGTCTGGCAGAAGTCAGAAGTGAGTCCGGGATATAAAATACATTGTAGCTTTTCCCTTGCCCCCAGGAACGTGAAGATGCTGGATCCTGAGCTCCTACATCAGCCCTCTCTGAGGGTCCTTTGAATGAGGAAATCAGCACAGAGAGAGTTTATGCAGGTCTCTACGAAGGTCAAGAATTTTCAGTCCCCACAGTGGAGGCTCTAGATGCGTTGAAGAAAGGGGCTTTGAGTTAGGTCCAGACATTAGCCAGAGTCAACTGCAGCCTTGTAGACTTTCTGGGAAAGTTTCCAGATAGCACAGAGATCAGCCATCGCAACTGTCCCTATTCAGATCTTCAGAATCTGTGAAGATAACAAAATGGCCGGTTTAGACTCCTGGGTTCTGGAGTCATAACAACATAGCGCGTACACCACGTACCACTAGAACAGAGAGATTATAAGTGGGCTCTGGTGGGGCTGGAGAGATGGCACAGTGGTTTCGAGTGTTCTTGCAGAAGAGCTGGGCTTGGCTCCTAGAATTCACATAGTGTTCAACAACTGTTTTAACTCTAGTTCCAGGTGATCCAATACTATCATCTGACCTCTGTGGGTATTGTACCTATGTGGTGTACTTGCATGCCTGCAAACAAAATGCCCACACACGATAAATAAATAAATAATTTTTAAAAAGATGAGGAAGAAGATAAATAGGAGGAAGAAGAGGAGAACGATGTGGAGGAGCAGGAGGAAGGGGAAGGAGGAGGGAAAGAAAGAAGTGGGCTCTGTTAGGTTATAATTTGTCATTAGTCGTAGTTCCCAAACTTTCTTTTTTAATGGATTCTTTCATGGCTTTTTCAGAGGCCACTTTACACTGACCACTTTTCTTCTTTCTTGCTTTTTCCTTCCTATTATGTTCTGAACCTAGGGCCTTGTACATTCCAGACAAACACTGTGTCACTGAGGTGTAGACACAGCTCAGATTGCAGTGTTTCTGCCCTACACCTGAAAACAATCATTTCTGAAAAAGAGCCCTAGTGTCTTACGTTGATCCCAATGTGCTTTAAAATTTGATGTAGGGGCTGGAGAGATGGCCTAGTAGTTAAGAGCACTGACTGCTCTTGCAGAGAACCTGGGCTCTATTCCCAGCACCCACATGGCGGCTAAGAACTGCCTTTAACTCCAGTTCCAGGGGAATCCAACACCATCTTCTGACCTACACTGCATTGCACAACATGGGTACACCAACCTACATGCAGACAGTACACTCATACACATAAAAAATAATATAAAAAAAACATTTGATGTACATACCTTACATTAAATGCATGCATATGATGAATCATATGAAATAATTCATATGTAAATCTGCATTATTTCTTTGTAATATTGATTTACTCCATTTTTTATTGTTCATAGACGCTATAATCAACAGAAATACTATGAGGAAACCTACTATTAGGATGAAAACTAAGAGATCTTCTTATCTGAGACTTTACTTAGATGTTTTTCTTGATATTTTTGTGTGTGGTGTCTGTACGGCATTCTGCATGTGCAGTTGTGCATACCTGTGCATATGCAGGTGGGAACCAGAGGTAAATGTCAGGTGACATCTTCTATCATCCTCTACCTTATTTTTTATGACAATGTCTTTCATCAAATCTGGACCTCATCATTTTAGCTAGACTAGATAGTCAGCACGTCCTATGATCATTTATCTCTGCCTTCTGGTGCTGGGATTACTGGTATGAACCACAAGCCCAAGTTTTCACAAGGGAGCTGGGGATCTAAACTCATATCCTCATCTTGGGGAGCTGCACATTACTAATTGAGCCATCACTCAATTCCTAGACATTTACTTTAAAATTTTGGTGATATGTTATAATCCCCTGGAGAGATTTTAAAATATGTGGATTTTTTAAGGATCTTCCCAAAAATCAAGTTAAGAAAGGAAGAAAGAAAGAAAGAAAAAGAAGAAAGAAAGGAAGAAAAAAAAGAAAGAAAGAAAGATAAAAATTGGATATAGAGTCTAAGCACGAGAGTTTTTTTTTTTTTTTTTTTTTTGGTCTTTTCGAGACAGGGTCTCCCTGTAGCCCCAGCTGTCCTGGAACTCACATTGTAGACCAGGCTGGCCTTGAACTCACAAAGATCTGCCTGCCTCTGCCTCACAAGTGCTAGGATTAAAGGCATGCACCACCATGCCCGGCTCTTTTTTTTTTTTTTTTTTTTGGCAAGAGAAGTTTTTAAAGAATTCTCTATAATTTGTAGCCAGATTGGAAACACTAGAGTAAGTTTTCTATCAACTTTGTGATGACATATTTTAACTTCCTGTGTTGTTGTATCACGAATTTACCTTAGTTCAATTTTATTAGTCAGGAAGAATGCTTGAACTTAACATTCATGTGATATCTATAAATAGTTTATTTGTTGCTCTGACAGCCTGAGTCATATGTGCTTTGAAGCATAAATATATAAATAAATATATATTGGTATGCCAAACAGTGAAACTTTTTGCACTTACAATTCATTAGACACAACTTATGTTTTCAGGGAAAACAACTACATTTATTACTACTTGGAAAAAAAAATTACATATTGAATGTAGCCTTTATTATGATGAATTTATACTGAAAGAATAAATGATACTAATTTCATCAGTTTATCCATGGTTTTATCATTAAATAGTTGGAAATAAATCTTGCTTAATTACATACCTCAACAAGAATCTGTTGATTACTACATCAGATATTGCGGTTATAGATATGAAGAACCCCCCACCCCCTGCTGGATAGCTTTAGTGTTATCTAGACACACCTGGGTTGAGGGAGCCTCAATTGGGGAATTGACTCCATTGGTCCGGCCCGTGGGCAATTATGTGGAGTAGTCTTGATTGTTGAGCAAGGTGGGAAGGTCCAGCCCACTATGGGTGGTGCCACCCTAGGCAGGATGTTGTGTACTGTATAAGAGGGAAGGCTGGGCCTGGGCCAGGGGAGCAAGCCAGTAAGCAGCATTCCTCCATGGCCTGTGCTTCAGCTCCTGCTTCCAGGTTCCTGCCCTGAGTTCCTGCCTTGGGCTCCCTGAGTGATCAACTGTGACCCAGGAGATGTAAGCTGAATAAACCCTTTCCTCCCCAAGCTGGTGTCAGTCAGAGTGTTTTGTTTTGTTTTGTTTTGTTTTTTGTTTTTTTTTTGTCTTTTCGAGACAGGGTCTCCCTGTAGCCCCAGCTGTCCTGGAACTCACTCTGTAGACCAGGCTGGCCTTGAACTCACAAAGATCCACCTGCCTCTGCCTCCCAAGTGCTAGGATTAAAGGCATGCGCCACAGAGTGTTTTGTCACAGCAATTGAAGAGAAACCAGAACAGCCCCTTCTCTGATAAAACTTAGTAAATAATGGAGTGTCATGAGGATTTTTCATAGTTTGAGGTTAACCCCATTCATGGTTGAAACCACTGCTTCTATCGTAGGGTTATGTTTCGGGGTCTGAGAGCTTGCACAAAGTTGGAAGTATAGCAGGAAATGACCAAGTATGGAACCAGGAAGCATCCTGTGTTAACATGTGGTCTTGGTTCACTGGGTAAGAAGGACAAAGGGAATGTGAAGAGAGAGTTAACTTCTTAAGACTTACCTGCATTGGTGGTACATCCCATTTCTAGCTTCCTTCGACTATTAAGAACTAGTCATAAAGGCACACCTAAGTTGTTAAGGAGGCTGGCTAATGTTATCCCTTGGAAATCCTGTATTCTGCAGAAATGGCGTATATATTAGACTGCAACTTGGAGTCTTCCTGTCAAAGGGAAAGGCTGCAGACAGGATTTTTGAAGTTTCAGAGGCTCTTAGTAGAAGGATCTCCTTCAAAGACGCCATCTGTTCACAAGATCAAGTCTGAAAGTTCCAGGAGAGATATTCTAGTGATGTGAGAAGAGGTTATATGGAAAGGGAGGGAAAAAAAATCAAATAACTGGCCAAAAAAGCCTCCGGAAGCATTAAAGAACAGGAGTGCGACCCAGAACAGCTAGTTAATACCGCACTGTTGTTGAGAGCATATCGGAGAAAGAGAATTCCCAGAGAGAAACAGAAGTGCTGAGAGGGGAAAGCATGCTGTGTGCTGAGTTCATAGTGCTGTACACACCCAGCACATGACTTTGAGGGAGTGAGATTAAAACAATTGTTAAAGCAGAAATCATGCAAAGACCAAAGACAAAGAACTTATAAGTTCCGTGAGAGAAGACCAGCGGGTTCAGGAAACCTCTTAAGAAAACTAATTTTAAATACGGTAGAAATTAGTAAATGAGAATAATGTTTTACTAAATTAGTAGGGCCTTAGAAATTTTAAATCTCTCTTTTTTATAACATCCTTAGGATTTACAGAAATGCTTTAATAAAATATTTTTTATTAATCTGTAATCTGACTCCCTATGTCTTCCCAGAATATCTCAAAATACAGCACTTTTCAGCAAATACAGAGACGATGACTATTCTCACTAACTTTAGGGACACAAACTGAGACTTTCAGAAAGTCCCAGCTCCATGGCTTTTCTGGAACTCAGGCTGGTCTGGAAGTCAGGTGGAGCTGAAGATTGGCATCCAGGGAGGGGACAGGTAAGATTGGCCTTTCTTTCTGCTCAGGATGAAATCAGTAAACGGTAGTAAATTCTCAGTCACTGAGCTACAACCTCTGCCAGGTAGAGAAGAGTCTGACCTGCTGTCCTTTGGCACTTGGGTTGATTTGTAGGAAAGAAATCTGAAGGAATTTATGTGAGAGTATTGTATTATTCAATTTACATTTAAGACATTTCTGAAATATGTAGGACTGGGAAGAGGGCCAGAGGGATTCTTTTTGTGTTTGTTAGGGTTTATTTAAAATAGCCTGAAACTAAACACTCGACAATGAGAGAAGAAGAGTTGAATTAAATATCCACAGAGTAGAATGGGCAAGGGCCCAGATAAACAGGCAAATATTCAGTTACAGGCTGAACAAATAAAAAGGGATGTCTTTAGAACTATAAAACAAATGTTAACTTATGTCTCTATATATTGGATATTTATTTTGCATTAAAAGAAATTAATTTTATATTTCACAAATCCAAGATTTTTATCTTGTATTAATCTTCATATTGATGGGAAAAGGAGAAATATGAAATAGCCTGGGAAAGTCAAGTGAACCCAGAAAAGCCAGATTATAATCTTTCCAGTAGAAAGAATGAATCTGTTGACTTAGACAACATGTTATTTGATAAAGAGAAAATTACTTTTTAAAATTGGGGGTGAAAGGTACTTTATAAATATAATTATTATTCAATTTGATACATAGTATAATATCTTTGCTGTATCTTAATAAGCATGGCAGGATTTATTACAGCTTAGCAAGGGAAAATAAAAATTAGTTTTAGCAATTAACCTTATCCACATGTAAATGAGATTAATTAGTAATTTTTCCCTTCTAATCTTTTAGGGAAAGCAGATAATTGTAATTATACTGTTTATGCAAATTCATAACCAAATATGCAAAAGGACACAATAGTTTTCAAATTAAAATTCAAATAAAAATTATTCTAAAATTTACCTTTACGATGCTAAGATAACCATTTACAGCATGTAAATGAGATATTGTAAACAAATAAGAACATTTCTCCCAAGAGAACCATCTTTTTACTTAACTCAATTTGGGCCTCAACTGAAATACACAGTAATGTTTAGCATGTTTAAGTCTCCCTTTTAATTGTGATAAGAATAAATTTTGAAATTATTCAAAAATTGAAAAATATTTTAAAGTATATATTTTCTTGGTAAGAATTGTTTTGATCTGAAAAGTCCTCCCATTGTAAATGCCAAAGGTCAAGTTAAACCTCTGATGGCGAGGAGAACGTGGAAACAAATTGGACAGTACTGCAAAAGTACAAATCACAACACTGTTCCAGAGAGTAGTCTCTCTATTCCTATAGCTTTCTCCATTCCACAGTTAACAGTTGTCCCAAAATGTTACATGGATAATTCCAGGAAAAAAAAATAATTCAAGGCTTTGACTAACTTTTTTTTAATAATATTTTATTAAAATTGCTTTCATTTCTTAATCGTTATTGTTAATTCCCTACCATCCCTAATTTATAAGCTAAAGTGTATCACAGGGATGTATGTACAGAGAGAATCACAGTGTGTAGACAGACTAAGGGTGAGCCACAGTACCAGACTTTCAGGCCTTAGAAGGTCACCTGGCCCTTGTCATGATTTTGAGGTTCCTTCCTGTGCTACTTTTCTCACACTGATCACTTCTCCTGGCCTGTGTTCATATATTCTGGGAGAAATGACATGCACACTTCATTTGTAGAAAAATTTCTTCCTACAGTTTTAGAGACTGTCAGAGTTTAATTGTGCTCATTATTTGAGCAATGTGATTAGGACATACATTTACTGATACCGTTAATGAACAGGCTTGTCTTTAATATTTATTGTGTAATAAGATCTTATATACAACCTTGGGGGGAGACCAGTATATGGTTCCCACTCTAGAGGCAAGGTGCAATGAGGCTGAAACAACCATCTTCTGGTAATAGGACAAAGAATGCTTGATAGAAGAAAACAAATGTGGGTGTAAGCATGTGGAGCAGGTAGAACACATGACAAGCATGATCACACATGTATCTGTGAGCAGGGACACAGTGAGATAGACTGGTGGAAACATAATAGTGGTTTGGAGCCCTCAGTGTATATTGAAGAAGTGTTCCTAGCCACTTATTTTACATTAATTGATTGTCTTTAAAGCAGTGTGCAATGTATTACCATTCATAATCCATTTTTGCTGATCCATTCCCCTCCATTTTCTCCCCTCTTGACCCTATACTCCATCCCCTTCTACCCTCAGTATTCTTCTTTGCAGATTCATGTCACACGTGTTCCATTATCCTCTCTCTTTCTCTTACACAGAGACCCCTTCCCCTCTTTTGGTCCACCATTTCATAATCTATACTCACACACTCACCTACAGATATACAAAAATTAAAGCAGGGGTGAACGCCTTTTATCTCAACACCTAGAGGCAAAGTCAGGCAGAGATCTGTGAGATTAAGACCAGCCTGTGTTGCATAAAAACTTCCTGGCCAACTAAGGCTACCTGATGCTATTGCATAGCCGGATTTGCTTCCCAGTACCCGTATGTATATTGGCTAACAGCCATCCTTAACTCTCGTTCCAGAGGATCTAATGCCCTCTTTTGGCCTGCGTGGGCATTGCATACATGAAGGCAAAACACTCATATACATAAAAATATAAATAAGTTTTTAAAACAAAAAAAGTTCAAAGGTAGGAACCGTGTGGTATTTCTCTGAGTTTGGATTAATTACCTCGCTTAATATAATAATTTCCAAATCCATCCATTTTCCTATAAATTTCATTTTTCATTAATGTAGAATAAAATTCAGTCCCACGTTTTCATTATCCATTTATCTGTTAATGTATATCTATACCAATCCATGTCCTCATAGTTAAGGAAGTAGCATTGAAAAGGATTATGCAAGTATCTATGTGGTACAATGTGGAGTCTTTTGGGCATATGACCAAGAAATTGTATAGCTTGGTGATGTGGCAGTTCTATTGTTATCTTTTTTTCTAAAAATTTTTTAAAATTTTTATTTATTTTATTATTTTTTATGTGTATGAGTGTACTGTCTGCATGCAGGTTGGTGCACCCATGTCATGCAATGCTGTGGAGGTCAGAAGAGGGTGTCAGATTCCCCTGGAACTGGAGTCAAAGACAGCTCTTAGCCACCATATGGGTGCTGGGAATCGAACCCGGGTCCTCTGCAAGAGCAGTTGGTGCCCTTAACCGCTGAGCCATCTCCACAGCCCCTATTATTTTTTAAGAAAGTTGTACATAGATTTCTATTGTGGCTGCACCAGTTTACATTCCCATCAGCAGGGAGGGAGGATCCTTTTTATGCCACAGCCTCGCCAACATTGTTGTTATCTTTTATTTATTGCATTTATTTATTTTTTGTGTGTGGTGGGCTGAGATGATATTTGCCATGGCTCAGTAGGTAGAGGTAATGGCATTAAACCAGAGGGGAAGGGGCAGTCTCCTGAAAGTTGCTCTTTGACCTCCATAGAAAGTCCACTCATTGTAGTTTTCAATGATAATTCAGTTTGAGATGAACTAGACTCTCAAAATAATTTTAATTTGCATTTCCCAGATAACTACAGATATTGACCATGTTTTAATCTATTTTTTTGGACATTTGTATTTCTTCATTGAGAACTGTTTACTTCATTATCCCCATTTCTTGATTTGCAGGAGTAGTGGTTTGAAGTATTCATGAATTTGAATACTTACCCAGTTGGTGGCACAGTTTGCAGAGGCTTAGGAGGTGTGGCCTTGAAAGAAGAAGCATGTGAGCAGGCTCTGAGCGTTCATAGCCTTGCCCCACTGCCAGCTTGCTCTGTCTGCTTCCTGTGTGTGTGCATGAAAGATGTGAGCACTCAGCTTTCTGCTCTGACAACCTCTGCTACCATGCCTCTCTGTTGACCTGGGCTCTTAGCCATCTGGAATGATAACCCAAATTAACTCTTCTTTCTCTAAGTTGCCTTGGTCATGGTTTTATCACAGCAACAGAAAAGTATCTAATGTAGCAGATACACTTTATGTTTACTTGTTGGCGTACTCTGCATAGTCTAGCTATTAACTCCTCTGTGGAGTACCACAGTCTCCCTGCTTCCTGGCTTTTCCGTGATGGATTACATCATATATTTGTTAGATTAATATAACACCTTCCTCATGGATCTCTGAAGACATACTCTTTCTCTTGCCTCAATTCCTTCTCAATATTGTTTACAAATTATTCTCTACATAAACTGCTATAAATTATGTCACTTTGCTATTTTAACATCTTTACTTATTTAATGCTGCTCTAAGGATGAAAACCAAGATGACTTTTTAGATTCCACGCAATATCTTTATCATCTCTCAGAACACACAGGCTCTCTGCATATGGAGCCTAGTTTTTCTGGCCTCCTTACCTTTTGTAATTTCTTATAAAATATTTGTTGAAGGTGTTGTCGTTACTTATTTCTTTGTGTAATTAGCGTAAAATCACATTGGCTGCAAGGGGAGAGTCCTCCTCGGGACTCCAACTTGATCTCCAACTTGGAAATAGCTGTTCCTATTATAGCTCTCACATGGATGAGGCCTCATCTAGATGCTGAGGTTATAGCAATAGCTAAGATTTCACGAAAAGCAGACTGACAAATAGTCATAATCTGGAAACACTGTCTTTTTTGGACTCAATTATAGTTTTTTTTTTAAACCAACAGGTTTTTTTTTTTTTTTAGAAGTAATTTGTTTTTAAATTTTTTTTAATTGTATTTATTTTTTTATGTATATGAATGTACTGTCTGCATGTAGGTTTGTGCACCTGTGTCATGCAATGCAGCGGAGGTCAGAAGAGGATGTTGGATTCCCCTGGAACTGGAGTTAAAGATGGTTCTCAGCTGCTATGTGGGTGCTGGGGATTGAACCTGGGTCCTCTGCAAGAGCAGTCGGTGCTCTTAACCTCTAGGCCATCTCTCTAGCCCCTCAATTATAGTTTTTTAAGGAAAACTTTAAATAAACCTTTGCTTGAGGTCATGAAGTCTGACTTTCCAAATAGGAAAGCACAGCTTTATGATTAAAGGTCAAGCTATGTGGAAGCATAACCCATGTGTGAGTGTGTGTGTGTGTGTGTGTATGTATGTGTGTGTAAGTGTGTGTGTATGTGTGTGTATGTGTGTGTATGTGTGTATGTGTAAGTGTGTGTATGTGTGTATGTGTGTGTGTAAGTGTGTGGGTATGTGTGTATGTGTGTGTATGTGTGTGTATGTGTGCATGTGTGTGCGTATGTGTGTGTATGTGTGTGTATGTGTGTATGTGTAAGTGTGTGTATGTGTGTATGTGTGTGTGTAAGTGTGTGGGTATGTGTGTATGTGTGTGTATGTGTGTGTTTGTGTGTATGTGTGTGTGTATGTGTGTGTATGTCCGTGTGTATGTTTGTATGTGTACATGTGTATGTGTGTGTATATGTTTGTGTGTGTGTATGTATGTGTGTATGTGTGTGTGTGTGTGTGTGTGTGTGTGTGTGTGTGTGTGAAGGCATAATGTCTGGAACTCATAGCAGCCTGTTCATACTGTTCTCTAAGAGAAGTCAGGACTTGTGTCTTGAAGGGGTGAGAGTTGGCTATGGTTGAACATGGGCAGTGGGTGAAGTATACAGGGTATGTAAGATATTGAATGCAGCAGATTTAGACCATGATGGAAGACCATGGATTACTGAGATACAGCAAAAGAAATTTAGGATGAGGGACAATGGTTATCAATGACCACAGTGTATGTGGTATAAGGGTGCTGAGGGCATATCATGCCACTCAGAAATGCTGAGTCACTGGTATAATTGGACTATTTCTCCTCATCCACCGAGTTAGAGAAGGAACTAAGATCACTCTAAAGCTCCTATTCAGGCAGAAAGTTTTCAAAACTACTGGCTTTGATCTTCTACTGAGTAACACAGTGTCTAGCAATGGGTTTAGAATGACTCCTTGGCTCTGCAAATGTCAACAAGCCACCTGAGTTACAGGTTAATACTCTGGGTCAGATGGCGGTAAGCATAGGGAAGGCTATTTCCAATGTTCTCGGAAAGATAAATTACCAGAGTCTGCCTGCTGGAGGTGGAGGTATTTGGTCTTAAGCTACACACTTTGCTAAGTTGTACTTCCGGAGCATGGATCAGTGTGGGAAGCCGCTAGGGGTTGCTGGTGGTTATATGGTCTGTCTGTGAGGCAATTTCTTCACTCAGAAGGCATGAAGTTAGGTTGATGGAAGCTTTGTAGTCCAGCTGAGCTAGTCTTTGGATTTTGTTTCTAGAGACTTCAAGTCACCATAGGATGTCCCATGGATTATTTGGAAGGCATATATATATATATATATTGGCCATCCTTCTAAGGTATTGAATGGCCACAGAATCAACTGTCATACACATGATTGTATTCTTTCCCTCTTCAAATTTGCAACTGAAGCAACCCTACCTCCCAGACTCCTGTCTAATCATACAGGTCTGCATATAAGATGAGTAGTGGGCTTTTGACTGATGAGCATGGTGGGCTGCTCAGATAGGAATCTGCTTTTAGCTTACTATCCTGATCCAATTTTTTTCATATTTTTCTGTGAATTTGTTGCCTATAATCTATCCCTAATACTAATTATTTAATATTCTTTGAATGAAAAACCAGAGACCGACTACTATGCTTCTCAAAAATGGATTAGAACATGGCACAGTGGCTCAAGCTGTTAGTTTTAGCACTGGGGAGGCAGGGCCAGACAGGTCTCTGTGAGTTCAAGGCCAGTCTACTCTACATACTGAGTTCCAGGCCAGTCAGAGCTATATAGTAAGACCTGTTTCAATCTCCCTCCCCCACAAAAAGAAAGAAACAAATAAACCCAAACAAACAAACAAAAAAACAAAACAAAAACAACAACAACAAAAAAACCAAAACAAATGGGTTAGGTGACAACTAACCAAAATTGAACAAAAAGATGACTCATTACTCTGGAATTGTCACTTTATTTACCTGAAGGCATGTGTAAAGTTAGTAATCATATGGTCACGAGACTTATGTGCTACCTACTGAGGTACAAGGCACCTAACAGGAATACCTGCATTGACTGAGTCTTTGTAGTGGTTTGAATGAGAATGTTCCCCATGCATCCAAGTATTTGGACATTTTGTCCCCAGCTGGTGGCACTGTTTTGGTAGTCATAGATGTTGCCACACTGAAAGAAGCTAGTCACTGAGGGCAGACTTAATGAGTTCAAATAAGCCTTGCCAATCTCCAGTCACTTTCTCTGGTTCATTGTGCCTGCTTGAAGATGTGAAACTCTGCTTTCTATTCACACTCTAGCATCTCCTGCTACCATGCCTCCCCACCTTGATGGATCCTAGTATCGTCAAAGCTCAAATAGCTCTTCCTTTTATAAGTTCCCTTGGTCATGGTGGTTCTATTGCAGCAACAGAAAATTGGCTAATATAGGCTTGTTGTCATTGAAGCATCTTAAGTTACCTGCTAGTGTCAAAGCTGTATTTTTATTCTAAGCCCTAAAAATGAAGGTATCTTGTTTTAGTTCATAATATACTACTGCAGTTAAAAAGAATTTAATTTGTTATCTGTTGCTATATAATAAAATCATACCAAAACTTAGGGTCTGTATTAGTTGCCTAGGGCTGCCATAACAAAATGCCACAGATTGGCTGGTTAAACCATAGCAATATAATTTATCACAGTCTTTCAGACTACAAGTTCAGATTCAAGGTTTCAGCAGGCTTTGTCTCTCCTATAGCACCTCCTTATCTTCTACCTGGTTGCTTTTTATTGGGTCTCCACATGCCCTTTCTTCTGGAGTGAGCATTCCTTGTATCCCACTCCTTACTTATAAAGACACCAATTGGCTTAGATCAGCACCTACCACAGCAGCCTCACTTTAACATCATCACCTCCCCAAAGCTCTGTCTCCAAAATGTATCCACATTGGGATGCTGGGGTGTTAAAACCAGTGTATGGATTTGGGGAAGACACAATTCAGCCCACATCAGTGGCTAACATGAGTAACAGTAATTATTATTTCTCATGGTCAGCACGGGTTGAGAATTTGAAAAAGGCACAATGACTATAGATGTCTCCTGATCCAGTTCCAGTGTCTGGTGACTCAGCGACAAGCCTTAAAGTTTGGAAACAGGGTCACCTGGAGCCTTGGTTTCATTGTCTGTTTATTGATGTTGTTAGGTGCAAATGTCACTGAAACTGTAGGCTGGACCTCACCATGTAGTCTATACTTCCTCATAGAATGAGCTCCAGGTCCTAGCAAGAGGAAGAGACAAAGCTAGGTAGAATCTACACTTCCACTTGTGCCCTTGCTTCAGTCAAGGCAATTACAAACCTCTGCCTATGTTTCCACACCCAGGAGTATTTGGGCAGTACCTATTGGACTGGATGAAGGGTGGAGGCATAGAAACAGGAAGTTGGGTAGATAGGGAGGTGGGGCAGATCTTTCTGGAGATGACAAAAGTGGGAATATGATCAGAATACATGTATGAATTTCTCAAAGAATTAATAATAAACATTTAAAAAGGATGCTCATTATATTTAAGGAGAGAAAGCTTAGACCTCACTTTTCATGGGAAGAATTCCAGCCATGTTGTAAGATAGATATGTGAGATGGAAGGTAAATCTGTAAATTACTTATTGGCTATAGATATTCAATATATGTATTACATATATGATATATAATTGTATATGGGTGGTCATCTATGGAAAACAAAATGTATTATAGTCACAAGGAGCTATTCATTTAAAAATTCCTAACATTCACATAACTCATGTAATAGATATTTTTCCCCAATGTCTTCCTCTTCCCTTTCCTCTTCCTACATCATGAAGAAAAGGGAACATTGTGTGATCTCACTAATATGTATAATCTAAAAATGTTGCCTTCACAGAAACACAAGAAAAGGTCGATGGGGTTGAGAAAATAAAGTTTGCACAAAGTGTACAAACTTGAAAGGTAAATATGGATGTGTAAGACTTAAAAGATGAATAAATTTTAGGGGCTGACAGTATAACTCAGTTTTAGAGCATGTACTTCACATTCCTGAGGCCCTGGCTCAATCACCAGCACAAATTCATCATTTAATTAAAAGAAAGTTATAAATATGAGCAAGTTCTGAAGGGTCAATATACAACATGGTACTATAGTTTTTAGTAATGCATTATCTTTTAAAGATTTATTTTTAAATTATGCATATCTGCGTGTGGGTATGTACATGTGAATGGAGGTAACCATGGATTTTTCCTGGAGCTGGAGTTATTAGTAGCTGTGGATGCTGAGAGCCAAATTGGGGTACTCTGGAAGAGCAGTGTGTGCTCTTTCCAGCCTCTACTAATTTACTGTATACTTGCAATTTGTTAAGAGGACAGAGCTTAAGTATTCTAATCACCTCTACAAAAGCGTATATGTACATAGTCAAGTCAATGAGCTTGATTATGGTCATCACTATACGATGTCTACATATACAATAAAAACCAAGTTGTGCACATTAAATATGTCCTATTTTAATCTGTCAATCACACCACAGTAAAGCTTAAAAAACGCACAGTAGAAATAAGCAACAAAGCTCAAGACTTTACTGAAAAAGAATGCCTGTATCTGCAGAGGAATTTGGCTACAGAGACAGACTTCAGCAGGAGAAGACTGGAGTCATGCTGTCCTAGCTCAGGAACTATCAGAAACTCAGAAGGCCAAGAATAGATCTTTCCCTCGTGCCTTCCCGGGAGCATGGCCCTGCCTCACCTTGATCTCAGCCTTCAGCCTCCTGAACAGGGAGACAATATATTTCTTCTTTTTAAAAATCTATCTGGTTTGTGGTCCATTGTTATTGTAGCCCCAGGAAACTAATACAGATGTGACACTTGGGACACACAGGCAGGTCTGTTTGTCCCAGGTGGAAAGGAGATTTGTGAAGACAAAAAAAAAAAAAAAAAAAAAAAAAAAAAAAGCCAGCCACCATGTAGAGATAAGCATATGCAAAAGCTAGAGCAAAGTCCTGGGAGCCTTCAAGAGCTGGTTCTCAGGGCTGTGAATGCCTACTCTTCAAATATTTCACCACGTTCACAAAAGAAAAAAAAACCTGTATTTTCACAAATAATAAATCAATATCAAGTTAGATTCCTGCCACTTGATAGTAAAAGAGTCCTAGTATCTGATTTTGCACTTTTCAATTATTTTGATGCAACTTGATTTGGGTTGTTTAAGAAATTGACGTCTGTGTAAAATAATTTTTAACTTTCAGGGAGGAAGAGAGGAACACAGTCTCCTGCATGGACAGCTTGTTCCACAGGGGTCATCAGAACTCCACAGGAATCCTATTGTGCTGAGTCTCACAAAAGAAATTCTTCTATCACCACTGCACATTTTACAGCAATGTGTGGAAAGTGTCTACTAGTATCAGACGTTGCCCATCGCTTTGCCTTCTACCCAAGATAGTGAATAAATTAAGTGTGTTTGAATGAGCAGATACAAAATATGCTGGAAACAGCATATTCATATTCTTATCCTCATTCAAAACAGTGAGAATGATTTACATGTGTGTATGAGATATTTTGTGTGGGAAAATTCAGTTAAGTATGAACTGGCTAGCAGTCTAATCAACGCCCCCTAGTGCATAAGCTGGAGTCATGGGCCCTCCCTGGCCACGCTCATGGGGTGGGACATCATGATGCAAAGTCTCGGATTTGGCCCTGGGAGATGAGTCACACTGCCTATAAGACCTGGCCAGTTTTGAATAAATCTCGCTCTGTATTTGGATACCTTACAATATGTCTGTGTGGTGTGCTTTCCCACACTGTTTTCTCCATGGCTCACCATGGTAATAAATGGGACAACTCACAACAAATGGTGCCCAATGTGGGGCTGGAGAAAATCCTGAAAAATTCAGTGTTGGATGGAATCTCACAATTTTGCCTCTTTGCTATCAATCTGTCTTTCTTTCCTAACATTTATCTTGTGCATTGGAACTGGCTCACCTACTTGGTTGAATGGGTGGGAGGCCAATCTGGGAACATGTGGCTTTGCCCACTTGAAGGAAACTGCCATATCCCTGGCCTGGCTCTGTTTTGGCTGGGGAATGGCCGGCCTTCCCCCCAGGCCTGTGCCTCCTAACTTAGTCACTCCTGCAGGTTATAAAAGCCAGTGCCTTCCAGGCCGAGTTTAATATCAAGGCTGAGTAGACTTGGAATAATTTTTCATAATCCTACAGGCCTAAAATAAAACTTTGGGGCTTTGATTTCCAAAACTTTGTCTTGCCTTCTAGCTGGTTTTTCTGGTTCAGCTCCAGTTTAACTTTCATATGTAAATATCCCCCAGGCTTGCTCTACCACTCTGCTCAGATTAGAGCACAGGTTTCTGTAATGTAAATTTAGGATTATTCACCACTTAGCTACAGTTTCCTTAGAAATATTCTCTTGAAGGTTACTTAATTCTAAAAGGATTTTTAATCTCTATTTCAACATGCTTTTAGATAAAATTGTATTGCACTCTTGGCTTCTCTTGGATTTTTTTGGGTAACTACTTCTAAATTTCTCACTCTTCCTACCCAAACCTAATTTTCTTCCATTCAAACTCAAATTGGATGCCTGCTAATTGTGGATCCATAATTAGGGGGATCAGCTAGCTTAATCCCTTAAGAAATTCAAATCCTTAATTAAAAAAAAATTAAAAAAAAAAAGAAATTCAAATCCATCTCAGCATGCTTAATTTAAGATGTAATATTTTTACTTAACCCCAGGTACCCTAGATATGTTTTGAGTAAAATATGTGCACAATTAAGAGCAATTGGTTGATTTAATTTTCAGTTTGGTCTTTTAAGTGTGTTTCACCTTAAAGACTTTTCCCACAGAATTCCTGATTACACGTGGCTTGTGCTCTGGCGCCACCTGCCGGCCTGCTGTGTGCATAACAGACACATAGCTGAGCACATGGTTTCTTAATAAGTGTTTATTGGGTAAAATTTATTTAGCAGGTACTCAACTCTGCCCAAGCTTTATCCACAAAGTATAGGATATTTTAAGGCTTAGTGAATTGTTTAGATTAGTTAAATTTAGGTGTAGGTTTTGGTGAAAATAGTAATACAATTGAACTAATTGGGAATATAAAATGTTAATTGTTTTATTTATAATTTGTATTGGGTTAAGATGACCAAATACCTTCTATATTTTTCTGATTATCAACATCACATTAATACACCTTCAACTTGTACAACTTAAAGGAAACTAAAGCTTAAATTTCCTTCCCAAATAAGTAGGCTACGTCAATGAGAAACAGTTTGGGTAAATTTAATTGAAAGCTTATGCCTTGGCTCCTTGTTTGTAATGGTATGTGTAATATGAACTTAGGCATCTATAGGTCAAAACATAAAAAACTAAAAAAAAAAAAAAGAGGGAGGTGGGAGGTGGGGAGGTATCCTTTCTGGGATACAAATGGAAAATTCTGTGTTCCAATCTATTGATAAATTTTCAATTTTTTATCTTGAAACTAACAATGGGAGGAGAATTTTATGTTCCCACAGGTAAAAATCACCAATCTAAATGCCTGAAAACATACAACAAAAAATGTTATGAGACGTAACCTTGCTAGCATACAACTGGCCTCTGAATGCCAGAGAGCGTTAATAAGGTCACTAAAGCAATACAGCAAAATATTGGTCTCCCTGAGACAAGCAAGACTCCTCCGTCAATATCAGCTACACCTCAACAGCCTGGAGATACTGTGCAACAGTGGCAGCCAAGTGTCTATATAGATCCCAAATCTAATTGGCTATTAGTTCTCTCCTTGGAGGAATAACTCACAGTGGATTCCACAAGCTTGTGTCCTGTAGTGGTTGGAAGATGTTATAAGCCACAATAAGATCTTGTCACCCTTTATAGAGAAACCACAGTTTGCGGATTAGTATACCATCCAAGCATTTGTGTCTATGCTCACAGTTTAGCTTGACATAATAGTTAGTACTGCTTAAGTGCCTGTACATCCAATAGCTTGTGCTTTGTTAGTATGACTAAAAAGGTTATCACTGGAAAAGCTGTCAACCCATGAAGGGAAACAACCTGAACAGACTAGAGTCCAAAATGACAACTCCAAAGAAATTAGACTGTTTCTTCTCACCCACTTGTGCCCCTTTCCCAAAGCCCAGGGAACAAACTGCAGAAGAGGAGGCGTGGTAGATTGTAAGGGCTGTGGAGAGATAGGGGTGAATCATGAGACTACAGGAATAAAGTCTGGACTTTCCAGGTTCTGCTAAATTTTGATAAAACAAAACAAAACAAAACAAAACAAAACAAAACTTTTCTACCTCTCCTTTTTATAGAAAAAGAAAACAAATGATGATGGTAATGGAATAGTTCCTTAACTACAAAACAGCCAACTACTATGGTAACATGGTAACAATTTCTCATGGGGTATATATAGAAATTCTTTAATTAACTAATGGGCATAAGAACTGTAAAAGAACATTTTTTTCAGAGCTAGACATTATTATAAAATCTTCAAAGGCTTTATAGTGAAGCACAATGTGTTAATAGAAGAAAGCTTTAGTACCAGCAATAGGTCATTCTGTCAAGGAGTGTTGGCTGGGGGCTAGTAGTCTGCCAAAACAAAGTCTATTTGCCTAGAAGTTGGAGTACACACGGGGGCATTAAGACCCTGCTGTTGAAGATCTGGTATGAACACAAAAAGGACATAGAGACCACACTTACAAGTGGAGAGTGGGTCTCTGAAATGCCAGAGATCGTTACCAAAGGCCACTGGAAAGAAAAATATTGGTCTCATTGAGTCAAACACAACCCATCAACTGCTCTAGCAACTTGCCTGGAAGATCCTGTTCAGCTAATGGCAGCTGATAATTACCCCATATCTAAGTGGCTATTAACCTGCTCCTTTGTAGGAATAACAAATGGCTGGTATTAAACCTTTAGTAATTAGAAACAGTATAAGAAAACCACAGTACTTAGACTAATATGCCATCTAAATATTTGTATCTGTGCCCAAAGAGTAACTTGTCATGATAATCAGTGCCATTTAAATGACTTTACTATCTCACTGTTTATGCTTGTTAGTAGGATTTAAACAAAGGATTCCTAAATAAACCGCCAACACATAAAAGGAAACAGCCTGGAAAGACATCTCAAAGAAAGATAGATTGTTTTGCTTCTCACCCACTTCTCCCCCTTGTCCCCTAGGCCCAGGGATCAGATGCAGAAGCAGTGTGGTAGAATGTAAGGGCTGAGGAGATAGGGGTAATTCCAGAGATCTCAAAAAAATATGGACTGGACTTTTATTTGATCAACATACTTGTGCATACAAGCTTCTCCAATTGGACTCTGGGGACCTTGGGTTGTTCAAAATTTGGGCATAGAAACTTGTTAATTGGTTTTGCATGAATGCTACATTCATTGCTTATGTTTGACAATTGGTTCACTTCATGGTTGGGTTTTTTTTTTTTAGATATTAATTTGCTTTAGTGTAAAAAATAAAAATCTCTCTTGTACAAAAAGTATATATAATAAAAAAATGTAATGGCCAAAAAAAAAAAAAAAAAATCTCAGGTCTGACCTGACACCTACCCCTGTGCCTGGCTTGAGAACCTAGTTATACAAAACTCAGGTTCTTTTGTGATTTTAGCTTCTCCCATGGTCTCACCTGCCTCTCTCAAAAAAAAAAAAAATTAAAAGGGTGATACTTAGAAAGATTCAGTTAAATATGAATTGGCTAGCACTCTAACCAATGCCCCTTAGTGCATAAGCAGGAGTCATGGGACCTCCCTGGCCACGCCCATGGGGTGGGATGTGGTGGACACAAAGGTCTAGGGTTTGGCCCTGGGAGATGAGTCACACTGGCTATAAAACCCTGCCATTTTTTAATAAATCTTGTTCTGTCTTTGGATACCATAAAATATGTCCATGTGGTGTGCTTTCCCATGCGTGTTTTCTACATGGCTCACAGTGGGAATAAATGGGATGACCCATAATTTTAGGCCTAGAAATCAAAGGACAAGAATCTCTGAATAGATAAATTGGATCCAAGTTTGTGGTTCCTCAATTGATGCTGGAGAAACTGGAGAAAAATTTCGGTGAGACCTGGCTTGAAAACACAGTACCATAAGACATCAGATGGAACAGATGATTCTTAGAGTTCTGGTACACTCTTAAAACAAACACTGAGTCAGGGTGATTATTTGTTCAGGTATAACTGTAATGTGAGTTAGCAATTAACAACTAATATAAAATATGTTGTTTTGGAAATTAGAATATTTTCTTTACTCTTAAGAACCTTTTGCATTATAGATGCAAGATTTTTAAAAAGAAGCTAGTGACTATTAAACATATATGCAAACATGGTTCAGCTTGTGTAATTTTTCTGATAGTTGTTATCAATATACTTATTGTTTTTACATGTCATGTCATATTTAAAAATAGAATGTTTGTTTTAAATAACAAATAAAGGTTGATTTTGATGAGAAATGAATCAAATATATAAACCGATACAGTGATTCTATAACGCTAATATATGCAGCTATTGACTCTTGTGTTCCTTCATTTTGTACACACTGCGTGAATGTTTTGACTTCTCTAGTTTGATTAACAATATAACCATTAAATATCCTTGTTCATTCATTTGATACAGTTTTATTAAACACTTACTCATTGCCAGAGGGTTGTCATTCTGAGCATAAAACACTGGGCAACAAAAGTAAATATTCCTTTCCTCACAGAGCTTAGATCGAGCGGGAGGAAATAAAATACAAAGAAACAGGTTATTGATAAGGAAAGTAATGATGGAGGAGGCAGAGGGATGAATGATAGATTACTCTATTTTTCCTCTCGTTTTTTTTCTCTCATAAAATTTCACTGGCTCATATTTCTTAAATCATGTGCAAGAGTCCTTGTAATAACAGCAATCCTTGGCTTTTTATTATTTATCTATTTATTTATTTATTTATTTATTTATTTATTTATTTATTTATTTATTTTTGGTCTTTTTGAGACAGCGTCTCCCTGTAGCCCCAGCTGTCCTGGAACTCACTCTGTAGACCAGGCTGGCCTTGAACTCACAAAGATCCGCCTGCCTCTGCCTCCCAAGTGCTAGGATTAAAGGCGGGCGCCACCACGCCCGGCGGCTTTTTATTTTTAATGAAGTATAATATTTTCAATTGTTTGAGATACATGCTTTTAGATTAGGAAACTTTAATATCTCTCCCGTGTCTTACTAAAAGTATTCTTTATTTTTATAGCAATGTATGGAAGTTCAGGCACCGTTAATGTTTAATTTGAGTGCTGAGAAAGGTATAAGCTTGTGGCTTACTCTCCAGGGGCATAAAAAAAAACTAATTGTGTTCTCTACCATAACTCTCAGTCAGCAGCTTCTTGATATTTCCTTAAGGATTCTAGTAATCACAAGCCATGGGAGGGAATATAAGCAGTAATTTTCCATTTGCCTCTATTTAGGCAAATTACCCACTGAAAATTAAAATGAAAGTGGAGTACATCGGAAAATGTAAACAATACTACATATCCATGACACATCAAGAAAGGTTGAATTTGACTTAAAACTCAAAGAATACTGATCAATTAAGCAAGTACTTATCTAATTTAAATTACATGTCTACTTGTCTCTGTTCTGGGTGTGTGCTACACATTAGTTGACAGAACAGAAAAGCATCCTTATCCTAATATTGATCGTTTCATTTAAGCAGAGGCAAATGGCAGTTTAAACTTGGTGAAGGTAGAAACATTGGGTGCTACTGTGCTATAATACAGTATTTTGAGCACATGAGAATGTATTGATTTCATTCTTGGGGATAATTTTCTATGTTCTTTAAGGATCCTCCCCCCCAATGGGCTACTTTATGATGTCTAACCTTGGCATTCTAACTGAACCTAACCAGATATTTTTCATTCTATTTTGGTATTCTGTAGAAAATATAGTAAAGCTCCATGAAAAAAATACCTTTACCACTTTGATATTGGAAGGGTGCTTTAATTTAGAAATTCTGAATTTCTAATTCAGGTTTTTGAATTCTAAGATTCACTTCCTCTTTAAGAAACTCCAAGAAATCTAACATAGTTGACACCCTCTCAGTCACATCCATGGCTGGTACATGTTCAAAAAAAAAAAAAAACTAATGCTCAAAGTTTTGTTTTAATTGATGTTTTATTTTAATATATCCTTAGCATTTTGGTAACAGATGCTGCATTCATCAGTCATTTTAGTTTGTCTCCTTTTTTCCCTTTGAAAAATAAACCAATTCCAGCTGTTTAGATTACTGTTTCATTGATGAGTACCACTCCATCATTTCAAGGATGCACCTTCAACCTTAAACCGTCAGGTTGACTCTAGAATATGTATTTTTCTTCCAGAACCTCATGTACATTATCAGGTTTCACACTTTTTCCATTTCTCTGTATGATGTCCTTGTAAGCATTATTGTGTCAAATAGCTGCTTTATTAAATTTTACATTTTAACTTGAGAGATGAAATTTTCTAATAATAAATGCAATTTTTGGCATATGGTTTCAGTTTATTTTTCTTTAGAAAAACGATTATAGCTGTTGTTACATATTTTGAATATTATCTTGTATTCCATGAAAACAAGAGTCCAAACTTTGTGTACATAACTGCTGCATGCACTACAGTTTCTTTGATATCCCATCTGCATATTATTAAACATTGGGTGGGTTTTCTTTGAAAGCAGTGATGTCCTATTACACTGGACTTTCAATTTAATCAAGGAACACAATGTCCTTGTAACTTTTCTTAAAATATTGGTTCCTTTTAGGAAAGAGACTTGTTCGACCTTCTCATTTAAGCAAAAAAAAAAAAAAAAAAAAAAGGAAAGAGACTTGTTGGAAATAGGGCAGGGTTGGGCGAGTGGGTTGTGAGAAGGGGAAGATGGGTAAAGGCTTTAGAGTATGTTGCAGGGTATTACACTTTTTATTTTGATGGTTATTTACTTTGCTCGTTTTCATGCTATTACGGTTCTCTCAGTATGCTTTGAGACAATGTCTCTCAGAAAATCTGTAGGTTAGACTGACTGACTCCTGGGCTCCTGGGATGCTTGGGTTTTTCTTAGTATGGTTTCCCTAATAATAATTGAACTGTGATTTAGAGCAGTAACTATTTCTTTCTTAGTCATGTTATGATATAATATTCAGGTATGCTTTAAGACTTCTCCTTCCCAATGTTGACGAGTAGGTGGATTCCCATGTTCATATATGAGTCATCTTTTGTCTTACCACTAAAGATATGACCCTTTCTGTATATTCATTGAGTCATCTTTTGTCTTACCACTCAAGATATGACCCTTTCTCTATATTCACTGATTTGATGGACTTGCCATATTAGTAAACACCACAGAGCAGAAGGGCAAAAGACCTCAGCCCTTTGGGGCTATTCTGAACAGAGATTGCCCTTGTGAGCAGTTGTGGTGCTGAGAAACAGAGCACTCCATTCCAAAACAGGAGTGGTTAATGAGAAGTATACATCAAGAGAGACAGGGCAAAAGACAGAAGACCCTGGAGGTGAGAGCCAACAAGTTTCATCCCAGCAGCTTTCTTCCCTGTTTTCCTGAGTTCACTATTATCCTTTTAGTAAAGTTCCTATTTTTGCTAAGCTCGTTTACTCTGCCACTTTATCTGTACAAAGTACATAAGTTGACTGAGAGGTTTGTAGCTATACAAGTTGCTGTGCTGTTAGAATACTTGTATCATTCCTACTGGCATGTTACTCTCCTTATAATATAACTCCTAAGGCAGAAATAATAAAATCTCCACAACTCATACTATTATGATTTCAAAGTTCACAATTATTTGGCTACTACAAAATATGGTCAATTTGCTCCTTATACTGTTTTGGCATTGGAAATACATTTGCAGGGAGCTAACTTAGTGGGTGAAATACTTATTGTACAAGCATGGAATTCTAGCACCCACATAGAAAGCCAGGAATGGCTGTGTGAGCCTGTAATACCACATGAGGGGTGGAGAAAATTGGGTCCCAGGGGCTCATTGATTGGTCAGTCTAGCCTATAGGGTAAGTTCCAGGTTTACTGAGACCCTGTTTGAAAAAAAAAAAAAACAGGTGGAGAAGGATTTGTAGAAGACATCCACATGTTAACCTCTGATCTTCACACATGTCTACGTGCAGATCATGTGCACACATACATACAACCCAACCTTACCCTAGTCCCACAGATAAAAATAAATTCAAGTACAGCAGAATGAACAGGAAGAAGAAATCACAATATGGTCGAGCATGGGGGCACATGTCTTTAATCCCAGCACTCAAGGCATAGGCAGGTGGGGATCTCTGTGAGACCGCAGGCCAACCTTGGTGGAACATAGCAAGTTCCAAGGCCAGCTGAGCTTATAGAGAAATCTGTGCCTCAAAAACAGCAACAACAAAACAAATAACAGAAACAGAAAACACCAAAAAAGAAAACAACAATAGAAACAGAATATTATTTTGATAAATAAAAACCTAGAGTAAACTTCATAAGACAAAAATTAAAAAATGGAAAATATCTACTCTTAGTATAAATATTGTTTTTCTGTTTTTTTAAATTTAATTTTTTTTATTGAGGCTTTGTGCATTCATACAGCATTTCTTCCAAATTCAGATCAGGCATTTTTTCCCTTTCCCCTTCCCCCCCACCCCCACCCCATCCCAATCATGTAATTCTGCCATAACTGTCTTGCATCTTTCCCTAATTCTCTGTTTTTTTTTAATTTTTTTATCTTTTTTTTAGCTATAAGTGATAATCCATGAGTACAAGCATACTTTGTGCAAACCAATCTACAGGCTGTTATGTCCAAACCCCCACACCCCGCCACCATCCAGGGGGGGGTGACAAAGTATAAAATTTGTTTTTTCAATGTCATTTAAGCAATTATCCCTTTTTATAAGAAATACAGTTGGTAATGTAGGAAATGGAGTCTACGGTTAGTCAAACTTATTTAAATGTTTGGAACTAAATTCCACATCTTCTCATCATAACTGAGTCTTGATTATTCACAGCCTCTGTGTACACTAAAATTTCTTGTTTTATTGATGTTTTTGGAAGGTTTCAGATGCACAACAGTGTGGAAGTGTCTGAGATCCCTGACTAGAGCCTGTACCTGTCTCTGCTATGCTTGCTCATGGGCTGTGTGCACTTTCTGGATCTGAATCTAATTACTTTAGTCTTATAATGGCCCAGATTGCAACATCAGTTTCATCAGATTCCCCCCCCCACACCCCCCCCCCTTGGTTTGCTCCTTGAGAAGCCTTGACAAAGTCACAGTAGTAGAGAGATTGACTCATTTTCTACTGCATGGACTGATTGTAGTAATGTTTTTGAAGCTTGATGGCAGACAGGCATGTCCAGGCAAGGTCTGAATCATGAATATTTTTCCTTAAAAAGATGTTAGAAAGATTATCTGTCTTCTATGAAACTGCCTTACTTGCTTCCTGTAGACTTTTCTAGCAACTGACAGTGTGGTGTACTATAAAAGAATTCTCTAGCATCAGGCAACCTTTGTCTCAATCTTGGCTCAGTGTATGAGTTGGAAAGTGCCAGTGAACCTGTTTTCTCACCTATAAATTAAAGATAAAAATACTCCTCTTACAGACTTGTGAAAAGTAACTGGAATAATACTCTATTCAGAATTGGGGGGATCATTACTGACAATGCACTTATGTTCCCAAGAAACAAATCGCTCATGAGTAGTTAAGAGAATGAAATCTGAGTAAATCATGAAGGATAGAAAACTGCAACAATCACTATCTGGCAATCTGATATTTAATACATTTTAGTATTTTTATCTTATGCGTATAGATTTTGCTGCTTGTATGTAAATATAACCTGTGTCGTGCACTGCCTGGAGAGGATAAAAGAGAACACTGAATCACCCTGAAACTGAGTTATGGGTTGTTAGCTACCATGTAAGTGCTGGAACTGAACCCCGGACCGCTGGAAGAGCAGCCAGTGCTCTTAAGTGGTAAGCCATTTCTCCAGCCACACAGTCTGACTTTTGATAAGACATTCTGTCTGCCTTCTACTTTACTCATTTAAAAATGGGTATGATATGCTTGCTGCCTTCTATGATTGCTGTAAGAGTTAAGTTCATCTGAGAGCATCCATATGCTATATGTGCTTGTTAAATAAACAAACCAGCTCCTGACAGTGAGTAAAGGAACTGTTTGCTTTCCCAGAGATGCTTCCGATAAGGACCTCTGGAAGAGCAGCCAGCATTCTCGATCGCTGAAAAGCCTGAGTCATCTGAAGCAGAGTGATCCTACTCCTTCTGCAGGCTTCAGACAGGCCACACTTTCATACCACAGGTGTCCATCTACCAGAACCCCAGTGTCTTTATGAGGGCTGAGTGCAGACTAGAAGCAATGGTTTTTATTTTTTTGTTGATTTGTTGTTGTTTGTTTTCATAATGCCTCAGTAAACATGGACTGTGAACTCTCTAAAATTCAGATTTCTAGGCCAGAAATTCATTGATTTTTACAACCATTGAAACACAAAAAGGGTGGTTTCTCCCTTCCTTGCCCCATTGGTGTGTTACCCACCACTTCCCATAAGACAGGGCTTCATTGTGGTTTCTCACCATGGAAACATTGGTACCAAGACACTGTCTGTAAAGTACTTACATTCCTAACAGGAAGTAGGGAGTTGATATTGGTTTATGGAAAGAGGAATCCCGCTAGTCACTTACTTCAGCTCAGTCAACTTCTCAACTTCCCATCATGGATTTGGTATCTGTAGCTCCTGTCAGTATGTGCACAAACTGATAAGAGTCGGGTAGCCCTGGATGTTACACACCTCTGTCCTATGTGTGAATAGAAAGCCTTAGGTGTTGAGTTCATGTCTAATGTTTACTGTGCAGTTGTCTGAACAGCTCTCCAGAGTCACCTCTCCCCACCACCCACTTGTGTTGACTAGATGCTGTGACAGGGAACAAGCTTAATTGTGTAGTTAAGTCATGATTTCTCTGTCATCTGCTTTCTCAACCCTGGCTTTCCTTAACCATGACTTTTGTCCATATGAATTGTATCCAATGAATGCATAGCTATAGTAGTCCTTCCTCTACTAAGTTTTCCATGGTTTCCTCCCACTGAATGAGATGGCTGTTTATTTGACCATATTCTAGTTTAGTGTATACATTTATGAAAAACAAAGGCAATAAAACCAAATTGCCTTTCTCCCACTACAGTTTCCTGACAATAAAAACAGTGTTAAATCTCCATTTTCCGGGATAAGGAACCATTCATGAAAATAATGAAGGTATAATTAGTCGTTGGTGACCACTGAACAAATAAGCTTACACATGGTCTTGTTACTCTTTCAACCTGTTCCCTTTATTTTATTTACGTATTTTTTTTCTGCAGGCAAGACGTTTATTTCTTTTTGTGTCTCTAGTAAGCTATGAATTCATATGGAAGAGCCTCCAGCAGCTGAGGCTCTTTGCTCTAAGTAATCACAAAGCATGCTTTTCTGGGTAGAGCAGGCTGGACTTTCTTTGAAACCAAGGTCCTTTCTCTTTGCTTCCTTCCTTCTTCGGTAAGTTTCCTTCTCCGGTTTCAGGAAGCTATCTTAGATCTCAGAGTACTTAATATGCTTAGTATGCATATTAAATCTCTTGGAAAGATTCATGCCCTTACTTGCTGTTTGAAACAAATAACCACAATATCTGAGTGGAACTGTAATTCTTCCAGCTTCTCCATGTAACAATTTAATGGGCATTGGCCTGTTTTTCTTTTTTTATTGTTAGTGAAACTTTTTCCATAAGTCATACATCATTTCTTACCGAATCCAGAGTCACTTCCCCTTCCATGTCCCCCCACCCACCCAATCCTGCACTCTGCCCTACATGTTCTGAATCTTTTTCTGAGTCTGTCCAGAAGTTTTTTTTTTTGTATTCAGTTCTTTTATTGTTTTTATCTCTCCAACTGTATTGCTACAGTATATTATATATATAGTTTGTATATACATAGATATATACATACATACATATTGCCACCACTTTTGGCACTCCTCAAAGACATGAGACACAGAGTTCCAACCTTCCAATATGGACCGAATACTCATGTCTCTCAAGAATCCTCCAAACATTCAATGCTAGATGGGACTAGTAAGATACCCAGCTTGTGGACTAAACAGCTAAGGGGATTTCAGCACCGTCAGAGTATAGACTTTGCCATTGTCGGGCATTGCTTTTTGAACAATACCCATTCCCTTGATTTCTACAATATTACCCTTTCTGTACATTTACATATATGTGGCCAAAGGAACAAATCCAAATTTTCTTCTTTTTCAAGTGTTTCATTTTTATTATTAATTATACATTTCATTAATATTACTCAGTTTAGACATAATAACGTTTTTCCTGACTTTAATGGACGTCTTGTGAGTTTTCTGTTCTCTTTATATGGGGGCTGGTGTGGGCTTATTATATATTGGGGTGCCTTTACTGTGTTGAGGTATGTTCCCCTGTATATCTAGACCGGCCATGACTTTTATCATGAACGGATATTGGATTTTTGTCTAATGCCTTTGCTATATCTAATGGGATGATAATATGATTTCTGTATTTGAGTATGTTTATTTGGTGGATTGGTTTTTTTTTATTTATGTTGTTGAGGTATCTTGGCAATTCCCGGGGATGAAGCCAACTTGATCATGCTGGACCACATTTGATGTGTTCTTATATACAATTTGTATATTTTTTGCATTGATGGTCACTAGAGAGGTAGGACTATACTTTTCTTTTTTTGGCGGGTCTTTGTCTGGATTTTTGGTATTAGAGAAATACTGGATTTATAGAATAATTTAATAAGCATTGATATAAATTCCTTTCAAGGTTTGATAGAATTTGTTGCTGTATTATTTGGTCCTGTGCTCGTTTTGATTTAGGAAATTTTTATTACTACATTTATCTTACAGTTATCTCACAGTTCTTTTAAATTATTTATTAATTTGTGATTTAATAACTTTGGTAGACAACACATATCTAGAAATATATAAATTTCTTTAAGATTTTCTAATTTAGTGAAATATCAGTTTTAAAACAATGTGTCTTTGAAGTTTTCTGAATTGGGGCTGGAGAGGGGGGATGGCCTTTCAGATGTTAGGAGCACTGACTGTTCTTGGCAGAAGACCTGGTTTTTGAATCCCACACACATATGGTGGCTAACAACTGTCCATAACTCCAATTTCAGGGATCTAACATCCGCTTCTGTGCTCTGTGGGCATTGCATGACATGGGGGCCATTTGCATACAAGAATGAAATACAATGCATACCACATAAACGCAAAAAAGAGTAAAGAATCGGAAAACATTTTCCTGAATTTCCTCAGAATCTATTGCAATGTTTCATTGTTCATCTCTGAGTTGTTAGTTTGGGTCTTCTCTTTTCTTTGTATTAATTTGGAAAATGTTTGTGAGTCTTGTTAATATTTTCAAATGAACAGCTCTTCTTTGTTTTATTGATTCTTTGCATTGTTTTTCCTCTTTCCAGTTCATTAATTTTCAGAGTTNATAAAAGATAGCCAGTGGAAAGGGAACTTGCTTCTTGGTCAGTAAGGACTTGACTTCTCGATGTCTTGTGACCAGTGTATGTAATGTCTTATATTATATTTCCTAGCATTCATTTCACCTTCTTTCTCTGATTGACATCTAGATGTCCAATGAGAGTATTACTTTCCACGTAGTCCTTCAAGTGGTATTTATTGGAAATTTTCACAACTATTTAACTGACAACCTATACAGAAACCTTGCTTTTTCAGTATTAGTGCATTTTCCCCTTGAAAACATCTTCCTCTCTTCTACTTTCCCATTAACTCTCATGGCTATATTCTATACATCAATGTTCATGGCATTGCCTCCCAAATTCAGTCATGCTACTTTAACTTACAATTCTGGTTGTCTTCAATTATTTACAAACTAACATACCATTAATTCTTCAAATGAACACTGGAATATAGTCAATTTAGTGCTACATGCACACTAAAGATCACTTTTTATTTTTATTTATTTATTTATTTTTATAAATTTAATTTTTTTTATTGATGCTTTGTGCATTTCATACATCATTTTCCAATTCAGATCAGGCATTTTTCCCTTTCCCTTCCCCCCCACCCCCACCCCATCCCAGATCATGTATTCTGCCATAACTGTCTTGCATCTTTCTCTGTTTTTTATTTTTTTTTCCTTTTTTAGCTATAAGTGATAATCCATGAGTACAAGCATCCTTTGTGCAAAGCCAATCTACAGGCTGTTGTGTCCAAACCCCCACAGCCCCACCATCCAGTGGGGGGTGACAAGTATAAATTTGTTTTTCAATGTCATTAAGACAATTATCCCTTTTTTATAAGAAATACAGTTAATGTATGGAAATGGTTCTACGTTAGTCAAACTTATTTAAAATGTTTGACTAATCTCCACATCTTCTCATCAGAACTGATCTTTATTCACAGCCTCTGTGTACACTAAAATTTCTTGTTTTATTGATGTTTTGAAGTTTCAGATGACACAGTGTTGAAGTGTCTGAGATCCCTGACTAGAGCCTGTACCTGTCTCTGCTATGCTTGCTCATGGGCTGTGTGCACTTTCTGGATCTGAATCTAATTACTTTAGTCTTATAATGGCCCAGATTGCAACATCAGTTCATCAGATTCTTGTTGCTCCCTTGAGAAGCCTTGACAAAGTCACAGTAGTAGAGAGATTGACTCATTTTCTACTGCATGGACTGATTGTAGTATGTTATGAAAGCTGATGTGCAGACAGCATGTCAGGCAGGTCTGAATCATGATATTTTTCCTTTAAAAAAGATTTATAAAGATTATCTGTCTTCTATGAAACTGCCTTACTTGCTTCCTGTAGACTTTTCTAGCAACTGACAGTGTGGTGTACTATAAAAGAATTCTCTAGCATCAGGCAACCTTTGTCTCAATCTTGGCTCAGTGTATGAGTTGGAAAGTGCCAGTGAACCTGTTTTCTCACCTATAAATTAAAGATAAAAATACTCCTCTTACAGACTTGTGAAAAGTAACTGGAATAATACTCTATTCAGAATTGGGGGGATCATTACTGACAATGCACTTATGTTCCCAAGAAACAAATCGCTCATGAGTAGTTAAGAGAATGAAATCTGAGTAAATCATGAAGGATAGAAAACTGCAACAATCACTATCTGGCAATCTGATATTTAATACATTTTAGTATTTTTATCTTATGTGTATGAGAGTTTTGCCTGCTTGTATGTAAATATACCTGTGTCGTGCACTGCCTGGAGAGGATAAAAGAGAACACTGAATCACCCTGAAACTGAGTTACATATGGTTGTTAGCTACCATGTAAGTGCTGGGAACTGAACCCCGGACCTCTGGAAGAGCAGCCAGTGCTCTTAAGTGTTGAGCCATTCCTCCAGCCACACAGTCTGACTTTTGATAAGACATTCTGTCTGCCTTCTACTTTACTCATTTAAAAATGGGTATGATATGCTTGCTGCCTTCTATGATTGCTGTAAGAGTTAAGTTCATCTGAGAGCATCCATATGCTATATGTGCTTGTTAAATAAACAAACCAGCTCCTGACAGTGAGTAAAGGAACTGTTTGCTTTCCCAGAGTTGCTTCCGATAAGGACCTCTGGAAGAGCAGCCAGCATTCTCGACCGCTGAAAAGCCTGAGTCATCTGAAGCAGAGTGATCCTACTCCTTCTGCAGGCTTCAGACAGGCCACACTTTCATACCACAGGTGTCCATCTACCAGAACCCCAGTGTCTTTATGAGGGCTGAGTGCAGACTAGAAGCAATGGTTTTTTTTTTTTTGTTGTTGTTGTTGTTGTTTGTTTTCATAATGCCTCAGTAAACATGGACTGTGAACTCTCTAAAATTCAGATTTCTAGGCCAGAAATTCATTGATTTTTACAACCATTGAAACACAAAAAGGGTGGTTTCTCCCTTCCCTGCCCCATTGGTGTGTTACCCACCACTTCCCATAAGACAGGGCTTCATTGTGGTTTCTCACCATGGAAACATTGGTACCAAGACACTGTCTGTAAAGTACTTACATTCCTAGCAGGAAGTAGGGAGTTGATATTGGTTTATGGAAAGAGGAATCCCGCTAGTCACTTACTTCAGCTCAGTCAACTTCTCAACTTCCCATCATGGATTTGGTATCTGTAGCTCCTGTCAGTATGTGCACAAACTGATAAGAGTCGGGTAGCCCTGGATGTTACACACCTCTGTCCTATGTGTGAATAGAAAGCCTTAGGTGTTATTTTGAGTTCATGTCTAATGTTTACCGTGCAGTTGTCTGAACAGCTCTCCAGAGTCACCTCTCCCCACCACCCACTTGTGTGACTAGATGCTGTGACAGGGAACAAGCTTAATTGTGTAGTTAAGTCATGATTTCTCTGTCATCTGCTTTCTCAACCCTGGCTTTCCTTAACCATGACTTTTGTCCATATGAATTGTATCCAATGAATGCATAGCTATAGTAGTCCTTCCTCTACTAAGTTTTCCACGGTTTCCTCCCACTGAATGAGATGGCTGTTTATTTGACCATATTCTAGTTTAGTGTATACATTTATGAAAAACAAAGGCAGTAGAAAACAAATTGCCTTTCTCCACTACAGTTCCTGACATAAAAACAGTGTTAATCTCCATTTTCGGTAGGAACCATTCATGAAATAATGAAGGTATAATTAGTCGTTGGTGACCACTGAACAAATAAGCTTACACATGGTCTTGTTACTCTTCACCTGTTCCTTTATTTATTTACTTATTTTTTCTGCAGTCCAAGACTTTTATTTCTTTTTGTGTCTCTAGTAAGCCATGAATTCATATGGAAGAGCCTCCAGCAGCTGAGGCTCTTTGCTCTAAGTAATCACAAAGCATGCTTTTCTGGGTAGAGCAGGCTGGACTTTCCTTGAAACCAAGGTCCTTTCTCTTTGGCTTCCTTCCTTCTTTCGGGTAATTTTCCTTCTCCGGTTTCAGGAAGCTATCTTAGATCTCAGAGTACTTAATATGCTTAGTATGCATATTAAATCTCTTGGAAAGATTCATGCCCTTAACTTGCTTGTTTGAAACAAATACCAACAATATGCTGAGTGGAACTGTAGATTCTTCCAGCTTCTCCATGGTAACATTTATGGGCATTGCCTTTTTTTCTTTTTTTATTGTTATTAAACTTTTTCCATAAGTCATACATCATTTCTTAACCGAATCCAGAGTCACTTCCCCTTCCATGTCCCCCACCCCACCCAAGTCCCTGCACTCTGCCCTACATGTTCTGCATCTTTTTCTGAGTCTGTCCAGAGTTTTTTTTTTTTTTCAGTTCTTTTATTGTTGTTCTCTCCAACTTGTATTGCTACAGTATATATATATATATAGTTATATATACATAGATATATACATACATACATATTGCCACCACTTTTGGCACTCCTCAAAGACATGAGACACAGCTTTTTAACCTTTCAGTATGGACTGAAGACTCATGTCTCTCCAAGAATCCTCCAAACCTTCAATGCTAGATGGGGACTACTGAGATACCCAGCTTGTGGACTAAACAGCTAAGGGGATTTCAGCCTCATCAGAATATAGACTGCCATTGTCGGGCATTGCTTTTTGAACAATACCCATTCCCTTGATTTCTACAATATTACCCTTTCTGTACATTTACATATATGTGGCCAAAGGAACAAATCCAAATTTTCTTTTTCAAGTTTTTCATTTTTATTAATTATAATTGAATTTTTACTAATTTTATACAATACGTTTTCCTGACTTTAATGGGACGTCTTTGAGTTCTTTTCTCTTTAGTATGGTGCTGGTTGTGGGCTTATTATATATTGCCTTTACTGTGTTGAGGTATGTTCCCTGTATATCTAGACTCTCCATGACTTTTATCATGAACGGATATTGGATTTTTGTCTAATGCCTTTGCTATATCTAATGAGATGATAATATGATTTCTGTATTTGAGTATGTTTATTTGGTGGATTGGGTTTATTTATTTATGTATGTTGAGGTATCTTTGCATCCCTGGGATGAAGCCAACTTGATCATGCTGGACCACATTTGATGTGTTCTTATATACAATTTGTATATTTTTTGCATTGATGGTCACTAGAGAGGTAGGACTATACTTTTCTTTTTTTGGCGGGTCTTTGTCTGGTTTTGGTATTAGAGAAATACTGGATTTATAGAATAATTTAATAAGCATTGATATTAATTCCTTTCAAGGTTTGATAGAATTTGTTGCTGTATGTATTTGGTCCTGTGCTCTTTTTATTTAGAATATTGTTTTATTACTACATTTATCTTACAGTTATCTCACAGTTCTTTTAAATTATTTATGTAATTTGTGATTTAACTTTGGTAGACAACACATATCTAGAAATATATAAATTTCTTTAAGATTTTCTAATTTAGTTGAATATCAGTTTAAAACAATGTGTCTTTGAAGTTTTCTGAATTGGGGCTGGAGAGATGGCTCAGTGGTTAGGAGCACTGACTGTTCTTGCAGAAGACCTGGTTTTGAATCCCACACACATATGGTGGCTAACAACTGTCCATAACTCCAATTTCAGGGGATCTAACATCCTCTTCTGTGCTCTGTGGGCATTGCATGACATGGGGGCAGTTGCATACAAGCATGAAATACATGCATACACATAAAGCAAAAAAGAGTAAAGAATCTGAAAACATTTTCTGAATTTCCTCAGAATCTATTGCAATGTTTCATTGTTCATCTCTGAGTTGTTAGTTTGGGTCTTCTCTTTCTTTTGATTAATTTGGCTAAATGTTTGTGAGTCTTGTTAATATTTTCAAATGAACAGCTCTTCTTTGTTTTATTGATTCTTTGCATTGTTTTCCTCATTTCCATTTCATTAATTTCAGAGTTGATTTTATTTATCTCTTCTCATGTATTCTTTGTTTGTTCTTGTTTTCCAGGCCTTCAAGTGCATTGTTAATTTATTCATGTGAGATGGTTCTAAATTTCTAGTGTAGGAAATTAATGATATACATTTCCTTTTTTTTAAATTTCATTTTTTTTATGTGTATGAATGTACTGTATTGCATTGTAGGTTGGTGTACCCATGTTGTGCATGCTGTAGAGGTCAAAAGCGGGCATCCCTCCAGCGGAACCTGTAGTTAAGATGCGCTTCTCAGTAGCCATGGTGGGTGCTGGGGATCAAACCCTGGGTCCTCCTGAAAGAGGAGTTGGTGCTCTTAACCACTTAAGACTGCCTTCAGGGGCTGGAGAGCATGGCTCCTGCGTTAAGAACTAATTTACTCGCTCTTGCAGGAACCCAGGCTTCAAGATCCCTAACACCCACAGGGGGTAAGAGTCTAATGAACCATCTTTAAGCCAGGTGTGGTGGTGCCATCTTGACAAAAAAAAAAAAAAAAAAAGAAAAAAAAGGCCTTTTTTTTTTTTTTTTTTTTTTTTTTTTTTTTTTTTTTTTTTTTTTTTTTTTTTTTTTTTTTTTTAATTTTTTCTTTTTTTATTTTTTCTTTTTCATTCTAATTCATGAGTGCAATCCCAGTTCGCTATCTATGAGTTTGTGCTACTTTTTTTCCTTATTATGTTGTCTGTAGTAAAAGGTTTTATCCCTTCTTGGGTGTCAGGATAGAACTACGTGTTGATATCTGAATTTTCTCCACTGTTGGTAAAATTTTCCTGGTGTCCTTCAACCACTCCACACTCCGTCCGGCTCAAACCCCCCGCACACAATTTAGAAGAAAGGTCCAAGGGCTGCTGCTAAGAGAGTATACCTACTCTTCTGGTGTTTTGGGTGTCACTACCTACATTGATTTATGGTGTCATACTCCCCTATCGCCGAGTTATTTCCTATTTAGTTTCTTGTGCGTCATGGACTACCAACTATCTACATGTGACAGTGGTGAGTTTACCCACCATCTGAGCTGTTTTGTAGTCAGAGTTTCCAGTTAATGTTTATTTTATGAAAACGTTGGGCTGCCTCTGTGATTGTGGACATAAATATGGTAGAAGTTGATATAATATCTGATATACTTCCATTTTCCTTATATGAGGAAATTTCGACCATATTTGGAACCTTTTGCCCCCCCCCCCCAATTTCTATAACATAGAACTAATGTTGTTTAATGTGGAGTACTATTTTGCTGCATAATTGCAACTGCCCTTTCGCCTGCTTGCACTCTTATTTTCCGATTTTCGCTTTGGCAATAATTTTTTGCTTATCATCTCTGGGCCTAAAATGAGTCAAATCATTGTCTGGTAAACATAATGTTATCTTAGAGAGAAATTGAATGATCCTTTTTTTTTCCCGTTTTTTTCCTTATATTTCTATTTTTTAACATTATTTATAATATAGAATTTTTGCTGTATTTCATATATGACACATCCATAATCAGTCTTGAATCATCCCACCACACTCCCACTAGCCTCAACTGTGTGCATACCACACATGCCACACTTCCCATAGTTGGATCAAATAAGATTCTGTTTGTTGTACACTCGTCAGTTGTAGCCTCAATAGTCTCTCAGTGCAAGTTCATCCATGGGTTCTAAGTTCAGCCTACTTCGAGTCACTCCATTTAAAAGTATCTGCTCTTTCTCACCCAGTAGTAATCAGCCAATGATAATTTTTCTAACAATATACTCGCCATACTGTGCAAGTTTATTTGCTGGGTCTTTTTTTTCTGTCTATTTGGGTTTGCATAGGTCTTGTCCATGCTGACACCATTGCTGTGGGTTTAAATGAGGAAGGTCCCAGAAGCCTGTAGGACTCTGTTTCTGTGTGGTCATTGAAATCTCTCCTGCTCTAGATCCAATACCAGTTAGTCTGTGCATGCTCTTTTGTTTTTCTTTTGGGCCTTTTGTGAGCAGAGTCTCACTGTAGCCCGCTGTCCTAAACTCACTGTGTAGACCGGGGCTGGCCTTGAACTCACAAACGATCCTCCTGCCTCTGGCCCTTCCTAGTGCTAGGATTAAGGCGTGGCCACCACGCCTGGCTCAGCTCTTGGCACTTTGTTAATGGTGGCATGTGAAGCCAATTTATTAAGAGTTCGCAATGTACTGACTGATGTTATGTAATTCTTACTTATTTAGTGCTGTTGTAGTGTTATTGTACTTGTTATCTCTCTTGTTGGTTGATGTCTGAGAATATTTAGTTCTTTTTTGCGCCTGTGTAGAGTGTTTAATCTTCTCCTTGCAGACTGGATTAGTTTCAGTTGAGGATTCCTCCATAGAGCTAAGTTTTCTTTGTTATACCGAAATTCTTTTTTTTTTTTTAGATTTTTTTTCTTTTATTTATTTATGTATGTGTATGAATGTACTGTCTGCATGCAAGTTTGTGCACCCGTGTCGTGCAATGCCGCGGAGGTCAGAAGAGGGTCTCGGATTCCCCTGGAACTGGAGTTCTCCTGGAATTGGAGTTTCAGACGGCTCTCGGCCGCCATGTGGGTGCTGGGGATCGAACCCGGGTCCTCTGTAAGAGCGGTCGGCGCTCTTAACCGCTAGGCCATCTCTCCAGCCCCGATTATAAATTCTTTAAATAGGTTTTTATTGCAGAAAGTTTTTCTTTCTCCTATGATTATAACTGATAGTATTCTTGGGTAGAGTATTCTGGGCTGGCCTCTGTGTTCTTTCATTACTTATATGAGATTGTTCCATGCTCTTCTGGCTTTCATCATCTCCATTGAAAAGTCAGCTGCTATTCTGAGGGGCCTGCCATTTTATGTGACTTCATGTTTCTCTATTGCAATTTTCAATATCTTTTCTTTGTACATTTGAAGTTTTGAATATTATATGCAGTGGCAGAGAGTTTCTTTTTTGGTATTGTCTACTTGCTGTTCTGTGTCATTTTTCCTAGATTTGGGAAATTTTCTTATATGGTGTTATTAAAAGTGTTTTCTGTACCTTTGATCTGGGTTTCTTCTCCTTCTTCTATACCTATGATTCATAGGTTTGATTTTGTTACTATTTCCACAGATCTTGCATATTCCTTTACTGGCTTATTTTAGAGGTGACATTTTCTTTGATTGAGTGATCTATTTCCTTAGCTTGTCTTCAGGATATGATATTCTCAGCTCCTTTTTTCTCTACTTCCTTTGTGCTTCTTCCCTGTAGGTTTTTATTTGAGTTCCTCGGTTTTATGTTTCAAGTTTCTTTCTAGTTTGACTTTTCTTTAAAGATTCTATCTCTTATTGAATTCTAATTTCATGTTTTGAATTATTTTAGTTATTTTATTCAACTGTTTGTGGTTTCACAGTCTTAATTTACTCTTTTATTCATATCCTCATTCAGTTTCTTGAACATATTTAAAATTGTTTTTTTTGAAATCACAGTCTCGTATATCCAGTATGGGGCATAATATCTCAAATGGTTAGAGAATTAAGGGAGGGACTGGCTTTTTACCCCAATTACCATGAAGGCCAGGGTCATAAGACAAACCCCTAATCACCAAGATTGATAGACTAAGCCTTGCAAACCTGCTTTGAAGTTCATGGCAAAAGTGTCACATTCCTGCACTATCTTGGTTTCACTAGCCCAATGGAGCCAATGGTGGCTCATGCCTTCCATAGACACTGTGGAATTCAATGCACTACCCAACCCCCATTCTCAACCCCAAAGCCTGCTAAATATTAGTATATGAGACCTCAAACTGCTGCAAATAAATGAGTTCTGGTTCCTCATGGCCAGCTCTCGTCAGTGACCTTCTGAGTTTACCCCCCCTTTTGAGTCCTTCCCTTCTCCCCTCCCCTGCCTGTGGTTCTGCACACTTGGGGCCTGGGATATGAGTAGCTCAGTGTGAGTGAAATGGCATTATGCATGCTGGGAAGCTGGTGGTGACATCTCTCAGGGACACTGGGCAACCCCAGGGCCACACAATCCAGGAGGTTGCCCTTCACAGGAAACCTTACAATGGGCCTGCTAATTTCTGTATTGATATATCATTGGATATTTGTATTTTTTGTGCTTTCTTGATGGGATCTAGACATCTGGACTTGTGTGGTGGTGTTTCTTGGTATGGGTAAGGGATATCCTTATTGAATGTTTGAATGCATCTTTGTTTGCTGTTTCTCCAACTTGTCAGTTTTGGGCCCAGATGAGTAGTGCTTGTTGCTCAGTTTGTGAGCCACTTTATATTGATGCTCAAATGGTTTCTAATGGTTGCAGTTATGCTAAGGACAGGGGCAACTTTTGAGTTCAAGTCCCAGGGTTGACTTGTCATGGTTCTGGAACCACAGTGTGGGTTGGGTGATTGTTAGGTGAACCGTTGGCTGATAGATAAGTCTTGGAGCGTTCATAGATTTTTGAGGGATAAGGATGTAATAACTTGTGCAAGTATGTATGGAAAGTATGTCTGAAAAACCTCCTTTATCATGCAATGTTCCTTGAGGAGCTGAGTTCAGAGAGGGCTTGGAGGTAGGGGAAAGGTAACTTGTGAAGGCAGGAATGGGAAACCTCCCAGATCTGAGGGTCCACAAGAGACTTAACAGAGCTGAGATGGCCTGAGCAAGGAAGTATGGCAACCACCAATGGAGGGCTGGCAGGAGACTCCAAGGGTTCTGGCAGAGCTGATATGGGGTGACAAAAGCAGACTTATGGAAATGAGTTTGGGAAAGCTCCCTGGTTTGGGGGCCACAAGATTCCTAACGACATACGACTGCATGTTTTCTAAACTGCCTAGAGAATGATGCAGCTAGTGTTTCTCCTCTTTGACAAAGGGTTTATTATTTTGCTGAATTACTGGAAGACAGCTTCTAGTCAAAAAGATTTGTGCCCTTTTTACAAAACTTCTCTCTATATATCAGGCAATAATGGAGTGTTTTGGTTTTATTATCATCTTGGTATTTTCCTGTAGTATATTTAGAGATTTACTAACTGTGCTGTCCTCACTCTATGCTGGTTACTTGGTCAACATCTACCATAGCAGGCAGCATAGCTCATAATGTCTTCCTTCTTCACAGGATACCAGAAAAGATAACCAGATAGACCATGCTTCATTTTTTCTTTTACTATACTATATATAATATCTATAATATATTATATCTATTTTTTTTTTTTTTTTTTTTTTTTTTGGTCTTTTCGGACAGGGGTCTCTCTGTAGCCTCATCTGTCCTGAAACTTGATCTGTATTAGAAGCGGCCTGGCCTCTGCCTCTGCCTCCCAAGTGCTAGGATTAAAGGCTATCCTAGATATTTATATTTAATAGACAAGTTAAGGATGAATAATTGAATTTCCCCATGCTTGGACTTTCTCAAAAGTTCCTTATGAGAAATCACACAAGGATGAGAAAAGTGTTGTGGAATTACCTAAACTTCTGCCTCTCCTCTGGGTTTCCTCCAAGCAGGATTTTGATCTCTGGGTCCACCACTTCACATAAACATTTTATAGTTTCTGAATATGGAGAGGAATGGAGAGTATTTTCTAGTAATCCCATGTTTTTTCTAAGTAGCACAGCTGTGCTTTAACGTTTCAGCTGTGATACCTCTCAGAATTACTCTAGTTCTGAAAACAAGCAAACAAACAAAGTCTCCTCACATTATTCTAGAAACTGACCACCCTTTTCAGTATCTCCAGGATGGTGAGAGTCTATGTAACTATTTACTATTGCAATCTGCTTACTTGAGCAAAGTCAGCATCTTTTGTTAAGGTAAGTCGCACATAGCATCTTTGTGTTTCTTTCCTGCCCTACAAGGGAATGATACTTTTTCCCCTTAATTTTTTATTGAGGTTTGGTGCATTTCATACAACATTTCTTAATCAAATTTAGGTCTGTTCCTGCATACATTTCCTCCCCTGACACCAGAACTCATCCATCCTGCCATACATGTTAATTCCCATCATCTTGCATCTTTTTCTTGGTCTTTTTTTAACTTTTGCAGTGCAGAAGTTTACTGTTTGTGACTGTTAACTTCTGTTTAATAGCAGAATTACTTTTTTCCTTCCATTTTCATTTCACCATCTAAGCAACTTGACTCGAGTTTCACCATCTTAAAAGAGGAATGCATGGAACTGAATATATCAGTTGGCTGGAAATCTTGGCATTTTACCCAACAACATATTCTTATGAAATCTGTATTTGCAGGACTGAAGTAAGAGCTTCTTCTGCAGTTGGAAATGAAGGCCTAGATGGGAAATACAGCAATGCTGGTGGGTCTAGAAGTAGAAGGTCCCCATTTCATCTTCCTCATGGACTTCTGAGGCATTCATGGTACTTGTCATGATAGCAGAAGGCACATACCTTGGGTACTCTCTGGGGGAAACCAACAATTAACTTTATCCCAAAATGATGGGGACTCCAAGGCAAAGTTAATTTTATTTAAAGAAGCTGTGTTATAGCTATGATATTCTTGTTTTAGATGAGTTATCTGAGTGACTGCAAACTAGGGTACGACAGAAAAATTCTATGAATTGGAGGGGGTTCCTTAACATCTCCAGACCTACTGTTCTCAACTGCTAAACAGGGACAATAAACTCACCTTGAAAGGCTGTGAGCAGAATGTCACTGAGCTCTGCTTCAAGGACCAGCAGGGGATGTTTCAAGGGCATCCAGTTATTACATTATTACTTCTATTTACAGAAATTGACAATTATGTTTATATAATGGTTTGATAAAAGGCTTGTTTGATCCCATGTGAACCTCTCATTTACTATGTTCCCACCTTGCTTGAATACATATTTATGTTCTCTTCTGATTTTTAAGGTATAAACATGGTTTTAGAGTGAGAAAATCATTGCTGGTGATAATATCTCAAATTTATAAAATTGGCTCAGTGTTTAAGTGAATGATGGAAATAATATTTGCACTTCTCTAAGTTTCAAAGATTTATTTCTGGTGAATTCTAATTTATTGCATGCACATTTCAAGTAAGTTTATGAAAAATTTATTAAAAACGTGAAAATGTCAACATAGAATTTTAATTATTTTTCTTACCAGATACTTGAAATGTCACAAAATATCAGGATTATATGAGCTAAACAAATTGAAAGCATCTTTAGGGAATAGCCACTTCTAGTATGAAGCCATGTGTCCTTATTCCCTTAATAATTTGGTGTGCAATAAATGCTAATGGATAGCAATACAATAACATTTTACAAATTTAGTATTCCCAGAGTCTCTCCTCTGAGGGGATGCACAAGAAAGTATGCTTTAAATGATCTTGTCTTTTTTTCTTTTCATCAATTTAAATTTAATTCATTTAAAATGAATTTTGTTTTAAAGGTGATTTCCTAACCATTTAGTACTTGGTGACTTAATCCAGAACTTTTTTTTTTTTTTAATTTTTGAGGAAGAGTCTCACTGTGTAGCTCTGGTTGGCCTGACATGTTAGAGAGGTCCTTTGCATGTTAGAGAGGCCTAGAACTCAGACAGATATACTTGCCTCAGTGTTGGGATTAAAGGCAGACACCACCATACCCAACCAGAGCTTTCTAAGCATTGGTAAAAGATTAACTAAAATGGGCTATCTGTACACTTGGGAGGCTTTTCTTTTTTCTTTTCNGCAGCAGGGTCTTATTGCCTCTCCTCCTGTAGGTATCCCAACTTAGAGGCAAGGAGCCCTTACCTTTTGTGGGGCCTTGGATCCCCTGGCCAACATCCACCTGGTAGAACAATCCATTGCTGATGTCAGAGCTCCTGTATTAATATATTTTGCCTGAGTGCATAGCCCTAGGACTTTAGTATTATATTTGGTTCTGAACAGAGAGTAATCCCTTCCACAGTTCCCATGTCTAGTAGTCAATTAAAGAAAGCAGTTTTACCGGTAGGAGCAAAATCAAAGGATAATATTTATTGTTTTTAGAGATCTTTTCACATCCTCAAAATTTATAGAAATGGAGATTAATGATATACCTCACTTTGTCTAGTATATTTAAGACACTAGAATCTCAACATAGGAATATATATATATATATATATATATATATAATTTCCATGTTTCTTTTTCTTAAATTTATATACTTGCAATTACATTTTTCTTGGGAAAATTATGAAGACAAAACTTTAACAGCGACAACCATCCTCTCTGAGAATGAACAAATTCATAAGAACAAAATAAGCCTAGTATCATTTCAGGAAATTATCCTAAAATTAAAAGCTTTCATATAAAATCATATTTTAATAATTGATTTTATCTTAATTCATTATTAATGTAAGAATACTTTCTATTAAAATCTTTTCTTAGGTTTAATTGTTTTAGAAAAGTTGCCTGGAAGATTATAAAACACAATAATAATGGTATTTTATACTGATTTTCATCATATTTTGATTTTCTAGTTCTGCAGAAATTTTCATTCTATATGGTAGATAAGGCAAAAAAAAAAATTTGAAAAGAACCAGGATTTGGGATTTTTATGGGCTGATAATATATTCAACTATATAAAAATGGTTAAAATAAAACAGTGCTTTAAACAAGATAGAGATAATTCTCTGATTAAAAAAAAAAAGCAACATGAACTGAGATTTGGCCGCATCACTGTGGTCCCAGTACTCGAGATGCTGAGGTGAGGTAAGCTTGAGACCAAGGCCAGCCTGACCATATGGCAAAAACAAGAAAGCAAAATCAACCAAACAAAAATGAAAAGAACCCCAAACACCAGGTAATCAGAGAATCGTGATATGAAAATATTGTTTCTTCCTGTGAGAAAACTTAAGTCTCTGGATGAACTAGATCATGTAGAGTTTTCACTCTACAGAACATAAAGTCCATTTGACAAAAACAACAAGCCAAAAACCAAACCAAAACAAGACAAACAAAACCCCCCAGTATTGATGGTTTTCTTGACATAGAGTGTGCAATGTCAGAAGCGTTGATGAATAGGTTTGTGTCTTTCCACAATGCCAGAATTTATTGTAACAATATATTACATGGGTTTTGTGGGCTGCAATTTGCCAAGTTGTTCTGATTTCCCCTGATGGCTGGCTAAGGCAACACAGCTTCTTTGATTTTTATCTTAACTACTAATATTAACACTCATATCATACTTTACACATCACAAAGTAAATCTATTCACGCAAAAGAGTTCAAGGATTTCCCAAGAAGCCTTACTCTTAGGTAGAGGCAGGAACCTGATACAAGAGTCACTCAGGAGATTAGATATGATGCTTATGGACCGAATTGAGCACTGATCTCAGAATTATACCAAGCCACAGTCAGAGTCAGTTTAGTTTCAAGACGAAGTGTAGCTGTCCAGGTGAGGGACATATGGGACATATGGGTGTAGGCTGAGGAGGCCAAGGAAGGACTGAGTCCAGATGAATAAGCAGGTGGACAGAAGGACAGGAGACATCAACAGCGGAGGCTGAGCTGACTGGAACTCCTGGACAGTTGACAGTTCTCAACCAAAAGGGCCTTTGGGAGTCAGATTGTTACCAGAGTTTGGTCATCTATTCTCAAGAAGCCAATTAAACAAACAGGCAATAATGAAAAGTGGAGAAAGGAGACTTAAATGTAGCCACGTCGGGAAGAAGAACTAAGAGCTCCAATAGCTCCTCAAATCTGTCAACCGAGTCCAAACAGGAGGTTTGGTTTAAATAGAAGGCAAGAGGTCTGTGTTGCTAAGCAGTCCCAGGCAAGATGTGGTCCATCCTTCAGTATCATACTTTTCAAGGGTTCAGTCTCTCTTGCAAGGTCTTCTCACAAAAATGTGTTCCAATAAAGTGTAGAGTCATTCTGCCTCTGTGTTTGGACTTAAAATGGAGTTAAATGCTGTTTCTAAAATGGAGTCTCTCAGGGCAAGACCTTGCCTGAAAACCACTGTTTTATGCAGTAGGGAGTAACTTAGTGGAGGACACAGCATTATCTCAGTACTTGACAAAGACTTAAGTTATAAGAGAATCTCTGTCAAGTGACTATATATTTTTACTTCTGGCCTTGAGTAGAAAAATACAAACAGTGAGATCCCAACAGATGACACCAGTCTTCTCAGTCTCCAGAGTATTCCAGAGTATTAAGGGCAGATTTCCATATGGGATGAAGATCTTGATATTTATTCCAAAAAAAAAAAAAAAACCACACAAAAAAACAACCCCCCCCCAAAACCCCAAAACCAAAACAAAACAAAAAAAGAGATGGGTCAGTGGTTAAGAACACTGATTGCTCTTACAGAGGATATGAGTTCAAATCTCAGCACTCACACGATGTAAAGAACTGATTGTAACTCGTTTCAGGGGATCTGACACCCTCTTTCTGACCTTCTCTGGCATTATAGGACAGAGGTGCACTCATATACATGCAGGCAATACACTCATACACATAAAATAAGAATTGCACAAAATTTCAATAAAAATATAATAAAAATAATAAGTAAAAGATTTTAAAAGTACCAAATATATACAGATTCTTCCAGACACTTGAAAAATACAAAATGTTTAATGAAGTTGACATGCGTTTGACAGCAAATCTTGACAGGAACTTTAGTGACTCATGTGCACACAGTCATTGAATCATGAACATTGATGCATTTTATTTCTAACTAAAATAGTACCAAACTAAGTTTAGCAACATACCTTGATAAGGATTTTATAGGATGTGAAAGGTTATTGACTGTATTCCAAGAGTGCTACTTCCTTTGAGATCAAACATTCACTACACAATCTTCAAAATAATCCGTTTAATGGCAAAAAGAAATTAGGGATCTCAGAAAAACAAATGAACAATAACCAGCCTAAGTGTTTTAATTTAGAAAACCCAGAAATCTTAAGACAAAATCTCTAATATGACTCACTATGTCACTCTATAATGATGAAAGTTATTAGAGTCATTTCGGGGGTACAGGTGGTCTAATGCATAAGTAAATAAAGTGTCTAAGTATGTCAAGTATAACTTGAAAAAATGAAATTGGGAATTGATAGATCAACAATTAACAGTTGGAGGTTGATATTCACATACTTTTAAAAAATTATTTATTTTTTATGTATATGAATGTACTGTCTGCATGTAGGTTTATGTACCCGTGTTGTGCAATGCCATGGAGGTCAGAAGAGGGTGTTGGATTCCCCTGGAACTGGAGTTAAAGACAGTTCTCAGCTGCCATGTGGGTGCTGGGGATCGAACCCGGGTCCTCTGCAAGAGCAGTCAGCACTCTTAACTGCTAGGCCATCTCTCTAGTCCCTCATATACATTTTAACTCACTGGTAAAGCAGTAATAACCAAATAGAGGCAACCAGCTTTTATTTATTTATTTATTTTTTGGTCTTTTCGAGATGGTCTCCCTGTAGCCCCAGCTGTCCTGGAACTCACTCTGTAGACCAGGCTGGCCTTGAACTCACAAAGATCCACCTGTCTCTGCCTCCCAAGTGTTAGGATTAAAGGCGTACGCCACCATGCCCGGTGTAACCGGCTTTTTTTTGTTGTTGTTGTTTGTTTGTTTGTTTGTCTTTTCGAGACAGGGTCTCCCTGTAGTCCCAGCTGTTCTGGAACTCACTCTGTAGACCAGGCTGGCCTTGAACTCACAAAGATCCGCCTGCCTCTGCTTCCCAAGTGCTAGGATTAAAGGCGTGCGCCACCACGCCTGGCTCATAACCAGCTTTTGTACAGAGCATAAAGTTAGCTGTGAGATATATACAGTCTTGAACTCAACAGTTAGAAGATTTGCGTTCTTCTCAAGAACACAAAAACATTTACAAATTCTGATTATGGAAAAGACCACAGACTACCAAAGAGTAAAGAGCTGATGTCATTATATCACATTCTTTGGTCACAGTACTGTTCAGTTAGAAATGAAAAATAGTGAGCTTGTGAGTTCAAGGCAAGCCTGATCTATATAGTGACTTCCAGCCCAGCTGGGGCTACAGGGAGACCCTGGTTCAAAATGTCCACTCCCCAGGAAATCTCAGATCTCAGATATTTGAATACATAAGACCGCATTTCTTGACAATTTATTAATCAAAAAGAGGCAAAAAATGGAAAACATTCAAAACAGTTTAACAATGAAATTATGATATATATAGTATTTTATGAGGGGAAAGTAATTAATAGCTTAAAATTACTATGTTAGCAAAGAAGAAAAATCAGGTATTATTCATGTAACCAATGTGATTAAAATAGTAAAATCAGAGCAAAGGAAGAAATATAAAATGTCAGTTTTGAGCTAAAAGATCTATAAGATTCAATAGGCAGTAAAATCCATTAAAATGCATATAAATCTGATAATTGATGTATGAAACACACAAAACACCAATAAAAACATTTTAGTTAAATAATTATATTTGAGCTGGGCATGGTGGCACATGCCTTTAATCCTAGCACTGGGGAAGCAGAGGCAGGAGGATCTTTGTGAGTTCAAGGCTAGCCTGGTCTATAGAGTGAGTTCCAGACCAGCTGGAGCTACAGGGAGACCCTGTCTTGAAGAGACCAAAAAAATTATATTTGTAAATGAAAAAGAAAGAATAAAGGAAACAGTGTTATAACTAGACAATGAGGTCTGTTGTGAAGCTGCAGCAATTCCAACTGTGGAGTTTGGGGGATAAGCAACTCAACAAGAACAGAGTAGGAGAGGCAAGTGAAATCTCTGTAAACGCAAGGAACTGAGGTACAAGGGCAGAAATGTTATTGGAAACCAAGTGGGAATGAAGACCTTTATAAAAATAAATAGTAAGAGTTAAAGAAGGAAATTCAAGGAAGAAAGGAACCCAACACACAGGGAAATCAATTTAGATGGAGTCTTAAATGTGAAAGGAAAAATTATATACTCTGCTGAAGAAATGATAAAATGCTACTTTAGGATTGGAATGGATTATTCCATATGCCACATAAAAACAATTATAAAGTGTAAAGTAAAATGTTGATAAATGCTGCCATATTTAAATTAAGACACCAGGAAAGAAAGGAAAGGATGAGAAAACAAATTGAAATTTTTCTTGCAAATGTATTTTACTAAAAACAAAATAGTATATAAAGAAAGCTCATAAGTTGTTAAAAAATGAATATAGTACTAGTTAAAAGACTTTAATAGGGGCTGGAGAGATGGCTCAACGATTAAGAGTATCTATCTACTTCTCTTACAGTGCACTCAAGTTTGGTTCACTCAAGTTTGGTTCCCAGCGCCCATGTTTGGGCAGCTCACAACAGATTATAGTACCAGCTCCACAGAATCCAAACTGTCTTCTGGCCTATGTGGGCAATTATAGCCGGATGTATGTGCATGCATGCATGCATACACACACAAACATACACACACACACACACACACACACACACACAAACAACTAAAAAAATAATTCTACGTGTGGGTGAAGGGATTGGCACATGCCTTCAGTCTTAGCACCCAGGAGGCAGAAGCAAGTAATGTCTGTAAGATCAAGCCCAACCTGTTTTATATAGTCAGTTCCTGGACAACTGGGGCTACAGGAAGTTGTTACTCAAAACCAGACAAACAAAAAAACAAATAAACAAACAAGCCATGAACAAATATTTAAAATCTGAAAGCAAAAATGAAAAAATAAATAATTTTAAGGTGAATTTGTGCAAATTTCATACGATATATTTTGATTGTATATATATTCCCTCCCTTATTTGCACCCATTATTACCCTCCATCATATGTGTGTGTATATATATATATATATATATATATATATATATATGTACACATATATGTATGTATATATGTTTCTGTGAGTTCATATGAGTAACTAATTGATCAGCTGCATGAAAAGCCCTATTTCCTTGTGATCATCTACTATCTCTGGATCTTACAGTCTTTCTGCTCTCTTTCCCACCATGATCCCTAAGCCTTGGGAAGAAGCTTAATCTAGGTGTCCTATTTACCAATAAGCAAACTGTAGCATCTACATGTTGGCTACTTCTGGTTCTCTCTGTTAATCACCATCTTCAGCACAAGGAGGCTTCTCTGCTTAGTTGAAAAATGCATTGAGTGGGGGCTGGAGAGATGGCCTAGTGGTTAAGAGCGCCGACCGCTCTTACAGAGGACCCGGGTTCGATCCCCAGCACCCACATGGCGGCCGAGAACCGTCTGAAACTCCAATTCCAGGAGAACTCCAGTTCCAGGGGAATCCGAAACCCTCTTCTGACCTCCGTGGCATTGCACGACATGGGTGCACAGACTTGCCTGCAGACAGTACATTCATGCACATACGGAAATAAATAAAATTAATAAAAAAAATTAAAAAAAAAGAAAAAAAAAGAAAAATGCATTGAGTATAACAAGTCATTAGGAACCGTTTTAATGCTACATGCTACATTTATGGGGTACAATGTGATATTTAGAAAAATAACATTATTAAGCTCTCCCGTGTTGCTTGTGGTCCATCTAGCTTCATGTTCTGAAGCTTGAAGTCAGTGTCAGGTATGGGCTCCATCTTATGAAGCAAACCTTAAGATCAATTAGAAAGAGATTGGTTACAGCCATAATATCCATGCCATTATTGCACCTATAGGAGGGAAAGGTGTTGCTGTAGCTTGCAGGAGACACAGCTGGGTAAGACTGATGATTAATTTTCTCCTTCAGTAGCATATACAGCACCTTCCAATAATATAAAAGCTAGCCAGTAAAAATGAGGCTTTGATGTCAGAACCAACTTGATTTCTCTGTTTTTCTCTGTAATTCCTGTGTGCACTTTCTTCAACAATGGGATCTTAGTGTGACGTTCTGGTGGCTAACCATAAAAGGAAAAATGGCCCTATGGCTTGAGGGTCTATGGGACCAATGGTCAACAGTGTCAAAGATTGAGTCTTTTGGGGGCACTGGGCTTTTACTTTGCTACCCTATGGTGTCTAGTAGGGATGGCGTTATCCTGTTATAAAGAAACTCCTCATAATCTCTTTCTAATGTACTTGCATATACATTAAGAAGCTTCTATAGTGATAGGGTTCCACATCGGTTTTTTGAAAGCCTTTACTGTTAGTTACCCCTCCCCATATTCCCTCCTTTTCCCTGTCCTCCCACTCTCTACCCCATTTAATCCTTCTGCTTCTGTTTTCCCCCTTTCCCCCTTTATATCATTGTGTTCTATCTCTGCTCCCAAAATACGCCCCCACCATGGCTATTTATTAGCTCCCTGATCCCTCCGAATTTTCAAATTGAGAAGATGCATATCTAAAATTTCAAAGCTAGCATCCAGTTGTGAGAGGGAACATGTGAGATTTGCCTTTCTGGCTCTGGGTTATCTCACTCAGCATGACTGTAAACTCAGATTGTTTCTGAATCTATCTATTTACCTGCAAATTCCATAGTCCTTTAAAGAGCTGAATAGTCTTTCATTGTGTACATGTACCATACTTTCCTTATCTGCTCATCAGCTGTTGGACAGCTAGGTTGTCTCCATTTCCTGACTATGATGAACAGGTGTCTCTGTAGAAGGACACAGATTATTATAGGTAAATGGCAAGAGCAGCATAAATGAAAAATGAAAAAAATAAAATGATTTAATAAACACCATAGAAATATAAAAACTAAAATGTTAATTGATGTATGAAAATATACTCAATTGATACTGGCAAGAGCAACAAATTTCTTAACATTTAACTTCAATTTTTATTTTGAATTTACAAACCGCAGTCACATATGTTTATGGGGTACAATGTGATATTTTGATACTTGTGTTCTTCACAGAAGGATTATTCAAAGTTCATTAGCATCTCCATCAACTCACAAGCCTGTAATTGTGTTTAAGGGAGACATTAAAAATTTAAGTAAGATATTACAGTAGTTACCTTTTTGTACCTGGCTCATTTCATTTAGTGTAATGTCTTCTGGAGTCATTCATATTAGTCTGAATTACACAATTCCTTACTTTTAAAAGACTGGATTGCCTACATATCCTGCACATCCATTGATAGACACTTTAAGTGACTTATGTTTCTTGACCATTATCAAAAATATTGAATTGAACATTAGGTTTGTACATTCTTGAAAAACTAATGTCATTTCATTTAGCTTGACATTTATAACTGGGGTTGCTGAATCATAATGTAATTCTATTTTTAATATTTAGAGCGACCTTCCAAACTATTTTCTAGAATGACTATATTAATTTATACTCTCATCAAGAGACTACAAAGATTTCCTTTCCTGCACATCCTTGTGGTCGTCCCATCCTTGCCAGCACTTGTATTTTTTACCTTTTTCATAATAGCCTTTCGACCTGGAGCAAGGTTAGTAAGTTAGCTTTGTAGTTGAATTTGCATTTCCTTGAAGATTAGTGATGTTGAGATCTTTTTGGGGGGCGGTTCTCAGCCTCAGCCTTTAACGGCTGCGCTATCCCTCCAGCCCTAGATCTTTTAATGAATCTGCCATTTGAATATCTCCTTTTGAGATATGTCCATTCAGATCCTTTTTCTATTTAAAACCTTGAGTTTTTCTGCTGGTGTTTAGTTGTTTGAGTAACTTATTTCATAGTCATATTCTTATAGTCTTGGTTCTCATTGGGTATTGGGGCAGCACATATCTCATGGGATTGAGGTTAGGCTTTTTTTTTTTTTTAATTTTATTTATTTCCGTATGTGTATGAATGTAATTGTTTGCATGCAAGGCTGTGCACCTTTGACTGGTGCAATGCCGCGAGGTCAGAAGAGGCGTCGATACTCCCCTTGGAACGGGAGTTCTCCTGGAATCGGGTTTCAAGACGGTTTTTTTTGAGTCCGGCCATGTGGGTTGCTGTGGAGGACTCCAAGAACGCACCGGTCCTTGACTGCATACGAACTGCGTCGTCGGGCGCTCTTAATCGCTAGGCCATCTGGGCTTATAAAAGATTAATTGACTAGATAAATCAACATCTAAGATAGTCGCTGACATAGGCGCATGACACGGTTAACGTCCATTGTCGGCACAACACTGCAGCAGACAGTACAGGTTCATACCACATACAAAAATAAATAAATTAAAAAAAAGATGCGCAGTGTCGCGGAGCATGGTGGCAATATCCTTTAATCCTGCACTTGGGAGGCAGAGGCAGGGAGAATCTCTTGAGTGAAGCATGGTCTACAGAGTGGAGTTCCGGGACAGCTGGGGCGCTACAGGAGACCACTGACCGAAAAAGACCAAAAAAAAAAAAAAAAAAAAAAAAAAAAAAAAAAGATTGCAGTGCCTATAAAGCCTGTTGCTCAGAATGTGCCACTTTGGAAGTAATCAAGATATGATAACAATAATAATTCTATTTAGTTTAAATTCTGAAGTGAAAAGATTACAAAAGCAACATTTTAAGATGGTTAGTTAAATAACAACTCTAAAAAGGATTATAAATTATTCTAAATACTTTTGGCTTGATAAGAAACTAGGTATTTGAAAAATGCTAATAAAAACAAAGAGATAACTTCATACTCTCCAGGGAGAGAAATAGCTGCACTTTGAGAAATGAGTCTGTCAGGTTCTAAACTCAGTAGTTAATCTTGATGTCATTAGTGGTGAATTATCCAGATGTTACCTGATGTGATATTGTGTATTGCATCATCAGTGATGTATTCTCAATATGACACCAAATCAAATATATTTAGGGGAAAAGAACCAACTATATTACTCTATGGTGAATCTGGAAATTGAGTATTCCTCAGTATACCTGTCAAAATCTCCTCAATAAGTCAGTGACCTAAAAGAGAAAAACAAAGATAAGTTGGCGGTTAAGTCAGGTTACAAAAGAAATGAAAGGTTATTATAAACATGTTACAAGGTATAGCTGTTCTTACTTTAACGGGACAACTGGAAAAAATTAGAATTCACAAATTGTTTGTTAGATAAAATGAAAAATTATTTATTGATAAGCAAATGTGGACCTTAAGCAACTGAAAAAATTTGCTTTTTTGCACACACATCACATAAACAAATATGTATAAGTATATGAAGACTTCCAGAGCGTTTACACTAGCCTATTGTACATAGTATATATGCTTATAAATGATAGAAATATAGCCTTTTCTTCTCTCATTCATATATATATATATATATTAATTTCTTGATATTCTACAATGCACAGATTATTTTTCTAAAAATATACTACAATCTTAAGTAAGTAAATCTCAACTAAGGTTTTTAGATAAATAACCTTCTAAAGGTTGTGGTATTTTGCTCAAATGGGAATTTATATTCCTTAGATTGAGAATTATATTAAATAAACATATAGCTTTACATGAAGTGAGGACACACATGCATTCTATTATTTCTACTTATTGCTCTACTGACACTGAGGCTGCTTCTCAGTCTTTGTCAGCCATTTAGTCCCATCTTGTCCGTCACTGGGAACTATTAAGGAATTCAGCTAAGTATATAGAAGAGAAAGCAATAAGCAACATTGTTTCCAATTACTAATGAAATTACTATTTTACCAAGATTTCTCCAGAGAACACATTTAGCCTGGCATTTCAATAATTAAATAAATTCAAATGGCACTGTAAATTGTTTTTATGTAAATCATCTAATAAGGAATGAGATTTTTTTCATCAAATGATTACCAGGAAACTGTAACATGTCTAACTTGTCACAAGTCCTCATAATATAGTTGCAACATCTTGCTCTTGAGGAATATAAAAATCACAAAGCAACCTCATATTTATAAAATCATAAGCTCTTCAAGTTACTCTTGTTGAAACTATTGACTATCCACATTTTATAAAAATACAGCATCACGGGGCTGGAGAGATGGCCTAGTGGTTAAGAGCACCAACTGCTCTTGCAGAGGACCTGGGTTCGATCCCCAGCACCCACATGGTGGCTGAGAACTGTCTATAACTCCAATTCCAGGAGAAATCCAGTTCCAAGGGAATCTGATGCCCTCTTCTGACATCCATGGCATTGCACGACATGGGTGCACAAACCTACATGCAGACAGTACATAAATAAATAAATAAATAAATAAATAAATAAATAAATAAATAAAATTTAAAAAAAGAAAAAATACAACATCACTATAGTTTGCTTATATTTCTTGAAATTTTGAGTTCTTTTCTTTGAAACAGTAGCTAGGCACTCATTACCTATTATCAAATTATCATTAAAGAACAAATGCAGTTAGGTTTCAGCTATTGTTTTAGCTTCCTCCATCATAGGATAAATTTATCAGTCAAAGTGCCAGAGACACAAGAAATAAATATAGATTTTTAAATTAATTTTTATAGACTGTGTGTTCAAGTTGATCAGAGAAAAATTATAAAACAATACTCCATGTATATCTTTATTTGTCCTTCATCTGAGAAATCCTATGAATATAATCATTATTTTAGTAAAACATTAGAGTCTTTAATTTTTTGCATGAAGTGTCATATATGAAAGTAATACATAGCATTAGGCAATTTTGAGAATCCCTCAAAGTAATTTATATATTCCTTTAATAATATAATGTAGTATCTATCGTGCATTTTCTTTTTTCTATTTCCTAACTTTCCTTTCAGGTCAAATACAGTATCTTCTAAGCATCCATTCCCCCACATATGGCAGGTATGTAAAAATGAAATTGTCATACCTAGTTTGTGTATGTGTATTGTATGCTTGTGGGTGGGTGTGCATGTATGCTCATGTCTGCATGTGCAGAGAGGGCAGAGGTCTATGTTTAATCTCTTCCTCTAATTTCTTCCATCTTAGGGTTACTGAGAGAGGATATCTTACTGAACCTAGACTCATTCATCTTACTAGATTTGCTGTCCTGTGAGCTCCCACCTTTTCTGTCCTCTGAGTGTTGAAGTTACAGCCATGTACTGCTGTACCCTGCATTTATGTGGGCATTTGGTATCCAAACTCATGCCTTGATGCTTACATAGCAAACACATTATCCACGGAGCCATTCTCATACTTATTTTCATAAAATTAAAAAAATATTTTATGCATATGTGTGTTTTTCCTGCATGTATGTACATATACTCTTATCATACAATGTCCACAGAAGTCAGAAGAGGGCATGAGATCCCCTGGAACTCGAGTTATAGTAGGTTGTTAGTCGCCGTGTGAGGGCTGGGACCTGACCCTGGGTCTTCAGCAAGAGTAGCCAGTATTCTTGACCTCTGAGAAGTCTCTCTAGAACCTCATATTTATTTTCAAATAATATAACCAGTCTTCTACAAGTAAACATGTGTTCTACAAAAGTCAGATCCTTACCTTCTTATTTACCCTATATCTCTAAGGTAGAGAATAGCTTAAACCTTATTAGACACTGATTTGTCCCATGAAGGACAAGTACAAACTTAAACTATATCACTGACTAAAAGCAATTCATTCTCTACACTTGCTGCTCTAGATATCTGAGAGAAAGCTCAGAAAGTGTCTTGTTCTGATTTTGAGGAGCCAGAAGCCACCTCAGTTCCATCCTGGTTGTCACCATAATGTTTTGTTTTCAAAACTCACAACTTTCCCATCATGATGTACTGAACACATTACTGTGTTCCTTGTAGCATTAAGAATTTATAGTTTCAGATCAGTAGAGAGGGGGTGAGAGGGAGGTGTATGAATTGTTTACATTTATTAAACATCAGTTACTGGTGGTACATATAGTATTTCAATTCATTATCTCACCAGCTCAAGGAAGCAAGATTCAAAAATATTTCATACAGAGATAATCTGAGTGTCAGAGGACTATGGTACAACATCAAATTTCTTATATATCTTAGCACTAGATTTTAAACCTGTGTTCACTCCAAATCTCCTAGTTATGCAACAAAACACAGTCCATATATTTTATTTTATTTATTTATTTTTTATTTCTGTATGTGTATAAATGTACTGTCTGCATGTAGGTCTGTGCACCCGTGTCGTGCAATGCCGCGGAGGTCAGAAGAGGGTCTCGGATTCCCCTGGAACTGGAGTTCTCCTGGAATTGGAGTTTCAGACGGTTCTCAGCCACCAGGTGGCTGCTGGGGATTGAACCCGGGTCCTCTGTAAGAGCGGTCGGCGCTCTTAACCGCTAGGCCATCTCTCCAGCCCAGTCCATATATTTTAAAACTTCACCTCTCCTTCCACTCAGTGGACTCTGTTCCATTGCTTCCTTGGAGCCAAATACTGTACAATTCACTGCTCCTGGAAGCACCTGTGTATCCATAAAAGTTCACTGAGCCATGTTATTCTTCCCTTAACTTTCATGTCGCCCACCTTACAATATTGTGCCCTATAGACGAGCACTTGAAATTTAAGTAAAAGTCCCTTTGGCTCTGCAGTTTTATGTTCTTGCATGATACTACCTTAAAAACATTTCCCAACTCAGAAAGCACTGTAGTTCTAGAGTTCTATCTCCTCTTAAATGTCCAGTTCTATGAATTAAAATCACCATTTGCCTTACATTAAGGTACAAGATATATTTGAGACGATCTCATGAAATTATACAGTTTTTTTTTTTTTTATTGTACTGTCTGCATGCAAGTCTGTGCACCCGTGTCGTGCAATGCCGCGGAGGTCAGAAGAGGGTGTTGGATTCCCCTAGAACTGGTGTTCTCCTGGAATTGGAGTTTCGGACAGTTCTCGGCTGCCATGTGGGTGCTGGGGATCGAACCCGGGTCCTCCGTAAGAGCGGTTGGCGCTCTTAACCGCTAGGCCATCTCTCCAGCTCCGAAATTATACAGTTTTAAATAAGATTTGGTTGATTTGTTATTTTTATTGGTGCTAATCATATCAGAAGATGGACCTTGTTTTAATCTAAACAGATAAGGCCCCCTTAGCCCTTTCTTTCATGTGATATAATTCTCTAAGACAGACATTTCCAAATTTATGTATTAAATCGCCCCAAAACGGATTCAGCTGTGTAATATAACAGATTGGTATAATTTAATCATTTAACCATGTAATCGTATTTCAAAACACTGTGTTTGACACCTTGAATACATACTTTGAAATTAGTTTCAGGGGCTGACAAAGTCACTCAGCAGGTAAGCATGCCTGTAGCCATGTTTGCTGACCTGAATTTGATACTGGGCTTCAAATAGTAGGAGAGAAGCGACTTTTAGAAGCTATCTTCTGACACTCACAGGGACTCCATGGTACGTGAACATCAACATGTATACACATACATGCACACAACATAAACAAAATGTAATAAATGTTTTAATTCCAAAACTAGATTGATTAGCCTCTTCTAGTCTAATTCAGAGGTGTTATCAAAGAACTCACATTTGGATTTATAGTTGCTGGTGATGTGCTGGTCTGAAGCTCATGCTTTATTATTTCTCTAGAAAAAGAAATATTTCTCCAAACTACTAGCATCTAACTCTTGGCTTACTCATCATGGGTTTACTCTCTCTCTCATGTCAAAAGGACATTTTACAATATCTAAGTTCCTATCAGAACCTCCAAACTCATGGGTAGTTATCACTCTGCCACCTAGTCCCTCACAACATAGAATACTCCTTTTGGTCCCACAGAAGTGTCCAGTTCAGCTCTTTGCCAGGTCACCTTCTATCTCCCTCTTCAACAACTGTTAATCCATGCTTTCTGCTTTGCCTGGGAACTTCAGTATTATTCTTCCCAGTCTTCTGGTGCAACCAAGCTTCTCATTAGACCATACTTGACTCCGTTCCACTGTGGATTAAGTGGTCAGCTGCCTCCATGTTCTCCTGCCAGCTTTCTGCACCCCTCGAGGGCCCTTCCAGTTTCTAGTCTTGGATTGCTCGGTGGTGAGCCTTCTGCTCGCAGACAGCCGAGTGCTGCTGGGAAAAGTTGCGGGACTCAGCGCAGCTGGCTCCCTGGTAAAGCCTGCTGTAGCGTTCAGCCTGGCCAGCTTCTCCCACTCAGTTATCCTCTTTATCCCTCATTGACTCGCTACACCATTTGCCACAGAAACTTTTCAGGCTTTGCTTTATTTCTTCAATCCCCTAGTCCCGCTGGTTTTCTCATCTTTAATTCAATTTATCCATTCCTCTTTCTCTATTCAACCCTCAAGACTCAGAGGGTCGTCGTGCAGATGCATCCTTTTGAAGAGTCAAATTAATTTCTGATTTTGCCAATTGATGTCTGGCAAATCTTTGCCTGTTTCTGGGAGATGGGGAATCTAGAGATAAGAGTGTCTATCTGGGGGATGTGCCGAGTTGTTCTTTGTGATGACAAAGAATTGAATCCACAGTGGATCGGAGTCAAGTGTGGTCTAATGAGAAGCTTGGTTTCACCAGAAGTCTGGGAAGAATAATGCTGAAGTCCCCAGGCAAAGCAGAAAGCATGGATTAACAGTCGTTGAAGAGGGAGATAGAAGGTGACCTGGGGAAGGCTGAGAGCCTCAGCCTAGTGAAAGTGGACGTGGGCAGTAGGAAGAAGGAAAGCCGGAAGAGAGACGAAGTCAGATCCAGTAAAGTTCAAGTAAGGGGCAGGAGACCCGGAAGCTGCGGCTGGGGACTGTGACCTGATGGCAGAAAGTGAAGGAACAGATCTGAGGAGTGGGGTGGTCCCAGACATGGAAAACGGGGAATCAATAGCCATGGAGACAGACAGAGCAAAAACGACAACCTATTAAAACCAGCAAACAGCTCCCATAGAGATAGGAGGTGGCCCAGAGCTGGGAGTCCTTACAGGAGCTCGGTGAGGACGTTTATAGGAGGAGAACGCTCCCTTCCCTGACGCCCTGCTCTTCCTCATTAGCAACGTTCCAGTGTCCTCCCCCAGGAGGGCACCATTCTTCTCACAAGGGGAATTGTTCTGATTCTACTTTTAGAATTCGTGACAGTTCTTCTGGCAGTTACTGAACACTAACAAAGTCACTGGGGAACAAGACGCACCCCCATCTACAGGGGCTTCTCTGTGCTTTCCTGATCGGCCTCGTACCCCTAATTCTCCGTCCTGCCTTCATGCTTTCACACTCACAAAGAGACCTGTCTTGTTGCTTCTGGTGACTGCCTATTCTTTCAACTTTTCCTACCCTGTTCTCATGTTCCTTCTTTCCACTTTAGACTTGTTTCTTTCTGCTTTGAAAACTACCTCCATTTTCTCTTAATCACTTGAATAGCATTTTTTTGTTGTTGTTGTTGAATCTTTTTTTGTTGTTGTTGATGCTTTGTGTATTTCATACATCATTTTCCAATTCAGTTCAGGCATATATCCCCTTCCCTTCCCCCCACCCCACCCCTACCCATCCCAGATCATGCATTCTGCCATAAGTTTTCTGCATCTTTCTCTGCTTTTTTGTTTTGTTTTGTTTACATTTTTTTAACAATAAGTGATAATTTGTGAGTATAAGCATCCTTCATGTAAAACCAATTTGCAAGCAGTTGTGCCCAAACCCACACAGCTCATGGGTCCCACCATCCAGCAGGGGGGGCTTGTATGTTCAATCAAGTTGATCAAATGAGTGTCCAGTTTATATTGTTGTAGTTTTCCATTAACCCCAATCGCAGCCCTTACATTCTACCACGCCCCCTCTTCCGCAGATTGTTCCCTAGGCTTAGAAAAGGGGCACAGATGGATGAGAAGCAAAACAGTCTACTTTCTCTAGAGCTGATGTCTTGGTCTCTAGTCAATTCTGGCTGTTTTCTTTCATGGGCTGCCAGCTTGTCCAGGCATAACCTTTTGATCCTACTAATGAAGCACATGCAATTAGATATATAGGTATTTAAACAGTATAATATATAGCCTTTCGATCCTATTAATGAGGCACATGCAATTAGATATATAGGTATTTAAACAGTACTGATTGTTATGGTAGGTTACTTTGGTATAGACACAGATGTTTGGATGGTATGTCATTTCATGAATTACATTTTCTTCTGTTAAGTATGGCAGGGTCTTTGTGTGGTTTATAACATCTCCTAACCATTAGAGGATGTAAGCTTGTGTCATCAGCCGTGGGTTATTCCTCCAAGGAGAGAGCTAATAGCCAATTAGATTTGGGATATACAGACATATGGCTGCCACTGCTGCACAGTATTTCCAGGCAGATGAGGTGTATTTGGTGCTGACAGAGGAGTCTTGCTTGACTCAAGGAGACCTATATTTGCTTTATTGGTTTAGTGGCCTTTGGTAACACTCTCTGGCATTCCAGAGACCATCTGTATACTTGCAAATGTGGTCTCCATACACCTTTCCCATGTTTATATCAGGTCTTCAACAGCAGGGCCTTATCGCCTCTCTTCCTGCAGATATCCCAGTTTGGAGGCAAGGAGCCTTTACCTTTTGTGGGGGCTTGGATCCCCTGGCCAACATCTCCTTGGTAGAATAATCCATTGTTGATGTCAGAGCTCCTGTAGTAATATATTTTGTTTAAGTGCATAGCTTAAGGAGACTTTAGCATTATATTTGGTTCTGAATAGAGAATAATCCTTTTCACAGTTTCTATGTCCATTAGTCAATTAAAGAAGGCAGTTTTACTGATTTTACAAGAGAATACCTCTATAACAGCTGGCTCCAGTCTACAGCTGGAGAACGACCTCATCATCATCCTATTTCTCCTTATTCTATGGGGAGGAGTTAAGAAAGTCTCTTGTATTAAAACCTTTGCGGCACCTAGAAGGTAAGCTTCGTTAGGAATCATTAAAAATAGTTGTTACTAGTAGGATCCACAGAGGGGCCTGATGTCTGCAGCAATCTGAGGCATTTCTTCCCTTCAATGCCCAGAGGAGTCAATCCTTCTGCTGGCACTTTCTGGTACATCCTACTCACTGCAAAGCTGCATTTTCTTTCTCAGCCATTAAGTTGGTGATACTCTCGCCTGTTGGAACATACAAATCCTTTCCCGTAGCACTTTTTAAAAAAATTATTTATTTTTGTATGTGTATGAGTGTACTGTTTGCATGTAGGTTTGTGCACCTGTGTCGTGCAATGACTTGGAGGTCAGAAGAGGGTCTCAGATTCCCCTGGAACTGCAGTTCTCCTGGAATTGGAGTTACAGATGGTTCTTAGCCGCCATGTGGGTGCTGGGGATCGAACCCGGGTCCTCTGCAAGAGCTCGGTGCTTTTAACTGCTAGGCTATCTCTCCAGCCCCAAATAATAATACTTTTATTTTTTTACTCTATATTTTATTCTCTTCCAAATAGCATTCTTCTGCTATTAATCAGGGTCTTTGAATGAATGACCCTCTTCCATTTAATTCATGACCTTCCACAGAAACATGTTTCCTTCTTAACTTCTGGAAAGTTGGGCAGAAACTCCAGGAAAACATTGTTTTTTGAAGCTACTAATGGAAAAACTGTGTCTCTTTCCTATCTGTCCCAACTGAGTGAATGTGTGTTATCAGCATGTATTATCTTTCGTTTCTTTGCTACACTGTAATTTATTTCTGTATATCCACCTATACTTTTGGAAACAGGTTGAGGCATTTTGCATGAGGAGATGACATGAGTCTGGGGGATGAGTGTAGGTGTCAGTTAATAAAACAATTACCATGATTAATCTTGATTGTCAAGCTGTCTGGACTAAGAAAGACCTGAGGACCATGAAAACAGTTTTCTGACTGGGTGTTTCCAGAGAGGATTTAGTGATTGCCTGGGAAAGATCCATGCTGCATCTTGACAGCACCATCTTTTCTGTGGCCTTTCCTGAGGAGAAAAGAAAATGCGAATCAACACCAGATAGGGCACCAATTCCAGACCAAAGACAGGATTCCACAAAGTCTAGCTTAGTGATTCCACCAGTCTACTGAGGCTCCTGCAGGAGGATGGGGAATGGGTTACTTTCAGGAGCAGGGATGACTCAAGCAGCAGCATCATCAAAGGCCTGCTCCAGCAATGGTGACAGCTCACCAGCACTGTGTCCCTGCCTCTCCCAGAACCTGCAGACAGCACTACTGGTAGGAGAGTCTTCCCTCTCTAGCAAGCATTTAGTGCCCATGCGGCCTTTGAGAGAGGACTTGTAAATCTTGCTTCTGCTTTTTGCAACTTGTGAGTTCTGTTTCTTCCTGAGTTTTATGCTCAGGCCTTCTCTCCCTGCAGGATAAATTTCCATTCAGAAGAAATCATAACACGATGACATTCTATAACCTGGGGGCTGGCTGGACTAAAAGGGGGAAGAAAGGAGAAACTGAGTCAGCACCAGCGTTGCCTTTATGCCACCAGGACTGTGACCTGTGGAGTGAGCCACTCCACCTCACCCTTCTCAGCATGCTGGGTCCTCCTGCAGGTAGGGCAGAGTGGAGAGTCAGGCCAGCCTGTCTCTCCTCCAGTGCTGGAAGGAAGTGTTGATGACCCAAAAAAGACCACACAGGGGTCGGGAGTCTCCTCAAAGCAAGAACTCACTTTATTGCATCAGGCAGCGGCTTATAAAGGCAAAGACCACAAGAGAACAGCCAATCATCTTAAAGGTCAAATAGCTAGAGCCAATGGGAAAAGTTTCAAAACAACCCTGGCTGAGGCCTACCTTACTTCCTTTAGCCCCGTCTTGTTTTCCCGCCTAACTTACTTCCTTTGGCCTAGGTCTTATTTCCTTAAGGCCAGCTGATAAGGGCCTCTCAGTTGTAAACAAGCCTGCCTTACTTCCTTTCTCAAGAAGTTGCCAAGGGCCTCTGGGCCACTACAAAGCAGACCCAACATCAGCACAATTGACTGGAGCTACTGAAACTTTAAATGGAAGAAATCCTTTCTCTCTGAGGTTGTCTTGCTCAAGTACAGGTCCCAGTGGTGCTAAGTACCTCACACTGCTGTCAGCTATTTTTCTCTTGGTACTGGGCATTGAACCCAGGACTTCCCTTCTATCAGGCAACAGTCTACCACTGCGCAATATCCGCTAACCTTTTCCATTCCGTTTGAAGCATTAACCTCTTGATAGCAGTGATATTATATTCCCCTTTCTCTAATTTCCCATGTCTTTTTCCTGGTTCCGTTTTCTCCTTCCCTCACCCAATTCCCTCCCTCCTTCCTTCTCAACACAAGCTTAGCTTTTGACTTCCACTTTCCATTATTCATTAGAAGACATAGTTCAAATCTTTGACCCCAATGGTTTCCATTCCTAACACTCTTATTTCCCTGTGCGATTTTCCATATGAATATGTTGAAGTTTGTTTCTTCTCACAAACCTTTTTTCTCTTTCTAGTATCTTCCTTCTTTTCTTTTTAGCTTGTTTTTCTTCACAACATCACCCTTCAATGCCAGGGTCACAGAGGGCTTTTTGACTCTTTGCTGACTTGTGCCTTCCAGAATTTGCCAATAACCAGGTTCTTTAGTTATCCAGGAATCCCGAAGCTGCCGGTCCCAAGGCTGTCTTCCAAGCTTTCACGAATACATGTGCTCTTCTCTAAAGGCGGCTCCTCAGAACACGATGCATCTTTGTTTCACATGCTATATTGAGTTTCTTTTCACGAAGCTTGTACTAAGTCCTTTAACTCTAAAATTCCGTAATGACTCTTGTTCCTTCTGACCCTTGAATACATCAGACTGTGGCCATGCCACCTGCCTGCTGTCCCCACTCAGGTTTTTGCCACATACCTTGCACCCCCTAAAGAGCTGTCCCTGTGGTCAGGATGTTCCTTGGTCATTCCCACATATTCCTGTCTCATCTCTATTTACCTATATTGCTTTCCCAGAATTAAACTTCTTTATATCTCTCTTTTTTCATGCTTTCCTTGATAATCAAATGCCCATGCTTTTTTCTAAGACTGGTCCTTTTCAGAGTCATTACCTGTTACTGTGCTCCACAGCTCTCTCTCGCAACTCCTCTACATTTACATTTAATAACACATTCAAATGAACCCTTTCTTAGAGATTTTGTATATGTATATTAATTTCCCAGTGAAACTGTACATGCCATATTTCTGAATTTTATTCACTGCAAATATGTTAAATGAATGTTCTAAGACATCTTGCCTCTGGCTTTGTGCTACATAACAAAAGGGGCCTAATATGAGTTACCTTGCTGCTATATAGAAAGATTTTACTTCTCTACTCCCTGTAGACTTTATGTATATATGAATTTTCATGATTGATTTTTTTGAAACTTCAAAGTGCTAGGCAGTCATTATTTATAGAAAGGTTTTAGCTTAATCTCATGCTTATCAACCTTGCTATTATCATAAACTCAGAGTAAAGATACAAATAACATGCTACAAGTCATAATTATTTGCAATATGCACTTTGTGGACTCTCTCATATCTTTTTAAGTAGAGTCAGATTTTAATAAATCAAGTCTCAGCACCATTTCTTCTCTTTGTAATGAATATATAATGTATCAAATACACTAAACCAAAAGAACTTAGGAAGAACATACAGAGTTTTTGCGGGAAAACACATATATTTGATGTTACTCAAATAAAAGTACTCTAATGTAAAGATTTGTAAAAAACAAACAACATACAATTATATAACTAATACCTATTCATAATCTTTTAAAAAAAGCTTTTGTAGACTTAATATTTTTAAATGCTGGGTTATATTATTTAATTAACAAATGTGTTAGCTGGGCGTGGTGGCGCATGCCTTTAATCCTAGCACTTGGGAGGCAGAGACGGGCGGATCTTTGTGAGTGCAAGGCCAGCCTGGTGTACGGAGTGAATTCCAGGACAGCTGGGGCTACAGGGAGACCCTGTCTCGAAAAAGACAAAAACAACAACAACAACAAAAAAAATGTGAAGCAAAATGAAACTGAGTACAGTAATCTCTTTTTCCATATAAAAGTCATTTAATTTATGAATCACAACAAGGTGATATTTTAATATACTTATATTGAACTGACAAATTAATCTTTGTTCCCTATTTTCCAAATCAGTAGCACTGAGTCAAGGTGTTACTGGAAAGAACTGAATTCCTGCCACTGAGCTGTCATGGCCACTGGATGTCATAAGACCAATAATATGTTCTTAATATGTGTCAAATGTTCATGAAGCATAAGTACTAATATTTGGTTTCCAATTTTTCACAACCTAAAAATTCAAATATATAAGAGAACACTGTTTTATAGAAAACAAAAGAATATACAAATCTGACAACACAAAAATAAAATGAAGGAAAAATGACTGTGTGGATGGTGACAATCTCAATTTGAGAGGGACAGTTCTGACTCTATCAGGGCAGTGATTCATTTCAACTGAGGCAGCCACAACATTAACTGAGAATCTCTGTTTTTCTGCTATGAAGAATGTGGACATAAAATTACCCTAACATTGTAAGTTCTCGTTTTTGTGAACAGAGTTAAATCCTCTTCATCATTCATACTCTAATTTCCTGTACCTCCAAATGCGACATTACTCGGAGACAGGGTCTTTTACAGACATCATGAAGTTAACATGAAGTCAGTGTTGACCACAACTTAATATGACTGAAGTTCTTATAAAAAGAGAAATTTGGACAGAGATATTCACAGACTGCAGATGATGAGAAGAGAACTCTGGGGAAGATGGACACCTAGAAGCCACTGGGGCAGAGCAGGCCCGAAGGGGGTCTTATCTCACACCCCTCAGAAGGTCTCCTTTAATTTGCATTACAACCTTGTACTTTAGGATACCATGCATCCAGGTAAAGTTCAGAGATAAGTGAATTATAAAAGGGGGATTTTTGTCCAAATCCAAATCTCATACCTATTTCAAGGTCACCACCAAGGTCTTATGTACATTTTAATGAAATTATAACATGGATTTTTCTCATGCTAATGTCACCGAAGACCTTTTTATTCCCGTTTCTAATTTTAATACCATTGTAAACTTTAAGCATTAATTCTAAAACACCTTGTAAGTCAAAATTCAAATAAAATATGATTGTTGCAATGAAAATTTCAGAATATTACAGTTTACAAGAAAGTTCTAAAGAGTTTTCAATAGTAATAACTGAAATTAACAGACTTTCAATAAATGGGCTACTTTAAAAAGAATGAGAGCTTTCTAAATTTTGAAATGCATGAAGTGAGGAAAATAGTTGATATAAGTCCTTAGTGTAGTCTTTTTTTGTGGTATAGGATATGAAATCTGAGGGTTGGTTTTTTTTTTTTTTTTCTGTTTGAGACAGGGTCTTCCTATAGCCCCAGTTGGTCTGGAACTCACTCTCTAGACCACACTGGCCTTGAACTCACAGAGATCCACCTGCCTCTGCCTCCTGAGTGCTAGGATTAAAGGCATGTTCTTAGCCACCATGTGGGTGCTGGGAATCAAACCCAGGTCCTCTGAAAGAGCAGTTGGTGCTCTTAACCGCTGAGCCATCTCTCCAGCCCTGAAACCTAAGATTTTATGCATCCTGGGTAGTTACTGTATTACTGAGCTGTATCCCTAGTCTTTATATTTTGAGAAATAATCTTGCTAAGTTAATGGGTGTGGCCTTCACCTTGATGTAGCCCAGAAAGGCCTTAGACTGTCATCTTTCTGTCTCAGCTTTTAATGTAGCTGGGGTTAAAGCCTGAACTACCAGGCTGGCCTTATTATTAGAATATGCTTTATTCTTTGAAGAATTCATATTGATGTCTCATAGTGGAGAACATTAAAATGATGCCATGGTGGGAATTGTATACTATCAAAGGATATGTAAATACCACCATTATAATTTATGACAGCATAGATTAATAATCTACATGAGCTAAATTATTAACAATAAATATTCTTGTGCTTTGGTGCTGTTTCCATTTAGAAACTAAACAAGAAGGTGATTCTAATTACCAGAATTATACCCACTAAATAAGACTGAGATAATGCAGGAAACACAGACAATTCTGGCTTTGCAATTTTACTGCATACTCTGCCACCTGTTACTAACTCTGATGCCAACCAGCTAAGTTTAAGCCAATGCCCAATCCACATCTGAGACTTTCCTTGCAATCATAGCTAATTTACAAGCATCTGTGAGCTCTTCCTCTTAACTAGTCTAAAAAGAAGACCTAGAAATGGGTTCAATATATGTGTCAACATAATATGTATATGGTTTTACACTTACATAAACTTTCCCATAATGCTTAAAAATCCCAAATAGAACATGCCTAGTTTTGCACAGAAATTCTCAGAATTCTTTTAGTGATAAAAATAAAACTTTAAGTTTCATGAGGTTTTACTGGTTTTATCTTTTCCCTTCTGTAGGGTTGATTTATTTTAACAAGTTTGCCTCTAGTTAACTGTAATGGTTATATGTTGACTGATACCATTTTACATTGGATGTTTTAAATGAATGTAAAATATGCATCATCTGAAAACTTTTCTAGTTCTACATATTTCAGGATCATCTGCGTTTCCTTCAAGGTGTCAAACTTAAATTTTTTAATTTTATTTATTTTCAGATGTGTATGAATGTACTGTCTGGATGTAGGTTTGTGCACCCGTGTTGTGCAATGCCATGAAAGTCAGAAGAGGGTATCGGATTCCCCTGGAACAGGAGTTAAAGACGGTTCTCAGCCGCCATGTGGGTGCTGGGGATTGAACCCAGGTCCTCTGCAAGATCAGTCAGAGCTCTTAACCACTAGGCCATCTCTCCAGCCCTCAAGGTGCCAAACTTAAAACCTGAATAGTTATTTAATTACACCCCAGGAGGCATAGAGCATGGTGTTCAAATATTCAAAAGAAGAAAACTCTCCTATGGGTTTTAAGTATTTTTATTGACATTTTGCTTTTATTTTTGAATTTCAAGGAAAGTACAAAATGTGATAGAAAGTGGTTTCTTGATAAATATCAAATGTTACATATTCCTTAACACTTGTGTTATATTCCCAAACCCATATAATATATTGAAACATGATCCATAATGCAATACTATTCAGAAGGAGACTAGGCCATAAGGATTGTATTCTTGTGAATGGAATTAGTCTCATAATTAAAGGGGCTTGAGAGAACCTCTTTGCCCAGTGCCACAGGAGATCAAAGGCAAGGCATTGTGCATAGGAAGTGAAAATTCACCAGTACAAAGTCTGCTGGTTTCTTGATTCACGGTTCCAGAAATACTGAGAACAACTATGTATTCTAAGTGTATATTCGGATCCATATATTTTCTGTTGAGAGCAAACTTTTGTTAACTTCATTATGTAATTGATAAAAATGTTTTGTTCACACTGGAAATTTTATTGTCTCTAAAGATATTTTTGTAGCACAATCCAGAACTTTTTCTTTCTTTCTTTCTTTATTTATTTATTTTATGTGTATGAATGTACTGTCTGCATGTAGGTTTGTGCACCCCTGTCGTGCAATGCCGTGGAGGTCAGAAGAGGGGGTCGGATTCCCCTGGAATTGGAGTTCTCCTGGAATTGGAGTTACAGACGGTTCTCAGCCTCCATGCGGGTGCTGGAGATCGAACCTGAGTCCTCTGCAAGAGCAGTTGGCGCTCTTAACCGCTTGGCCATCTCTCCAGCCCCTAATCCAGAAGTTTTCAACTTGCTCCACTGCATGAATTTGCAATTGGCTTTCAGTCAAAAACCTCAACACATGTTCTTTCAAAAATTTCTTCATCACTGATCCAATTGCAATGTGCTATTTTATTTGGTTATATCAACAAGGTGTCTTCATTTTTTAAGACTTTACTAATGTTAAGAATAGTCACTTCGGGCTGGAGAGATGGCCTAGCAGTTAAGAGCGCCGACTGCTCTTACAGAGGACCCGGGTTCGATCCCCAGAACCCACATGGCGGCCGAGAACCGTCTGAAACTCCAATTCCGGGAGAACTCCAGTTCCAGGGGAATCTGAGACCCTCTTCTGACCTCCGCGGCATTGCATGACACGGGCGCACAGACCTGCATGCAGACAGTACATTCATACACATACAGAAATAAATTAAAAAAAAAAAAAAAGAATAGTCACTTCAATTACTGATTAAAATTTACTCAGATATCAGTGTGACTTGTGATAGATCGAATACTTAAGTACATTACAGGGTTTCTAGACAATTTGTTCATTAAGACATCAGCTTATGGAAATTGTGAACACATAAAATTATATCTGTTTTAGTAAACATATGTTGAAACTCTAGGATACACTTGAGGAAAATTTATCATTTAGTTGGAAAAACACTGCTTGTTTCAATATCCCAAGGAGCAAACTGAAACCAATGAATAATCCTCTACTTAAGAGTCTTTAACCATAAATCTCTTTTACTAGTAAGTAATAATTGTACATGCTAATAGATAAATTATAATAATGAATAACAACTTGATTCCTTGATCTATCATAAACTTTATGGATAGAACTCCGAATATTTTGTTATTTTTAGAGATCTTTATAATTTCAACATGTATCCTCAGCCCAACAAGTTAACTAAAAAATTTTAATCTACAAAGTATTACTCAATACTTGATTTGCGATATTTTTGTTATTGAATATGTGTTAATATACATGCAAGCACACTGTGTTCTGAAAATTTTGTGATAAAGACAAGATTTATATTTGTACCATCTATTGAAGGACAAGGGGTTCAGAAGATTAATAGTCACAGTGCTGTCTTGTATGAATAAGGCCCTGGGTTTTGCAGAGAGAGAAAGAGATTTGCTTTTGTGCAAATACTGGTTCATGATGCATATATTTTCGAGAAGCCTATTAGAGGTTTGAGGGATGCTCAAGATAAACTCAGGGCCTTAGACATGGCTCAGCAAACATTTTACTCCTGCTCAAAAGTAATGGCTCCCACAATTACTAAATGCTTTATTGGTGTTGTTATTTATTTTTGGTGACCAATGATTGAATAGTTACTTTAGTGACAACTAGAATTGAATCTGTTGAATTAAGGCTATTTGAGGGTTACTGTTGGCACTAGCAAACAGGACATGCTAAGCCTTTATGCTTTTCTGTTTAGGAAGAAAGATCAAAAGGGCAGCCTATACTTTTGCATCTTTCACTTAAAAAAAGTTAAAGCCAGACTTTGGATTAGGCATAGAAACTTCAGCTCAAATGGTGTTTTGACAAGTGAACTGGCACTTGCTATTGTGTTACCACAAAATTTATTAATCACAGGCTTTTATTCAAAATATTGACACTAAAATTAAAAGACTCATGCTATTTCTGAGACACTGTCTTAGGGATTTTTCCTGCTTTCTGGAAATCAACCTTTATCAGAGCAATCTGAATGTTGACAAAATCTTCATGTTGTAACAAAATGTCAGCTAGCATTCATCCAGATTTTACCAAGTATTTGGATGTTTGGCATTGTGTACAAAAATTCCAGATGGTCGACTAGATTTCTCACTTTTCATTTTGATGTTTTCCCCAAGAGTTTCATTCAGTTTTAATGCTCATTCACGGAGACAATTTGTGGCAGACCCATGGTTTTCGTGGATATTCTTATCTCCTATTAACAGAACATGTATCATTTTTAGGTGTGCCATCTTTCTGCAAATTAAAATAGCATTAGTGCACAATTAAATAATTTGCATGTTTGTGTTCTTTGGTCTGAGGGAAAAAAAACAAATTAGTTTTTGTTTTAATAGTCAACATAGAAAACTTCTGGGTCTGTTTGCTCTACACATCAAGAGACTCCAGTTGACCACAGTATGATTTAACTGTATCTTGGCATTGTCCATCTATAGTCATACTGATCCCACTGGCAAATGACTCAGTCTGGCAAGACAGGTACCTAGTGACAAGATCCAGGTTCTGATTTGTGCTTTTAAGTGATTTTCAATTGGAGGTTCCCTTGACTGAAATTTTCCTTTTCACTTTTAATTACTTTTCTTTATTTTTTTTTATTAATTTTTTTATTTATTTCTGTATGTGTATGAATGTACTGTCTGCATGCAAGTCTGTGCACCCGTGTCGTGCAACGCCGCGGAGGTCAGAAGAGGGTCTCGGATTCCCCTGGAACTGGAGTTCTCCTGGAATTGGAGCTTCAGACGGTTCTCAGCCGCCATGTGGGTGCTGGGGATCGAACCCGGGTCCTCTGTAAGAGCGGTCGGCGCTCTTAACCGCTAGGCCATCTCTCCAGCCCCTTAATTACTTTTCTATAGCAGCTCAAAGAACACAGGGACAAACTTTTCTGAAATTCCCCCTTTGTTTTGAAGGATAAAGATGAATAGCCATAAGGAATAAGGGCACAGAGTGGGGCAAGTTGGAAGGGACACAGAGTTCCCTTGCCTTCTCTGGGTGTTACCACCAAGGCACTATCCTGTCTTCAGCATCTCAAAGCTTCTTGAATCATGCCTGTTGTTTAGTGGCAACTTTATCACATAGATATGGGTGAGTATATCATTGGCCATGGATGATCAAGTCAAACTTGACCCTTTTTCCTTCCTAGATGATTGAGGCTTGGGCTGAAGGTCTCAGTCCCCTAACCATGCTTTGGTCTTTCTATTAAAATTTTCTTTTCTAAGCCTATCTAGCAGTTCCAAGTCACTGAGAAGCTTTGTCATCTTAGTCTTTTCCTGTCACTATGAAGATTCAAAATAGTCTCAAGATCTGTAAACTAGAAACAAGAAGCAGAGGATATATATATACAATATATACATATATATATATGTATATATTGTATATATATCTTGTATATATATCTTGTATATATATCTTGTATATATATATATCTATATCTCCATCCTCTCCCCCTTTCTCCCACCTTTCTCTGTCTGGCTGTCTTTCTTAGATTAGGTCTTTCTATGTTGCCAGGCTGGTTGAGAATTCCTGGGATCTTCTTATCCTCAAACCACAGTATTCTAAATAGTGGAAATGATAGATGTGCACCATCAAGCCTGAACTGTGCTTCCTGTCCTACTTTGTAATCACTTTATATTCAACATTCTGCCTATAATGGTCTCAAAATACAAAGCAATGCATCTCAAGCAGTATTCGTTCAATAAGTGTTTAATGCATGTAATAGTATCAATGACTAGACTGTTTCAATGAAAATAATTATGGCCAGAGGTCTACAAACCATATATATAAGGGGAAAAATCAAAACATAGGGATATGGAAGAAAAACAAATATTTTGCAGCACCAACTACTGTGCAGGCATGATAGTTAGCCCGATTTACTTTTGCTTTGTGCTCTGTGGTAGTGGATGTGACATGAAATCCAATAATCTGTGAGTATTCCATTTTACATTCTGCAATCCTGGCTTATAACAACTGGATTAGAATATTTCTTTAGAACATGAAGGAAAATATTAACAGTTGGTTAATATTGCTTTTCATAGGAATGAAAGTGAGAGGAAGAGAGATCTCTTCCTTGTCAAAAGCTTTTACATTGTAATTATTTAGTAAACACATTGACAATACATATGCACACGTAGAAAGGCTGATTTGGATTCTGGATGGGTTTTGGAGTTGAGAAAATAGATTCTGGGCAAGATGTAAATAGTTTAGAAACAGTTTCTTTGTCAGCTATAATAAATATTTGGTACAGACATCCTTGCTAAAATATACACATTTGCCCATCAAATGCATGTGGAAGCTCTTTAAAGAAGCCCTCTGTTATGGTTTAGACTTGGAATTTAACGCCTTCCAATGGCTCATATATAGAAGGCTTGACCTTTGGCTGTTTGTGTTGCTGTAAAAGGGTAGAAACCTTGGGAGGTGGGGCCTAATTGCAGGAAGAGTGTCACAAAAGGTGGACTCTGAAGAGGATATTGGTATCTTGACATGTCTGTCTGTCTGTCTGTCTGTCTATCTGACTGTCTTCTCTGTGTCCTGGCTTTCATGAAATTAGCAATCTCCTGAATCCAAATCTTTTATTACCATGATATCATATCCTGCCTTGCATCAGATCATAAACTCATGGAGTCAGCTGACCTGCAATTGAGACATCTCCAACCATAAGCCCAAACAATTCTTCCTCTGCTAGTTGACTTTTTTAAGTATTTTGTTACAGCGACAGAAAGATTACTATTTCACTCCTCCCAGCATTTGATATCTGCCATTAACATGGAAGTTTGTATGATACTTCACTGGAAGTTCTCTTGATTTCTTTATAGACCAATTCTATTGTAATTGGAAGAATTTTATAATTAATTGATTCTTACTACATCTGTATAAATCACTCATCCACACTATCGTGCAAGCATTATCTTGCATGCAGAATACCAGCCAACATTGGGCAGCTGACTGGAAGTTCTTTCCAACCAAAGGCAACTTTGCAGAACTAATCATGATTATTAGATCTTATTGGATGCAGAGCTACCCAGCTCACAGTTCTGTTAGTGTATCATTGGCACCTCTTGTTAGCTCACAAGGGTTGGCATTACTCAATCAATAACCAAGCCTGGCTCATTTCAATTATTTTGGCTGTTAATACATCACATATGTTTTTGTCATTGTTAAATAAGAACAGAAAGACATATATTGGACTCTAGATAAATCCATACTGCAGAAAGGGACAGTGTATGGTCTGTTATTGAGATCATTATCATCTCTAATTTTCATTTCTGTGAGTAGAGTAGCAAACATGAACTTTCTGGGGAGACATTTAATCAATATATGTCTTAAAAATTCATAGTTGGTAAGATACAGGTGGAAGATGTATGTATTTAATTTGAAAACAAAAATATTGAATACAGTAATCCAGTCCTTGGAGACACAAGAATGAATGAAAAATTATATGCCTCTGGTATTTGCTAGCAAGAAGAAAAGAACATTAAATAATAGTTATGATAAATATTAAATAAGCACATTTAAAAAAATAAACGGTGGTCTGGGTATGTTAGTTAAATAAGTAGCATATTGAAATGAGCTCGTTGATATTAGCAATTATTGATTAAAGATAAACCATTAAAGCTGGGCGTGGTAGCACACACTTTTAATCTTAGCACTTGGGAGGCAGAGGCAGGTGGATCTTTGTGAGTTCAAGGCCAGCCTGATCTACAGAGTGAGTTCCAGGCCAGTTGGGGCTATAGGGAGACCCTGTCTCAAAAAAGACCAAAAAGAAAAAAGATAAACCATTAAATCAATAAATCATAAAACTTCTGATTTCCAGAACAGAGGTTGAATTGTCATAGTAACATCCAACAAATGACATAGCTTTCCATTCTCTCCTACCCTAAACCATGTACAGTATTTTCAAGTTGAACTTTCCAGTAGTTCCCTGTGTTTCTACATCATGTTGCCACAACAAAATACCCAACAGGAGGATATGTCTGACATGTAAAATCCCTCATTTCCGTCCATACTAACAACATATCCATGAGCTAATGCTGCATTTATCTCCAGTATTCTCTTTTTTCCTTTCATATATTACCCTACTCTCCTTTGTGACTAACGAAGTACTGTCACTGTTCCTTTCTCACTTTGTTCACTTTCTGTTGGACTACCAAATAGAAGAGGTCAATGCTTAATAGGAGAAACACAGATTTGATAAGGGAATATGTTGCACCCAGTCAACATTCATATAGATGTGTTTAATGAATGTATGAAAGAGAAATTATGATAACTGTGGAAAATCATGACAAAAAGGAGGGGAAGCATAGGAGAGGAATCTAGTTGATTCCTATAAGGAAGCGAGGAATATGGAAACATTGTCCAAGGGGGCCAATTTACAAATAAAAATTTATTTTCCATAATTATGGAGTCTAGAAATTCTAAGATGAATACTTTGGCAGATTCAGTGTCTGGTGACAGACTGTTTCCCAGCTTGGAGACCATTCCTTCTTGCTGTGAACTGGCATGGCAGAAGAGGCAAAGCTCTTTTTGCCCATTCCTGAGGGTTCCACCTCATGATCAAAACACCTCCCAAAGCCTAACCTCTCATCACCATTGCACTAATTATATTTCAGGATATCAGTTTTGGGGAAGCACAAAGCATTCAGGCTATAGCACTCATGTACTTATTTTTCCCATTTACCATTATTTTTACTTTCTTTTGTTCATTCTTTGAAAATTTCTTAGTGTATCCTGGTTATATTCATCATCACTCATTCCAAATCCCCGATTTTCCACCCTCTCAACACATCTCCCTCTCAACTTTTCATGCCTTCTTTTAAAAGTTTTTATTAACCCACTGAATCCAGTTAGTGCTGCCCCTATGCCCACAGGTGTGGGGTCCACCATTGGGGCATGCAGAACCTATGAGTGGCCCCTTTTTCAAAGGAAAGTCACTCTCCCTCCTCACATGGTGCAACAACTACCAGTAGCTTCTCAGCTAGGGGTGACCAGCAAGAAAGCCTGTTCTCGTTTACCATTTCCTCGGTGCTTCTTGTCACCTTTTTGGTATGAGCCAATTAAAAACACTTCTGTTTCCTTCTGTATGTGATACCTTTTATGAGCTGTGTTGAGGCTATTTTGCTGAGGTAGAGATATTCCTGCACCCTGTTTCCCTGGAGAGCAGGTGTTCTAAGGCTATCCCCCTTGGACAATGTTTCCATATTCCTCGCTTCCTTATAGGAATCAACTAGATTCCTCTCCTATGCTTCCCCTCCTTTTTGTCATGATTTTCCACAGTTATCATAATTTCTCTTTCATACATTCATTAAACACATCTATATGAATGTTGACTGGGTGCAACATATTCCCTTATCAAATCTGTGTTTCTCCTATTAAGCATTGACCTCTTCTATTTGGTAGTCCAACAGAAAGTGAACAAAGTGAGAAAGGAACAGTGACAGTACTTCGTTAGTCACAAAGGAGAGTAGGGTAATATATGAAAGGAAAAAAGAGAATACTGGAGATAAATGCAGCATTAGCTCATGGATATGTTGTTAGTATGGACGGAAATGAGGGATTTTACATGTCAGACATATCCTCCACCACTAAGCTATGTCTTTAGTTTGTCTTTCATATTTTTTTTTTCTGTTTTGAGACTAGATCTCACTAAGTTACCCAAGCTGGGCTTGAACTCACTGTATATAGCCAAAGCAGAAGTTGGACTTGTGACCCTTCTGGCTTAGCCTCATGACTCTCTGGAATCATAGGCCTGCACCACCAAGCTCAGGTGGATGGTATTGCTTATGTTAATATTTGTTCAGATTTTCTTCTTGTAGGTATGAATGGAAGTTCCCAGAAAAACTGCATCTTAAAACTAAACATTCTACCAAGGTTGATTAACTGATTAGAAGAACATCGGTGATTGTGGAGCATTCAGAATCTTGCAAGTCCATATTAACTGCAATTTACCTTGGGCAACTTTCATCCTAAATAGCCACTCCTTGCCTACTTTTGTTTCTGATTTACCATCCTGTTAGTAACAGACAAAAACCTTTCAGAATGTATTAACTTAGAATTCCACCAGCTTCCACCCTCAAAAAGGCTGAGTGTTATCAAAAAGCATCTGAAGCCTGGAATTTCGATTTCTCCTTTACTGTGTCCAACTTCTTAATGCCACCAATGCATTTGAAAAGTGTCTTAATTTATGACTTTTCTTTGTTCTGTTGCTGTAAAAACTCCATGAAACTGTAACCATGTTGGAACATGGAATTTGGGGGTAAATTGAATCTTTGTTCCTGGAACATGATCAACCATATTTGGCTCTAGAATAAACTATCTTTGAATTCCTTTGAGGTGGGAGTTAGGCTTTTTCTGTCCACATAGATTACAGGGAGGATTTGTAAAGAATGTGAATTATATTGTATGGAGCCTTTTGTAGTTTCTTCAGCAATAGGGGCTTACTGCGTTAGATTTATGGATGTGTACGTATTTGAGAAGGAGAAGCAAACTGATGCCAATATTTAAGGTAATCTGAGAGACTGATCCATTAGGAGACTAATGCAGGTGGGCAGTGTTACAGAAGAATGGTGATTATGCTGTAGGTAGGGTAATGACAATTGAAATGGAGAAGAGTTTAGAAGAGACACTTAGGTGACTGAAAAGGCATACCAAAGTGTGTGCTTTGTTATGGTAAGTGGGAGTCTGAGGAGCTTGGAATAATTCCCAGATTGCTAGTTTAGATCACTGGAAAGAAAGAAGGCCTTTATATAAAACTGTAAAAAGGGAGAGCTGGCAGTTTGGGGGCTGGGGCGGGGGGCAGGGGGAGAAATGGGCTGAGTAAGAGGACTGTAGCTCTTAGATGCTAGCGGAGAGTGTAGTACGAGAGTTCTAAAATCCCCAGAAAAAAACTGGGGCACAGGATGAAAATTGACATGCACGGGAGAAAGGCCTGAGGATAACTTAAATGTGAGAAGCGAGGATGAGCATAGGGGCTGAGAATGAAATGTCCCCCACAGACTCATGTGTGGGCTTACGTGGTCCCTTCTGTTGGTTCTGCTTGTGGAGGTTATGGAACCGTTGAGTTTGTGCTATATCCAGTAGACATGGGTTTCTGGGGAAGAATTTTGAAAGCAATTGTCCTAGTTTGCTTTCCATCACTGTGACTAAACACACTGACCAATGAGCAACTTGGGGAGGAAAGGGTTTCTTTGGCTTGTATCTCCCAGGTCACTGTTCATTACTTAGGGAGAACAAGGTAGGAACTCAGTGAAGGAACCTGGAGCTGAAGCCCAGGCTGTGGAGGTGCACTGCTTACCAGCTTGCTCCCCTGCCCCATGCTCAGCCTGCTTTCTTATATGATACAGAACCACCTGCTCAAGGGTGGCAACACCCATAGTGGACTGGGTCCTTTGACACAAGTCAATAAATAAGGAAACAGGGCCCAGACATGGCCACAGGTGAGACCAGTGGAGCCAATTCCCCAGTTGAAGCTCTCTCAACCTAGGTGTGTCAAGTTGACATTAAAGCTATCTATCACAGTGATGTCTGTTGCAGATTCCTGTGCAGATTCTCTGCTTCCTGATCCATTAGGATGGGAGAACCCACAGCCTCATGCTGGTACCTCTGCCTATAGTGCAGCCCCAGCTGCCATGTCTTCCTCTACAGTGGACTATGAGTTCTGAATCCGTTAGCTAAATAAGCCCTAGTTCCTTGAGTTGATTCCGTCATGTGTTTTATTGTACAATGAGAAATATAACACACGAGGGATGAGGAAATAAATTTAGAGAATATATTTAGAGTCAAAAGAAAGATGATGATGGAGACTGAGAAGTTCCTCTACCTCTAAGACTTGTGAACCCAGAAGACACTGATTTTAATGAACTAGGAGAAGCATTTTTAACAAATGAATTATTTGCAGTCAGAAAATGCAGAGACATAAGTAATAAAGAAAATAAATGGTGGTAAGATCCAGTTTGGATTAGGGGCTAGCTCTCAGCTAGCACCCCTCAGGGCACCATGTGGGAATCATAGGATTTCTCTGACCCCACCCCAAGAAGGAGTAAGCAACATGGCCCAGGCACATGATGCTAGGCGGAGTAGCAGAATGCGATGGTGCCGAACTGGGGGTCCGTAATTGGCTCTGGGAGCTGATGTCATTTTGCTTATAAAAGTGAGCTGTAGCAGGAAATAAAACAAATTCACCATTACTGTCATTATACAGAATTCCCGGCTGTTATTTCTGCATGCATTTAGGCCATTATAGCATGCCAGAGGAGGACATAGGGTTCCCTGCTCTATCATTCACTATATTATTCTCCTGAGACGGGCTCTCATAATGAACTTGGAGTTAGGCTAGAGGCCAGAGAGCCCCAGGGATCCTCCTCCTGTCTGTCCCCCACAATACTAGGTTCCCAGCTTTTTATGTGGGTCTAGATTACTTCAAGTCGGGTCCTCCTGCACGTGCGTCAAGGACTCTTATCCACTGAACCATCTCCCCATCAGTTTACATTTCAGCAATACTAATTTAGCTGTCATGAAATGAAACTCAGGGTTTCATCCTGGATGCTTGGCCCACCACCTATCTCACTTTCTTGGTTTTGGAACAGTCACTCTGCCTACCGATGCCAAGTCAGTAGGTTGTATGTGTGCCTTGCTATGCTTTTCCCATCTGTCCTGATTTACCTTCCTCCATTGTCACTATTTTACAAGTTTCTTCCTTGCTGAGAATACTATAATTACCTACTTGACAACAATCTGAAGGATATGCTGATTTCAAAGGCATATTTTAGTTATTTCTCTGCCCTCTCAAAAAACCTCAAATGATTTACTACGAATAACATTGTATACATTAAGCCTGACCTTCCAGGAAGTTCAGGAAATCTAACGATAGCTAAAGGGCTTCATAACTAACTTCACTGGGAAAGAATCATGACTTGGTATTAGAGCATCAGACACTTAGGACACAACAAAAACAAAGCAATAAGAAAAGATTTTTTTTTTTTTTTTTTTTTATTTTTTTTTTCTTGGTCTTTTTGAGACAAGACATCTCCCTGTAGCCCAGCGTGTCCTGGAACTCACCTTGTAGACCAGGCTGGACTTAACTCAAAAAGATCTCGCCTGTCTCTGCCTCCCAAGTGCTAGATTAAAGGCGTGCGGCACCACGGCCCGGAGGATCTATGTTAAAAGTAGATTTTTTTCTTAGGTAACAGCATCCTTTGCCTGTGATCACCTTGCTAGTTATAAGGACTAGAGAAGACTTAACTTCTGACAGAACTCTGATGTTTCTCATTTTATTAATTCACTCAAATCTACCAGATGACCCTCACTGTCCACCACAAAAGTGATCAAATATGACATTGCGAATACCTAGTGCTTCACTCTTGGACTTTTTAAATTTTTTTAAATTTATTTATTTATTTTTAGTGCATAATGTACTGTCTGCGTGTAGTTTGGTCACCCGTGTCTGCAATGCCACGGAAGTCAGAAGACAGATCCCTGGAACGGAGTTCTCCCTGGACTTGGAGTTACAGACAGTTCTCAGCTGCCATGTGTGCTGGTATCGAACCCGGGTCCTCTGCAAGAGCAGTCATTGCTCTTAACCTCTGAGCCATCTCTCTAGCCCCGAATCTTGGTCTTTTTAAAGTTCTTCCTCACGGTCCCTCAGATGGTCCTCAGAGCCTTCCAAAACCTGAGTGACCCCTGAGGACCAGATCCTCAACTGACCTTGAGAAAACAAAAACCTTAGATAATCTGGCTACCTGTGTGGGCTTGAATATCCAAAAGGAAAGCATAACCAGAAATAAATAAATAATTAGGCCTGAGAAATTGTACTTCAGGTATATAAACTGAGATGTGTTCGGCGCAACACCTGCAGATGGTTCTGCAAGGGATGCGTGACTCACGGTTATACTTTAAGCTAAAAAATGAAAAAAAAAAAAAAACTGAGAGAAAGATGCAGGACAGTTACGGCAGAATGATGATCTGGTATGGTGTGGGGGCGGGGGGGGAGGGAAGGAGGAAGAAAAAAAAGAAACATGAAAAAGTAGAAAAAACAACATAAAAAAAAAAAAAAAATTAAATTAAAAAATAAATTAAAAAAAACTGAGATCCATAGTAAAAAGCACAAAAATGAGAGAGAAGAAGAGAAACGAGAGAAGGAGAGAGAGAGAGAGGAACGAGAGAGAGAGAGGGGCGAAGAGAGAGAGAGAGAATGCTTGTTTTGCCTGTTTTACTGGCAAGTGCAGCTACCCGGAGGCTGCCACAGCTTTTGCCATCCTTTAAAGACTTGAGACAAAGCTTTTTAACCTTCCAATATGGAATGAAGACTTATGTCTCTCCAAGAATGGGGACTGCTGAGACATCCAGCTTGTAGACTGAGCTAATACTGGGCTTTCAGCCTCTTCAGAGTATACACCACCATTGTTGGACTACCCAGGCTGTATCATGGAGACAATTATAGGAAGATCAGGAAAGGACGCAGTGCTTACTGGACCTCATTTGGTGACCATGGGAAGGGAAAACTCCAGTTTGGAACACAAGAGCAGAATGATGGTGGTTTGGGCTTGCCAAGGAGGAGCCCTCAAACATGACATCTTTCAGCATAATAAAGGAAAAAAATCATAAGCTGAAGATGCTAAAATCTATGATATGTGTGGCATGCATATGTGCATATTTTGGAGTGATGCAAATTGGAAGGAATAACAACAACAACAACAACAACAATAACAACAACAAAAAGCCTGGGTCAAAGAACTGACTGAAACAGTGAACTTCTGCTGGAAACAGTAAACTTTTGCATCGAAAATTTTAAAATAGACTGAGAAAAAGATGAAAAACATGTTTGGCAGAATGCATGAGCTCTGGTGGGATGGGGGGCAAGGAAGGGGGCATGGGTCTAGATTTGATTGGGAATTTTGTATGAAATGCACCAACCTTCAATAAAAATTTGCTTTTAATAAAATAAAAAACCTGTATCTGGTGGCAGTCAGTTTTCCTGCATTCTTTCAGTTTCCTTTGGTCATAAACAGTGACTTCACATCCTCCCTGGATCTTTGCTACTATAGCCGTGAGATTTGGACTGCAGTCTTGCCCCTCTCTGTGTCTTCACCATACAAAGTTTGGACTTCCTGGCCTTTTAAACTCGTAAGCAATTCCTTAAGTCTCTAGCCATATGCACATATCTCATGGGCTCTATTTCGCTGGCGCTCTGCCTAGAACAGACTTTGGCACCAGGGTAGTTGTAGAGAAACAGCATTTTAAGGACAAGTTTCCTGAGTTGGTTCTAGATTTCAGGAGTTGACTCGTTTAGGGACTTTATTGACGTCATCCTTAGCCATGAAGGGGAAGTGATAGGCCCAGGAATGATGGGACAGTAGGACGATCATGGAGAATCTCACCATGAGAACGCTTGGTCAAACACTGAGAAGTGGCAAACGCTCCACGTAACAATGTAAATTGACACTTGAAATATATATATATTATTATATTTGTGAAATAAATGAGCAGTTGGTGTGGTTCTTGTCCCTCATATTGCTGGGCAATATGAAAAAGAAAGGAATAAATTCAGGGACCGAATTCGAAGCTTAAGCCTGCACATGTGATCCGAAAGGGACCATTAAGTCCGCTAATTCTTGGCTGCAATTTCTGACATGAAACCCAGAATATCATCTTTACACTGGGTGAATTACAACATAAGTGAATACACTGAATTCCCAGCTTTGCAAGGTGTCACCTTTCCTAACTCTTCCTCCTCTTTCCCTTGCCTCCCCTCCTCCCTCCCCCAGGCTCCCTCTCTGTCTTTGTGATACTGTTTCTGTGGAGAATTTCGACTAATACTCTAAGCTTGAGATGTCTCTACCCGATCATGCTGTTTGAAAATTAAGGTGTGTACACATTTATACACCTTACTTAAACCCTGGGAAAATCAACAGAAGACCAAGTTTGTAACTCAGAAGTTTTCTGTATTAAAGCTCCTGTAGTGATTTACTGGCCTGGCCTTTCCCAATCCAATTTGCTCTCAGTACTTCCAGTATTTTTCTAAAGGCACAAATATCAAGGCAATTTCTTTTGGAAAATTAATAATGACATACAAACTAGTGAAAAACTCAGACTCCTTGGGATAGCTTATACCTCTTTTACTCTCCTGTCTCTTCTCCTCATGCTCCACAGTCTGCTGGAGTTGAGCTACATGCTTTTCTTTCACAGGTATGGCTCTTCTTAGTTTCAAGGTGTTATTTCTGCCTGAAGATAGTCCCTGCTTTTCTGTAACTGGACCAGCATCTGTGCATCTTTCAGGTCACTGCTTACTTTGTCCAAGAGATGGCCTTTCCTCCTCATTTGATTATGTCTACCTAGTTTTTGCTTTGTTAAAAAAAACTAATTTGTTAAAAGCATAAACCTATTTGTCTTTAAGCAAATAATAATTTCTTAAGGGAACAGTACTTGAAAGGAAGGATCCTTAAAGACATATTTGTTGGGTAAGTGAATGAAGGGATGTAGTAAATAATGAAGACTTAACTATTAAGTCTTTGTTTGATTGCAATAGTAATTGAGAACCAGCAGAAGGAAGCTCAGATATCTCCAGGGTCTAGAGAATTAAAGGAATAACATTTCCCAGTCTCCCATTGATCTTTATTTTATTTTCTTGGTGAGAGACACTTAAGAGTTATCTTATTTGACCTTGACAACTAAATATAAGAGGTAAATATTATCTTCATGTAGAGATAAGGAAACTCAGGCTCAGAGGAACCAAATAATTGTCTAATGTCTCCTATCTCCTGTTAGCAGACCTCCTAGACTCAGGCTCTTGTCAGCTTGTGTCTGAAGACTGGCCACACCTATCTAAAAGCCATTTATGTACCTGCTGTCCTCCCTCAGAAGTCCAGCCCACTGGATCTGCTGTTAGCTTGCTCTCTGTCATTTTTACCATCTCCATACTTCTTTAGCATCTTAGTAAAACCCTTTTGGGGGACTGGCTTGTCTCTGGCTGAGAGTCCTCAGCACAGTGTGCCATGCCAGATGATTCTTTGTCTTGAGGCTTGAATGTGCAATGTGGGATTTTCAAGTGTTTGCTGAGCCCTCTAGACAACAACAGCAATTCCCCCTGCCCCTTCTCCACACTATTGTGACTACTGAAAACACTTTCAGGGCAGGTTCCACATCCCAGAGAACCCAGAGTCATTTCCACTGGTGAATGCCTCTCTCGCATCTCCTTCCCTAGACATATATTTCTGTTTCTGTACAGTTATATATATTTATGGTCTATAACGGTATTTCTTATTTACTTATTTTTGTTATTATGTGCATGAGTGTATTGCCTGCATATAAGTGCATCTGTGTTGTGTAATGCTGGCAGAGGTCAGAAGAGGGCATCAGATCCCCTGGAATTGGAGTTATAGTCTGTTGTTAGCTGCCATATTGTTATTGGGAACCAAATCTGGGTCCTCTGAAAGAGTAGCCAAGTGCTCTTAACCACTGAGCCATCACACCAGCCCTATGGTATTATATTTCAAAACACACATGCAATGTATACAATGATCACGTCAGAGAAATTGGCATATCCATCACTTTAATGTTCATTTTATTTTTGCATTTAAAACATCTGTAATCCTATTTTTCAGCTGTTTTGAAATCTGTAATTGTTGGAAATCAGTTGTTAAATTCTCTTATGTTGCTAAGACATTAGGAATGACTTCTCTCCAATGTCAGCACTGTCCTCCTTGGCTGTCATCCTCCATTCCCTTTCCTCCACTCTTCCCAGCCTGTGGTAAGCCACTTATTTTTCCTGATCTCTCAGAGACAAACTTGAAAAGCCAAGCTTTATTGTCAATATCTTTATTTGCTATTAGACGTGCCCTCTCTTAAGTATCCTCCCTCCCTAATTTTCTTCTTGTTCTTAGTTCTATGCAGCTATTATCATCTTTTAAAGTTTCTTTAAATGAGAATGAGTCCTTATTCAAACTTTTCTTTCTTTCTTTTTTTTTTTTTAAATTAATTTTGAGACAGGTTGGCCTGGATCTCACAGTGATCTGTCTGCCTCTGCCTCTGCCTCTGCCTCTGCTTCTGCCTCCCAATGGTGGGATATCCCATAGTGCCCAGATCACTTTACTCAATGTTATTATGCTCTTGTGGTTTTCAGCATTGTTGTCAAATAGTTAATGCCTTGATTATCTTGTATCAGGAGAATTTGCATGAGCTGAGGCTGCCAGCTCATTGAACTCAGTCTCCGAGTCTCAGCAGCTGTGGTCATAGGTACTGCGTCACAGAAGTGATAGCAACATGTACAATTCTGTATGCTCTCTACCCTTGCAATGTCATCCTCCATACAACAAAAGTGAGGGTTTCTACATCATTTCTCTGTGCTATTGGAAAAGGCAAGAGATGAAAAAAATGAAGCGAACTCTTCAATCACGAGGTAGGTGCTCAGTGTTTCCACCCTGGCAGGAGTGTAAAGTCCTGTGCCACAGGAACAGATAAAGACCTTCCCTAAATCTGTAGCTTCTTTGCCTAGTGGAGAATGCATTAACCTTTCAGAATTTCCACAGGTGTGAAGCAGGCAGATGTGAGCATTTGTCATGTGCTTGGGCTAGTTTCACATGTGGGCTAGTTTAGGAATCTTGGCTTTAAATAGTACTGGTTTCTTTAGTTCCAAATACACATTTTAAGTATTGTCAATGTAATGAAAATTCCTTCAGGGTATTCATAGGAGGAATCTATTCACTTTATTAGAAAATTAATTGTATGAAATGCACAAAAATTCAATAAAATATGTAAAAAGTAAATAAAGTTGGAAATAAATGTGGAGCTGGAGATAGTAGGTGGTTTGCTGCCAAGTCTGAGGACCTGTGTGTTTCCTGACGACCATGTGGTAAAAGGAGAGAAGTGTCTCCTGCCAGCTGTTCCCTGACCTCCACTTATGTACTGTGGCATACACACGCTGCACACACACAACCCACACATGAATGAACAAATGTAAGAAAAATTAGTTGTGGTAAAACAGATAGCAACTTTGTTATCTGAATCATTTTAAATATGTAGCTTAGCATTGATAAGTACTACTAATATTCCATATTTCTAGTCCTGCATCATGGATTCATCTAGCTCTGGGTTAAAAATCAGTATGAAAGGGCCCTGAGAGATGGCTCAATGGTTAAGAACACTGTCTGCTTTTACAATGTTGGGATTCAGTTCCTAGCACCCACTGGCAGCTAACAACCATCCATGACTCTAGTTCTAGGGTATCTGACATCCTCTTCTGGCCTCCGTAGGCACTGCATGTACATGGTCTATGTACATACATCCATACAGGCAAACACTTATACACATAACATGAAAAGGAAACATCTTTTAAAAAAGTAAGAAAAGAAGGCTGTATATGTGTCTGTGCCAAAGTAACCTACCATAACTATTAGTGCTGCTTAAATACCTATATATCTAATTGCTTGTGCTTCATTAGTAGGATCGAAAGGTTACTCCTGAACAAACTGTCAGCCCATGAAAGGAAACAGCCAGAATTGACCAGAATCCAAGTCAACAGCTCCAGAGAGAGAGGACAGTTTTACTTCTCATCCACCTGTGCCCCTTTTCTAAGCCTAGGGAACAATCTGCGGAAGAGGGGGTGTGGTAGAATGTAAAGGCTGCGATTAGGGTGAACGGTGAAACTACAGCGATGTAGTCTGGACACTCATTTGATCAACTTGATTGAACAAACAACCTGTCACCCCCCACTGAATGGTGGGACTGTGGGGGTTTGGGCACAACAGTCTGTAGATTGGTTTTGCATGAAGGATGCTTATACTCATGGATTATCACTTATAGCTAAAAAACAAAACAAAAAAAACTTGAAAGATGCAGGACAGTTATGGCAGAATGCATGATCTGGGATGGGGTGGGGGTGGGGGGGGAAGGGAAAGGGAAATATGCCTGAACTGAATTGGAAAATGATGTACGAAATGCACAAACCATCAATAAAAATTAAATTAAAAAAAAGTAAGAAAAGAGTTGCATCTGTAACAATATGTACAGATGTTTTCCTTTGTTATCATTCCATAAATAAAGTAGGATTTAGAAGGCGATCATATTTGGTAAAATTCATAAATAACTTGGTGGTGATTTAGCATGCTGGAAGATGTGCACAGGTTATATCCAAATGTGTTATTTTTGGTAAGAAACTCAAACATCTGTGCATTCAAGTATCTGCAGAAAGTTCTGGATGGAACCAGTTCCCTGCTGATAACTGAAGAATAAACACACATTAGTGTTGTTGTTCAAGCAAGCACCTTTAAATAGTGCAACACTGACTCCCCTCTTTTTATCTAATCCTGGAGATGTGGTACACTCCACTTATGTCTCTATGATTCTGAAACTTTGACTATACAGTACTTATGTTTTTGTGACTGGGTTATTTCACTTACCATAATTAACTCAAAGTTCAACTATGTTGTATCATGTGTTAGTTTTTCCTTTTTAAGACTGAGTAATACTCAACTGTGTACATTCTGTGTTTATTCATTAAACCATCAAAATTACTTGGTTGTTTCTATGTTAGAGACATAATAAATAATATTGCTGTGAAAGTGTAAGAATTTCTTTGAAATTCTGCTTTCAATTCTTCAGGTAAATACCCCAAAGTGATATTATCGAATCTTATGGTAATCTCACTTTTAACTTTTTGAGAAAACTGCCAGCCTGTACGATGTTGCATTCATACCAACCATGCTTAAGCGTTACAAATTCTATCTTTGCCAACACTGGTTATTATTTTTCTTCTTAACAGTATGCATTCTAACAGGTTTATGCTAGTTTTCTCAATATAATTTTGGCTAAATATTAGCCATGTTCATCTAAATATTAGTCATTGTTCATCATTTGTAGATCTTGTTTAGAGAAATGCCCATTACCATCACTTGTCCATTTGTTAAATGGACCATTATTTTCACCTTGTTGAATTGCATCTGTGTTTTATATATTGGAGTCTTGCATAGAAACTTTCCTTCCAGAGCAGGAGGCACTCACTACCCAGCAACTGCTTGTGTGGCATCCCACACCTTTGTCCAGCTTCTGCTACTTTCTGATCCCCTCCCCACCCCGTATTTAGGGCAATGTAAATAGAGAGTTCGACAATCTCAGTTCAAACTAGAGAATTTTAATGGGTTTGCTTACAAAATAATGTCAAAGAAAACACACACATGCAGCTGTACCCAGATTCCACAATCCAACATGGCTGCCTGGAGTTCCCAAGCCAACACTGTGTCCTCTACTCCTCATGCCGGTCCCAACATGGAGAGAGAGAGAGACAGAAAGAGAGAGAGAGAGAGAGAGAGAGAGAGAGAGAGAGAGAGAGAGAGAGAGCCAGATTCATGTGGTAGACCCTTTTTGTACATTCCCTGCCACCCAAAGTCCCAGAGTTCCAAAATCTCGTGCATCCTGCAGGGGACCATGGGGGGGGGGCTGGGCCTTGTCCCATGCTCCTCCTCCTCTAAGTAGCCAGTCTGTCAGGTGGTTTAGAAGAAGAAATAACCCATCCCACACGGAGGGGTGTATCTCCAATGCAGGTATTTACAGATATTTTCTCTCATTTCTGTCTATGCTGGCTATCAAATGCTTCCTTTGATGCAAAGTAGTTCCTCAGCTTTAACTTAGCCCAATGTATGTATTTTCACCATGTTGCCTTTGATTTTGTGTCAGACCTAAGATATGACTGCCAAATCCAAAGTCATAAAGTCCCCAGCAAATTTGTCTTCCTTGCAGAAACTGGAGCTCGTGAATCACTTCCTTGTTAAGTAGCTGAATTATTTAAATCTTAATCACCAGCCAAGTCTTCGTAAAGTTTGCAACATTACCCTTTTGTTATCTTTGTAAATATTTTTCACTGTAAACACCAGAGTCTGTCTTTCTCTTTCTCCCTATCCATTCCTTTCCATCCTTTTCTTTCTAGGGCTATTTTTGCTGGAGTTCTTGTGCTCTTTGCACACCACCAATTTCAATTCTCTTCTCATCTTGGGGAATGAGTGCAGCTATTTTCATCAAAGCTATGTCTCCTTTTACAAAAGCAAATGCACCGAATAATGTCATATGGTGGTTAAAAAAAATCTCAGTGCGGTTGGTTTAAATCTAATATCTGTCACTTTGTTAGAGCACTTTGTGTTGTTCACTCTCTGGTACACATTAGGAGCCGAATAGATAACTGAGTGAATTAATGCTGGTATAAAATGAGTATGGTACCTAACTCATCCTAGTATTATTAGTCAAGAGATCAACATTTTCAATCTTATCCATGAATTTAAAACAATTGCAATTACCATCTAACATTTTTTGGAAGCTTAACAAAAACTTAAGAGTATGTATATGTCTACATCAAACAATCCTTAACAGTAGCAAATGTTAATGAATACTGCTCATAAGCTGTTGCTTTGTAAGACATCAGTGACTGCTAGGTCCCAGGAATCCTGAAGATTGGCAATACCTGTATATCCCTGATGGTGTTACCAGAAAACTATGTGAAAATAATGTTTGTGTCAGGGAGAAAGATCTACATAAAAATGGGATCATATCGTATAGTATGCACATGCTTGAGTGAAGCAGATACCTATGCCACGGGGGTTGATAGGATGGGATTCCTAGGGGACTGAGTCATCACATGAGGTTCTGAAGAGACACTGAGTTGTCCCTTGATAGACAGCTGAGTGTAGATGACAGAGGAGGAGAAGAATGACATGCCAGGATAAGGAGCATTTCAATCACAGTTAATCTATCAGTTTGTTTTCATAGTGTGCCCAACCATAATTGTAATGAATGCCATGGAGTTTGTGCTGTGTCTCATAGATCAGGGCTTGGCCAACTTGTTAACTTATTCTATAAAAGTCTGGAGAGTAACTACCTTAGGCTCTGTGGCCACAGATGCTCTGTCACATATCCTATGTTGTCTTCTCACTTTTATAGCTCTTTAGGAATGCAAAAATAAAAAAAAATTTCAAGCTCTCAGGCAGTGTAAAATCTGGTTGAAGGCTACATTTGGCATTGTTTGCTGACCACAAGGCCCTCCCGAACCTGAGTGGTACTTGAAATGAGCCACACTGGAGGAAGATAAGAATCACCATACATATAGTGCTTTCTATGGACTCTGTTCCATCGGAGAAAATGTCTTCATTAGTTAAACTAGAGGAACAAAACATCGTGTTTTCAGCCTGTCTAGAAGGCAGAGAATGCTTCCCAGAGATGATCACAGTACACGGAATATTTGGGATGCTATTTCATTATGTTCCATTCTCTTCTTGCTGACTGGAGTTGGTATCATAATTACTATTAATAACATTACAAATGGGTACATTGTAGGCACTTAATGGCTACTCTAAGAGTTAAATTTAGGAGGTTCGAATGCTGTATGGAGTCTATAATAAAGAAATTTTATGGTGGATAGTTACAAAACAAATGTTATGAGAAGAGCAGATTCTTCTAGTGTGTATCATAAAGTATGACTCCATGATAGCGACTTAATTCTACAGCTTCACAAGTTTGTGTTTAAAGGGCTTTTCATCAAATCCAGATATGGAAGCAAGGACAGACAGTGCCCCTTACTGAAGATTAACAGGGAGGATTGGGCCAGCATTACAAAAATGCCGATTATTTTGTTGTATAAACAAAATTATATTTCTTCATCTCTTAAAGAGGTACAGGGAAACCTGAATGCTTGGAGTATAAAATGGCTGCATTTTTTTGTATTAATATAGCTAGGCCTCAGTGCTCAGATTTTCGCCAAGTATTATTCTAAATGTTCTGAACATAATATTAATTTGCAGGAATTAAGTTTTAAGACAGTAGAATCAAAGTGATTGTCCCCTATAAGGTGAATAGGTTACATCAAGCCAGTTGGAAAGCATTACCTGAAACACAATGACCTCTCAAGAAGGAAGAAGCCAGAAGATGGCCTTTGGATCAGACTTCATCTATTCTCTGAGTCTTCATCCCTGAGAAATTAGGTTAACTTTCACAATCATGTGAGCCATTTTTTAAATCAATCGCTTTCTCTCTCTCCTTCTGTCCTGTCCTCCCTTCCTCTCTCCCCTTCTCCACACAAACACACTTGCACACATCTGCTAGTTTCTCTAGAGAACTCAGGGAATACACTGCATATTTGAATTCATATATACATGCATGACTGTAATATGTCTGCCTTGGAATATAGTTAGGGTAAATCTAGGCCACGGAAAGGTAAGGTGGCAGTAGGGAAACTCAATGAAACATCTGTAGTCATCAGGGAAAGGCAAACTAAATCTGCTTTCAGATTTCATCTTACCCCTATCATAATGACTAAGACCACCCCCTAACAAACAATGAGGAATGCTGGTGAGAAGAGTGTGAGGAAAGTGGAATACTTATTTACTGCTGGTGGGAGTACAGACTTCTTTAGCCAGTATGAAAACTTGTGTGGCGTGTTCTCAGGAAGGTAGAGATTTATTTGCCACACCATCCAGTTATACTACTCTTGGCATATAGCAGACACAGAAGTACCTGCTCATCCATGTTCTTTGCTGCTCTCTTAACAATAGTCAGGAAATAGAAGCAATCTAGACGTCCATCAGCTGAGGATGGGGTAAAGAAAATATGATACATATGCACACGCTTACACAATGGGATATAGTTCCATTGTTAAGAAAAATGAAATTTGGGCTGGAGAGATGGCCTAGCGGTTAAGAGCGCCGACCGCTCTTGCAGAGGACCCGGGTTCGATCCCCAGCACCCACATGGTGACCGAGAACCATCTGAAACTCCAATTCCAGGAGAACTCCAGTTCCAGGGGAATCCGACACCCTCTTCTGACCTCCGCGGCATTACACGACACAGGTGCACAAACTTGCATGCAGACAGAACGTTCATACACACACAGAAATAAAATTAATTAAAAAAAATAAAAAAAAGAAAAACGAAATTATGAAATTCACAGGTAAATGGCTAGAACTGGTAAGAATCATTCTGAGTGAGGTTATCAAGACCCAGAAAGACAAATGTTGCATGTTCTCTCTCATATGTGGATGCTAGTTTTAAATTTTTAGTTCTGTGTGTTTCACCTGGAGAAGCCACAGAGTTCTGGAAACTTGTTAGGGGTCATGAGGAGCTGGCTTCTTGAGGGGGAAGATAGAATGCTGTGATATAAAGGGAGAGAGGGAAGTAATGAGATAGGAAGGGTTGAATGGAGTGGGGAATGGGAGGGCATTACACTAAAGACCTTTTGAAAAAGTCATGCCAGGCATGGGGGCACCCGCTTTTAATCCCAGCACTCAGGAGGCAGAGGCAGGCAAATCTCTGTGAGTTCAAGGCCAGCTTGGTCTACATGTGAGTTCCAAGACAGCTGGAGCTACAGGGAGACCCTGTCCCAAAAATGAACAACAAAAAAAGTCATGTGACAAAATATTACTGTAGAAGTTTCTCAAAATACATACAATATTTTAAAATGTTTAAATGCAGTTAACATTGAATTTTTTTCCTTGCATGTATGTGGGAAGATCTTAGGTCTGGCCTGCCTCCACCTGGTACTCAAGATGTGTGCGTGTGTGTGTGTGTGTGTGTGTGTGTGTGTGTGTTTGTGTGTGTGTGTGTTGAGTCAGGGTCTCCTTGTAGCCTTAGCTGGCCTGGAACTTACTATGTATATCATCCCAGGCTGGCATCTCTGTGATGGTTAATCTCTGTGAGCCTTAAAGGTGTGTGCCTTCACATATGGCTGTATACAGGGTTTTTGATCATATCTTCTACCTAACTTTTCATAGACTGTCCCATCACATCTTCCACTCAGCTTTATCTAGTCTATTTTTTTCCTATTTTTAGACAGATACATGAGCAGATACAGGAATAGCAGAAGCTTAGGTAGGATGTTGGACATTGCTCTTGGAGGGTACCTAACTAGTGTGCTTCTCAGGGTGTCTGTTCATGGGTTTGTTCCTTGAAGAGTTGAAGATTGTTGACCTAAAGCCATCCAAGAAACTTAAAAAATACACTTATTGGCTGGGCATGGTGGCACACGCCTTTATTTTTATTTATTTATTTTTTAATTAATTATTTTTTTATCAAATCTAGACCCATGTCCCCCACCATATCCCTCCACCCCACCAGAGCTCATGCATTCTGCCAAACATGCTTTTCATCTCTTTCTCAGTCTTTCTCAATATTCTCCATGTGGAAGTTGACTGTTTGAGCAGAAGTTCACTGTTTCAGTCAGTTCTCTGATGCAGTCCTTTCCATTGTTGTTGTTGTTGTTTCCAGTATGCATCACTCCCAACTGCTTGGACAAAAGCTCAAGGAGCTGTGCACAAGAAATTCTTACAACTAGGTAATTGGCACTATCATCCACAGATGAGGGATACCATTCATCGTTTGTTTTTCTGGGACACTATTACTTCACTCAGCATGATGTTCTCTAGCTCTAGCCATTTTCCTGCAAAGCTCATGATGTCATCTTTCTTTACTGCTGCATAGAACTCCATTGTGTAGATGTATCACATTTTCTCTATCCACTCATCAGTTGAGGGGCATTTGGGTTGGTTCCAGCTCCTTGCTATTGTGAAGAGAGCTGAAATAAACATGGCCATGCATGTATCTCTGCGGTGGGGGTGAGACTTGAACTCACAAAGATCCACCTGCCTCAGGCTCCCAAGTGCTAGTATTAAAGGCATGTGCCCATACCACTCCTAGGAGCACACCTTTAATCCTAGCACTTGGGAGGCCGAGGCAGGCGGATCTTTGTGAGTTCAAGGCCAGCCTGGTTTACAGAGTGAGTTCCAGGACAGCTGGGGCTACATAGAGACCCTGTCTCGAAAACACACACACAAAAAAAAATACACTTATTTTGTACCTTTTAGACTTCCTAGGCTTTATGAAGATTCTTCCTCCATGCCATAAGATCATGGGATAAATTAGAGATGATCTAGTTAACTCAACCACAATTTACCTAGCAATTACTGTGTGCTATTATTAGGTACTTTTCCAGTGTAAATAAGACAGTTTCTTTGAAATATAGTTCCATGGGGTTGCATGTTAGGACCTAAGCTTTTTAAAGAATCTTTCTAGGAAAACATAGAGGGGGAGAATGAAATATGAATAACAAATTTTATACATAAATGTATAAGTGTATACATAATACAAAATATATACATAAGTGTACAAATTCATAAATATCCTTTAGAATAAAGGAAATTTAATTTTCATCTCAGTGTGACACAGAGTGTATAAATAAGAGTTACTGAGGTCTGAATATCACTGTGTGATAAGTTCTGTAGGGACAGAACTCAGGATATGTGTGCCTTCAAATAAAAATAAAGCAGACAAAAAGGGACTTGAAAATATATCATGTTCGAAATGAAAGGCACTGTGACTTTTGAGGACATGAGGGCTGAGAAGAAACCTGATTAGAAGCAGGACCAGGGGCACAGGGGACAACAGTGTTGCCTGAACCTCAGTTCTAGCACCTTTGCAGCCTTGTCTAGAGGGTTATATACAGTTTTAATGAAGAGCTAGTTGACATACTTTGAAATGCCTTGCATACAACCAATCATGAAGGGGGGCTCTATTTAGTCTTGTATTTTCTCCTTTCCAGACTCTTACTGTGATTATGATTTTCTACTCTTGCTATTTCTGTTTCATAGAATTTTTTTAAACTAGAGTGTCATTGATAGTCTAGAACTCTTAAGAGATTTTTTTCAATGTATTTACTGTGCATGAGTACTATGCCTTCATGTATGTGAATGCAACTGTGGTGTACAATGCCTGTGAAGGCCAGAAGAGGACATCAGATCCCCTGAAACTGGAGTTACTGACAGCTGTTAGCTGTCATGTGGGTTCTGGAAACCAAACCTGGGTCTCCTGGAAGCACGGAGCTACCTCTTTAGCCCCAAAGACTCATTTTTCTTTAATGCATATGAGTGTTTTGCTTGCATGTGTGAATGTGAACCATGCACATGAAGTGTCTACAGATGCCATAAGAGGGAAGAAGTTCCCTGGAACTGGAATTACAGGTGGTTGTGAGTTGCCATGTAGGTCATGGGATCTGAACCTGGGTCTTCTGCAATGGCGATAAAGGCTGTTAACCTGTGAGCCATCTCTAGTACATATCTTAAGAGCTTTCTAAACTATAGATCATTCTTTGCACAATACAATTCAAAGAAGTATCCCTATTCTAATATTTGACATTTTGGAAAAAGCAGTGATTTTTGTTAGCACCTCAAAGCAGACAGAAATTATTGGCCATCCTCCGAATTCTAAAATAAACTGTCTTACAATTCGAAACATGGACGTAATAACCTATTTTCAACAACCGTTCACTAGGAATTCAAATAATTGTGAAGAAGGAATATGAAATGTCAAAATGCATTTGCCTCTGCAGACATAGTATGAGGTATAATTAATGAGGATCTGCAAATAACCACGATTTTGCACTGTTCAACATTCATAAATAACCTCTGATCAAATCCAGGGAGCAAATTCTGTTTCTATTATGTCTTGCATATGAAGTGTGTTATCTTAACATCAAAGTGTGCATCGTATTACCAAAGGAAGGAATCTGATGATAGCAGCATTTTAAGCCACAGATATCAGCAGATCACTTAGTGGTATGGCAGTGTTCCAACCTGGCTTGCTTTCCTTTATGCTACAAACAAAGGCTGTTCTTTTGTCCATGTTAGAAATCTATTCTGGCATACATGTATATTCTACTGCCTGATTTAAGTGCATGAGCAATTTCTTTCTATTAGTGTCGTATGCATTTATATACATCCTCGTTTGGACATTTGTTCCCCTTCTTCCAATTCAGGTGTTGAAATCTAATTCCTAACAGGTTGCTGTTGGACTGTTCCTTTTTGGTGATTAGATCATGAGCGCAGAACCTTCATATATGGGATCAGCATCTTCATAAAATTCTTCCAGGAGCCTCTTTACCTTTTCCATGTTTGAAGTCTCAGGAGAAGGGAATGTCTTTGAAGGAGTAAGCATGTCATAACAGACACAGAGTTTAACAACATCTTGATCCTGGGCTTTGCAGTCAGTCCCACAGAATGTCACCAACCCTTTGGTGTTTTGCTGCAACAGCACTAACTAACAGGTAAAGGCAAAATTAATATGCACACACATTTAATCTCTTTCCTTATTTGATTTTTGTTCTTATAGATAATAGTACTTAGCTGGCTATGTTCAGAAATTTGTTTTGTGGGTAGTGGGGAATGGCTTTCTTTGCATACATCAAATAATGAAGATTAGCTCTGTTAAATTACCTTTTTCCCTCTCAACGCCATTATGTGTGATTTTAATGTTTCAGGCTTAAAATTGGCAAAGACTAGCTGCTATTAGTTAAAATAGTCCTGCTGGAAGCCCAGGCTAGTACAGTTTAAAACTCCTACAAATATACTCAACCCAAATGGTGTGTAATATGCATTTTTGGTTGGATTTTTTATTATTACATAAATGTGAATTTCAGTAAGACCTTAGGTATCTCTACTTTTTCTTCTAATTGGACCTCTTTTCATAAATAAGATTTTACTTCTGATTTAATTTTTCAGTAAACTTCTGCCTCAAACAGTGAACCTCTGCATAGAAAAACTTTAAAAAGACAGAAAAAGATGCAAGACATGTACAGTAGAATTCATGAGCTAGAGCAGAGTGGGGGCCATGAGTCTAAATTGGATTGGTAAATGTACAAAATGGACAAAACTTCAATAAAAATATTTTATTTATTATTTTTACTTTATGTTCATGAGTGTTTCACCTGCATGTGTGTAAGTGCACCATATGTGTGCAATACTTGCAGGTCCCCTGGAACTGGATGGTTGTTAGCTGTCTTGTGGGTGCTAGGGATACCTGTGGATTCAGGTCCTCTGTGGAGGAATAACAAGTGTTTTTGACCACTGAGCCATCTCTCCATACTCTTGATTTCATTTTTTTTTTTTAATGTTTTTGACTGGCTGGGTATGGTGGTGCATACCCATTAAAGGTGCATCCTTTAATCCTAGCACTAGGGAGGGAGAGGCAGGCAGATCTTTGTGAGTTCAAGGCCAGCCTGGTCTACAGAGTGAGTTCCAGGACAGCTAGGGCTACAGGGAGACCCTGTCTCGAAAAGACCAAAAAAAAGTTTTTGACTTATTTATTTATTGTTTGTTTGTTTGTTTTGACAGGGTCTCCCTAGACCCAGTCCACCTGGAAGTCACTGTGTCGACAAGGCTGGACTTGATCTCCGGAGATCTGTCCGCCTCTGCCTCCTGAGGGCTGGGATTACAGGTCTACACCACCGCATCCAGTGACTTATTTATTTTTATCTGAGTGTGTTTTGCCCTCATGTATGTAAGTGTACTTGCAATACCCCCAGAGGCCAGAAGAGGTCACTCAATCCACTGGGACTACATGGTTGTTAGCCACCATGTTGGTGATGGGACCCAAACGTAAGTCCCCTACAAGAGCAGCCACTGGTCTTAACCACCAAACCATTTTTCTAGCCCCCTGATTTCAATGTTCTCTATGTAGACTTTTACTTAATGCTTTCCATCCTTCGTTACAAAGAATGTATAGAGATATTGCTTGAGGCAAAAGCTGCATATCATTTAATAATGGAATTAATAGATTGTTGGCTGGGCTGAGATCTGAGACAACGTGAAAATTCCTGGATTTAGTGTAATACAGTGGGTTATAGAGGAATCAAAACCCTGGTGTAGAACCTTCAGAGTGTAATTTTTTTCTTAGTTATTAGTATTTGAACTTAGTTTCTGATGAAGTATGAATTTGCCAAGTTCTGTTTGTAAGCTTTGCATAAGGAATAAAATCTTCACAGGTGTAGGATATTTGAGATTTTGCTGTAACAGTTTAGATAATTATAGAAAACAATAGGAAATGGTGATAATGAAATATATAAGATTTGAGATAATTCATAATATTCTTGATGAATTTTATATGACTTGTAAAATGCTCCTTTGAACTAGCTTGTATTTATTGGCAAGAGTGGTTCTGAATTCTCTTGTCTTTCTTTAAATATTTAATGAAAATTTACTGTGTACAAAATTTTAGACATTATGTAATTCATTTTGTGCTCCTCGGGGAAAACTTTGGGTTGATTCAGGCTTTGCACTTTTTTTTCCAATGGATTTTTCTCATCATCTACATATGAAACTGTGTTTGTCAAGAAGAACCATAAACTAAATGTAAACAAACAAACATCCATCTGTTTAAGGAGTTGGGACAATCGATGGCTCTTAGCATGAAATTAGTAAATTATGATATCTATTGCAATTCAGTAGCATCAAATAAACCCCAAACACACCTGCATAAATGTCTTATGATGGCTAAAGGGACTAGTCGATATTAATGTCCACAATGAAACTATATCTAGTTACCATAGGGCCATGATTGTGGTTGTGACTTATATTAAGTTTTTATGTGACTTGGTGGCAGGTATGTTTTCCTACCCAATGCAATATACCACCTACTGCCACTGCAAAGACAGAAGAAAATCCATCAAGAAATGCCAAGCCTTAGTATTTCTGCAATATTTGGTTGTTTCATGAAGGAGTATTTTCTTTTTTCTTTTTTTAAAAAAATTTATTTATTTTTGTATGTGTATGAATGTACTGTCTGCATGTAGGTTTGTGCACCAGTGTCGTGCAATGCCGCGGAGGTCAGAAGAGAGTCTTGGATTCCCGTGGAACTGGAGTTCTCCTGGAATTGGAGTTACAGACGGTTCTTAGCCACCATGTGGGTGCTGGGGATAGAACCCAGTTCCTCTGCAAGAGCAGTCGGTGCTCTTAACCGCTAGGCTATCTCTCCAGCCCCATGAAGGAGTATTTTTACTGATCTATTACAATAATTTTCTGTATAGGAAAATGTTAAAAAGGCATGAATTGTCCTTTTATGGATTTAATAATTTTATTGAGTTTTTTCAAGTTTCATACAATAAATGTTGAATGTATACATATTCTCTTCATATCTGCACTCTTATTTCTAAGCCGCCCTCCCGAATTTCTTTGTGTGTGTGTGTGTGTGTGTGTGTGTGTGTGTGTGTGTGTGTGTAGTCCTATAGAACCAGGTTTGTGGCCCCAAATGCCCTTCAGTTTGGGTTCATCTACTGGAACTGTTTAACCTACTAAGGATCTCACACTTAAATGAGACTTATTCTCCCATTCCCAGAAGTCATAGTTTGCCAATAGTTCCTCAGGTAGGGTTGGGTTTTCTTATACACTTCTCCATGTCTATGCTGAGATTTCGTCTGGCTTGAGTTAATGAGAGACTTGTGCATGCTAGCTCCATTGCTATGAGTTTATATGAGTAACTGATCAGCTGTATAGAAAACTGTTTCCTTGTGGTCATCCACCAACTCTGGCTCCTACAATCTTTCTGCCCCCTCTATCACAATGATTCCTGAGTACTGGGAGGCAGATTTTTGATATAGGTGTCCTATTCAAGTATAAGGATTCTGCAGCCTACTATTCTCTTCATGTTGACAACTTGTGGGTCTCTGTTGTTAATCCCATCTGCCCTTTAAGGGTGCTTCTCTGCTGAGGGTTGAGAGATGAATTAATCTTTAGCTGTAACAGTAAGTCATTAGAACCCAGTTTAATACTATGTCTATTTAGCAGATTAGCTGTATTAGGCTGTCTCTCATGGCTTGTGGGCTGTCTAACCTCAGGTTTCTAGGTGTGATATCAATATATCGTAGCCCTCCAGCCTAGGAAGTAACCCTTAAATCTAATTAGAAATTAGGTGTTTATACCTATAGTTGTGTCACCATTACACTAGTGGGCATGTCTTGCCAGGCCAGTTGTTGATGTAGGTCGCAGAATTCAAGCTGGGTAAAGTTCATGGTAATTATCTTTTCAGATTGTTTGCATAGCACTTTCCAGAGCGATGAAAGCTTGACAGTAGAGTTGAGGCTTTGACCTAGTAGGGACAAGGTTCCCATATTATAACTCTTTTAATTTCAGTGGACATGACTGAAACAACAGGGATAGAGACAGTGGACATGTCTGAGACAACACAGATGTCTGAGACAACAGTGTCTGAGACGATGGAAATGTCTGAGAAACCAGGGACTGAGACTGTGGACATGTCTGAAAAAACAGGGACTGAGAAATTGGACATGTCTGAGACAGCATGCGTATACTTTAAGTAGGTTTTATAGTAGTAGATTTCTGTAGACATCTTTGTTTCATGAAGGAGGGTTTTCATTGATTCATTAAAATAATTTTCTATATGGAAAAATGTTAAAGTTACACATTGTCTTTTGTGGATTTTTTTGAGGGGGGTCTTTCACCAGCTTATTGGTCCTGACAGTCTTGGAGACCCATGGTATAAAGTTCCATGTGCCTCTGATAAGACCTTAGTCTGCTACCAGTCTTTAGTAAGAATATAATGGATAATGGATTGACTGAAAAGACACTAAAAACAACATGAATAGAAATCTGAAATATTCTTAGTTTTAAAAAAGTATTGATGTAGCTTGGTCTACTTATGCAGACCAATGAATTTGAAATGCTACAACATGTAAGGAGCCCTTTGATTCACACTGCCTGATGGATTGGTAATTCTATTTTTAAAAAGCATAGAAAAATCTAGAATTTATTAGGCTGAATGAATATACTTGGAAGAGCTTCAGAGTTGATTTTAACACCTCAGTCACACTTTTGGGTTTGTAAGATAGAAAGGTGGATTGAGAAAATTGAAAGAGCATGATTTCAAAAAGCCTGTCAAAGAGTGGTTCAAAGAAAATCATGAAGCTTGAGTGGGAATTCCTGAGAGACAGAATGAAATAAATTCCAACTGCAAAAAGACCCTGAATTGGATAGTACTATATCATTTACCAATTTGAAGTTGAAGTCTAAAAGACTTTAAAATTTGGGGGTCTGCATTACCAATATCCATCCAATGTTACTTAAAGGAAAGAGAATGGATGAAACTTGTAAAATTCTTTGGAAAATGGCGTAGGAATTTGGAACAAGTTAAGTAATGCAGTGTTCTTTTCACTTTAACTCTAGAATATGGCAAAGACCAGGACAAAGTGTTAGATTCAGAAATTCAGAACTGCCATCTTTGGAAGCTCAGATCTATTATCTTAGGAGGCAAATAATTGCCATTGAGACAGTTTCTTGGTATTGCAGATTCCCAATATAAGTTCTGTGGCTTGGCCCAGTGCATGCAATATTTTGGATTTTATGTCTTGATTGTTAATACTTTTATCTTAGAAGCTATTTTCTTTCCTTTCAAGGATTCATGGAATTTTCAGGATTCAGAGAGTTTACTACCAAAATTCAGATTCTCAGTGAAATATGTCCTTTCTTGCCAACTGCATATGTTTGTGAATGTGTGTCATTTGAGAGAGGAAAGTCCCCTTCCAGACATATCCATGTGTGCTTATAAAATTCTGCTCTAGTAGATATTGTCTCTGAGATTGGCCAAGCTGATATAAGTAATTTTACACAATACTTGGCTTCCCATTTTTAAAGTATTGCCCAAGCAGTTTAAGATTACATTTTTATAGACTCCCAATCTCTTGGGGCCAATTATTTGACATCATGGTTGTTTTCAGTTTTACATATGTAATTACCCAAGATAGATCAGAAAAAAAAAGTGTTGATTCCTGGGCCCTATCAGGGTTCTGAGTAAATGAGTGTGGAAAATGGCCAGTTTGGGACAATGTCACACATGTTAAAAAAAAAAAAAAAACAACTTCCCTGAGGGCTGGAAAAATAGCTCAGTAGTTTAGAGTACTTGCTATACTTTCAGAGGACCAGGGTTTGGCTTTCAGAAGCCACATAAAAGTTAATGACCAACTTTAACTCCATTTACAGGGATCCAATACATATAGTTGAACCCCACAGGCATGTGGTAGATGTACAAACATACAGGCAAATCACTCAGACACATACAATTTGTATAAATAAAAAAACATTTAAAACATTGGAATGCTTCCCCGGATGATTTCACAATAATCAGGGTGGATCGCCACCGACCTAAAGTGTTACGGAGCCTCACATTTTAATTAGTCATGGTAAGTTGGCAGCAGTTTTAAAACCCAACCTCTTTCTCTGCTATTTGTGGAGACCAGACTTGAAGGTGAAGGTCAGAGCACATAGATCAATGAGCATGGCTATCTTTCATTTATTTGAGTGCCTAAAACCTGCTTTGATTACCTCCAAATATGGGGCACAGTGCAGGTAATATGCTGGATTGTATCTTTTCCTTAATAAATTTATTATTGGCCAGAAGATGGCTTATTGGGTAAAAGTGCTTGATGAGAAAGACTGACAACTTGAATTTGGTTCTTGGAATCCACATAACAATGTGTAGGAATGACTTTTATTGACAAAATCTGAACTAAATAAAGCCTTTTTACCTAACCTTGCAACCAAAAAGTTACTGTATTTAATGTAACTGGATCACTGAGTCATGGGCTCCTCTGATCCCTTAGGATCAGCCCTCTTTATTGTCTACCCAAAATAGTGACTGAAGGTGGGCGTATATGCTTTACATATGACAGTGTTGAAAGTTGCATGCTTTTCTTATTGCATACAAAGAAAGAAATTTGTTTGTTGTTGTTTTGTGTGTGCAGTATTTGAAGACTGGGGATAGAAGGGAAAGATTTTTCTGAAAAGATTTTCTGAATTCTTCTTCACAAATTCATGCTGGAGATACTATTTCAATATAAGAATGACCAATGCCCTGGCTGGGTTGCATAGTTCCAAGAGACATCTGAAGGAATGGGTTTTCAGTGATTAGGTCTGCTCTTGGCATTAAAATGAATGCTAAGTGTTTGGCTGTTTCTTAATTTAGGCATAATCGTAATCTGATTTTGAAATACCATGAGTGGATGGAGAGGACTCCACAAATTTCCTACAACCTCCACATGTGTCAAAGCATGTAAATAATTTTAATATCAGTCAATGTAAACACAGATTATAGAGATTTTATTTTCTTTATTTTAAATTTTCAATTTACTTTTGTGTGTGTGTGTGTCTTTGTGTATGTGCACATGCATGACTTATGACTGCCATAGCACACATGTCAACTCAACGTCAGAAGACAACTTGCAAGAGTTCAAACTCTCCTTCCACAATTTGGGATCCAGGGATCCATTTCCAGTCACCAGGCTTGGTGGCAAGTGTCTTTATCCAAATGAGCCATCTTGCTGGCTGTTTTTGTTTAACTTTTCTAAAGAATTTAACCTAGGAACAGGTAACTTGTTCAATGTTCATCAATATGGCATAAGATTCCCTTTCTTTTTCTCAGAAATCTCATTTTCAAACTAGGTTCTGGTGACAATTCTGAGATTTTAAAATAATGTATTATCATATTTTGTCTATTATTGAAATGTTAACACACTCATTAATTTCTCTAGTTTTAGGGAGAAATTAATGAGAATTTAGTGAGAAATTTTCATCTTTCAGCTCTTACTCAAAATCTATACTTTAAATTTTAATTAGTAAGTGTTCCTTCCTTTGGGGTACATCTTTTGGGCTATCTCATCCCATTTGATTTTTGAATCAAGATTCAAACCATGTCTTATTCATTGATGAGCTAAATAAACTGTTCTCTCACAAAGATGCTGCTTTCTAATTAGCTTCAGGATATAATTAACTCATTCTCTGGGCCAGTAAGAATTGGATTTACCAGATGCCAACAGCTGACAGTCTGAGCAACATTAGAAAGAAGCAGGCAGAAGCGTAGGTAGAGAAATGGGGATGAGGGAACCATGCTTTTACTTCAGGGGGTTGGAACTGTCAGGGTTTAAATATGAATTTCTGACAAGTTACTCACTTGTACTATTAAATATATTATAACTTCAACTTTCAATATGCAAGCCTACTGGACCAAAAGGCACCAGGAAGAATTTTTCATCAATAATCATATATTATAGCAATTAGCCCATGAAGTAAAAAGTTGCTACAAATATAAAGCATCTTGGGTGAAAATAAGAATCTTGGTTTTATGTCAAATTTAAATCTTGATGAAAGCCTACAGTGGTTATAAAACTTGTGGAATGCCAGGGCATAAGGTAGCCATGATAAAAATTCAATTATTTCCTAAGAAACAAGGCAGCCTGGGGTGTGGGGTGGCCACACCCTAGCACTTGGCCAGGCAGGGGTAGGCAGATTTCTGAGTTTGTGGCCAGCCTGGTGTACATAGTGAGTTCTAGGTTAGCTGTGTCAAAAGAGACTATTTATTTATGTAGTTTTTAAAATTTAAAACCTTTTTATCAGCATTGATTTCTTTTTTTTTAATTTAATTTATTTTTTTGTGTGTGTATGAATGTGCTGTCTGCATGTAGGTTTGTGTACCCGTGTCATGCAATGCCACGAAGGTCAGCAGAGGTCTCGGATTCCCCTGGAACTGGAGTTAAAGATGGTTCTTAGCCGCCATGTGGGTGCTGGGGATCGAACCTGGGTCCTTTGCAAGAGCAGTCGGCGCTCTTAACTGTTGAGCCATCTCTCCAGCCCTAGCATTACTTTCTTTACAAAGTAATACGATTACACTGAAAGACTTTGTATAGGTTGTAGAATCTGGAAAGGGAGTGAGTGGCAAACTCATATTATAGGAATAGTGACAAATTTCATAATGTTGTTGAAGCTTGGTAGTACAATTTTATCAGTAAACAATATTCAAAAATTATAGTAGATATATAGAATTTCAAATTATATTACATTACATATTTTTAGTTTGAAGATTATTACAGTTTAGTTATTATGGTACTTTCTGTTTCTGTTTTTTTTTAAATATTATTTTTTTAATTTTATTTATTTTTATTTATGTGTATGAGTGTACTGTCTGCATGTAGGTTTGTGCACCCGTGTCGTGCAATGCCGCGGAGGTCAGAAGAAGGTGTCGGATTCCCCTAGAACTGGAGTTAAAGACGGTTCTCAGCCACCATGTGGGTGCTGGGGATCAAACCCGGGTCCTCTGCAAGAGCAGTCGATGCTCTTAACCGCTAGGCCATCTCTCCAGCCCGTTTTTTTTTTTTATTTTTTTTTATTTTTTTAACTTTCCAGGCTGTGATTTTTATCTTCTAGATGTTCAGTTATAGTAAGACATCCTGGAGCTGTGAAAGAGTAATGAGAAAGTAATGGAAAACCTCTTGGAGTGGTCCAACATTAAGGCCTGGATACCTAAGACCACCTTGTGTGGAATAACGACCACAGCTGGGGTTCAGGGGATATGGAGGTCTGTTCCAGAGAATCAGTCCTCCCAAGACCAGAATCTACAAATCAGAGAGGCCTCCCTTGTCCCTCGCATAAGAAGCAAAGCCTCTGCTATGCACAACCTGGTTGGTACCTTAAGGGAGGAGGCTATAGGGAAGACTGGGACTATCCAAAATCAAGAGTCATCCATGCTCTACTCTGCTCTACCATCTGCCTATGGCCAGCAGAATGTGAAAATGTGACTAATGGGACCAAAACTTCAGGCTCCAGCTCATAGCGCCAGGCTAACAGGAGGGGACCACAGCTTAAGTTCATAAGTGGGGACCACTGTTCCAGCTCCCAAGGTGGGACCAAAGCTCATGTTCATGGGGAGCAGGTTAGGGGGTACTGTAACTCCAGTTTACAAGAGAGAACCACAAGTCCTGGTCATGAGAGGGTACCATAACTATAGTTCACAAGAGGGTACCACTCTTCCAGGCTCACAGGAAGGGACCAACAAAGGGAAAGAGAGAAAAGATAAATAATGCTTCCATGGTGTGAAAACCAGAGGAGAATATATTAGTTCATAATCCAACTGAAAAGTGCACATACAATATCTGTGTATAAGTGTATCTGTATAGCTGAAGGCTCTACAATAAGAAACACAGTGCCAGACAGGTGAAACCTACTTTTTAAAAAATTATTTATTTATTTATTTATTTATTTATTTACTAGCCCCCCCCCCCCTGCTGGATGGTGGGACCAAGGGGCTGTGTAGGTTTGGGCACAACTGCTTGCAAATTGGTTTTACAAGAAGGATGCTTGTACCCATAAATTATCGCTTATTGCTAAAAAATGAAAAAAAAAAACAAAACAAAAACTGAGAGAAAGATGCAGGACAGTTATGGCAGAATGCATGATCTGGGATGGGGTGGGGTGGGGGGAAGGGAAAGGGAAATATGCCTGAACTGAATTGGAAAATGATGTATGAAATACACAAAGCATCAATAAAAAAAGAAAAAACTATTTATTTATTTATTTATTTATTTATTTATTTATTTATTTATTTATTTTTGTATGTGTATGAATGAACTGTCTGCATGTAGGTTTGTGTACCTGTGTTGTGCAATGCCGCGGAGGTCAGAAGAGGGTGTCGGATTCCCCTGGAACTGGAGTTCTCCTGGAATTGGAGTTACAGACAGTTCTTAGCCACCATGTGGGTGCTGGGGATGGAACCCGGGTCCTCTGCAAGAGCAGTCGGTGCTCTTAACCGCTAGGCTATCTCTCCAGCCCCGAAACCTACTTTCTAGTTGAGGTATTGGTCAGGGTAGTCAAAATGAAAATGACTCCCAAAATAACACAGACTATTGACACAGAAGGTAGATGTTAATATCTTATTCTTGAAGACAGGATACACATTCAGAATCGGAACAATGGTGCTAGAAGCCACCGTCCTACAAACAAGCTCTCATAGTATCAAAGGATACTGTGCAAGCTGCTATAGGAGAAAAATCAACCCATGGTCTAACCTATCTATAAAGCTTAATAAATACAACAATAATGGGTAACACAAGCTATCTCTATTGGTGCAGTAATGACAGGGGTAATAAACAGCTATCTAATTGGACTTAAAATCCACTCAGTGGGAAGGAACTCATGTGTGGTACTCTAAACATAGCTAAATACACATGGCTAAAGAGGTTAGAGATCCGAAAGGAAAACCCATATATGTCACATCCCTAGACAAAAAAAAAAAAAAAATTATTAAAGCTTTGAACATTTCTTAATCAAATTTAGATAATCTTTCCCATCTATGCCCCCACACACCTCCTACCCACCTCATGAAGTCTGCTATACATGCTAAGTCCCAATTCAGTCAAGCATTTTACCCCGATGTTCTTTTGAGTCTAGTTAACCTATCTAGAGATCTTGGGGAAGGTCTACTCTCCCTCCCATGGGCGTGATCAGTTTCCAGCAGTTCTCAGGACGGGGCCCACCTGCCAACCCAACCATCTCTCTCAGGCCACTCTGCACCCTTGTCTGATTGAGTTGGCATGGGTCGTATGCTCAAGGATAGGGGATGCAGTGGGGGAGTAGGGGCCGACGGTGGGTCTCCATTCACATCTTCCTGGCTCCTGAGCCCTGGCTCCTGGACTCACAGTGGCCAGTGAGGAACAGACAGACCTCCCTAGGGAGGGAGGGAGCCACTGACTCCTTCTCACATTCCAGGTAAAAACTTGAGTCCCATTGTGGTTTCTTGGCTACTTGGCTTTGCTGGCTACTCAGCTTGGTGCCAAATACATCCGATGCCCAAAGCTGGCAGCAGTGGCTGAGATCCTGGGCTGGCAAGCTCACACTTCATAGTTGCATTTTCCAGGACAGCAAGAGTTCTGACAAACAGAAGGCCTTGACAGCAGACTCAGAAAGTGTGGGGTGATTAGGTTTAATAATTTCTGGTCCGACTACAAAATTTACTTTTGATTAGAATAGAGTACAATCTCAAATCTTGTCCCAAACAAAAACAAACAGCTCACAAGAAAAAAAACAGAAAGAAAAACAAAAGGAGTTCAAAAGAAAAATGCAGCCATTTCACTCACTTCAAGACCTATATACACGCAAGTTGTTTTCTGTGGGGTTTTCTTTTTTAAAAAATTTTTTTTTAAAGTTTTTAAATTTTTCTTATTTTTGTAAAAATAAATTCAATGTTCACATTTCTATAAAGGATTAATGCAGTTTCAGGAAGCCTGCCCTGGGGCAGGACAACAGAGATTTTCCTGCCCACCTCAATCTGATTGCTCATCCTAATGCTTCAAGTTGCCTGGAAAAGCCTTAAGCCTGTGGAAGAGATATATCTGCTCCCTGGACCTCTGGGCCCAGTAAACTTTGGAGAAAGCAGAGGGGAAGACTAGCTTACTGAGAAAGCATTTAAAAAAAATATATCGATACACTTTGACATGTGTGCCTTTTGAGACACTGAGGATTTAGGTTGGAGATTTCCAGCCCAGGCTGTGCATAGGGTGTGTGTATGGGGGGAGGGGTGTGTGGAGCCAGCAGCACCCAGACCCTCCTGTCTTTGGAAGTGGGATGAGGGGAAGTCTTGCCTTTCAAAGCAACCTGCTGGACTTCCTAATTCATGCTTGACTACTTCCTTTAAAACCTCTATGGAGTCTTCGCACAAGAAGCACAAACATTCAGCTTGTATGCAGAAAGGTACAAAAACAACCTGAATATAATAGTTTTGGTAATATAAGGCCATCTGTTCCAGTCCACCTTGGGAACCTGTAACATATTTAAATACAACAGTGAGAAGACATATTTAATATACTTAAAAAATTTTTGAAGTAATTTGCTCAAATTAAGTGTGAAAATCACTTCCCTTTGATGGCACTTTGTCCTTGTTTTAATAAACCATGAAATAATTTTCAAGTTGCATACTGTTCCCTTGCAGGAATCATTTCTTATCTGGTTGTTTACTTGGTGTTGGTCTCTAACAATCCTTTCAAGCATTGCTTATTATTTGGAAAAGAACTACCAAAATCTTTACACATAGGTCTTTAATTGCATTCTTGATTATTTCCTTAATATACAGTCTTAGAAGTCTAATTATCAGGTCAATGACTATCACCGAAGCTCCTAAAGGTTAATGCTATATTTCTTTCTAGAACAGTCATAATTCATTATGTTATGCCTACCTTTGTTGTGGTTATTTTTTTAATTGACTTTGAGAAGAAAAAAAATAACTTAATTTTTTTTTTAGATTGCTCTTTAAAGTGCTGCCAGTGACAGTTTTTTTTTTTTCCATGTAAATGGAACATTTCTGTTATATTCTCATAAGGCCTTTGCTTTGTGTTCCTTTCTTTTAGTTTCTGAGCTATAGTTCTATTGGATTTTAAAAAAGTCAACTTGTAGACAATATTTAGATTAAAAAAGATATTCACTCACAGGATTGCTTTTGGCAACAGGGTTTTGATTTGATCTATTGGCAGATCAGCATCATTGTCAATTACTGTTCAGTATAATTTTTGGTTCATGTTACATCCCAGTATAAAATACAACTCAATAACTCCCTGGACTGGGTAGACACTGATGCTAGATCTTCCCCATGCTCCATGGGCTGGGCATTTCGGTCATCAGGCTGCCTTCCGCTCCCAGGCCAGCCAGTGGGTATCAGGAGCTCAATCCTCTTTGCCAAGGGCTGTTCAGCAATCTTCATTGTAGTCAACAATGACATTGATCTTATAATTGGAACTGGTTGTGGACAGAAAAGCTCCTATGAAAATTAATTTGAGAAAATGAGGTGTGAATGGGTACTTCCTGGAGAAATAGAAAATGCTTCTCTGTGGGAGTTTCTGTTGTCTGATGTTCCTTTAATCATGCATGGCCGCAATCCACACGATATTCCTCCCTCCTAGAACTAGGCCTGGCAGGCCCACAGGACTGTGAACTTCAAGGCTGTCTCCTGCCTGCATGAGAAAGTTACCTAACATTATAGAAAGACAAAGAAAGACAGACAGGACTCAGAGAAAGTCTGCAAGACAAAAGTCTCTCTCCTTTATTCATGCCAGCAGTGTGTTTATATACCAAAGATTCCTGTGCTCTGGGCAAGGAAGTGGGGGGCAGGCATAAGGGAGAGGTGAGCCACCTTGGCTCCAACAGGGGGGCTGCAGAGCTCCTGTTTGTGCAACCGGTAAACTAGAGGTGACATTTTTGCTCAATACCTCAAGGAAAGGGGCTGATTCTGAAACTTTGCACAGATAGGCAAGGCAAGAAAATGCTGCAATATCTCAGACCTATAGATAACTTACAGAGACAACTGAATGCACACAGAGATACCAGATAACTCTTGGAGGTTTTACAGGACAGGTTTTACAGGCCTTGCCTTGAGACATGCAAAGTTTCATTCCTACACTTCTCTGCTTATATGTTTCTTTTAAATTGACACATAGTTGCATTGCTAGGGTCCAAGAATCCAAACCAGACACACTGAAGAATGGAAAACCAAGACTTTATTTTGGGGAAAAAGTAAACCAGCATGCTGGGGTGGGAGGAAAAAATGCTCTGACCCCTTATGTTGGATTGTGGGCCTTTTATACAGGATCTAAGGGAATTTTAGTGGGGTTTGGGTAACTTCTGGCCTTATTGCATAATAGCAGGGTTACAGCTCATGGTTAGGTCAACCCATCTGCCCCCACATACCAAAGGTTATCTTTAGACACAATCCTGCAACTGGAATGAGGAAATGTCGAGTCAGTCCACCTGCCCTCACATACCAATAGCTATCTTTAGCAAGTTTAAATTTTATTAGCTGTTCTTGAGGCCTCGAACAATTGACCTTGTCCCCGAAAAGGTCAGTTGCCAATAAACCTTGAGCAATTGATTCCCACCTCCCCAGCTGGGGAGGTTCCAGTAATTGCTTAAAATGGTGGTTATAATCAAAACGGAGTCAGTGTGGGCCTGTTTTACAGCACATATTTAGGGAGTGTACTATGGTGATTCAAGTTCACATTCATAATGATATAATTAGTATAATTATTAGTTGTATGTCCTTGCCACTTCATGTGTTAAGCCTTCCAACTCTTTTCTGTTAGCCTTTACAAAATATGTAATGACTTTTATAATATGGGCCTAATATGGACTAATGACTTTTACTTTTCTTCCCAACCATAAGTTATAATGTAAACAAACACACTGAGCCACTTGGAGCTCCTGTAACCTGGGCATTTGATCTTAATACCTCAGGACCCCATCTTTTCCTCCACCAGGATATGGAATGCATATGCATGTGGTTAATTACCATATCAAAGCACTGGAAACAGCATGCTATTCTGATTGCTATTGGTGGGAATAATTGAGAAGTCTGTTTGTACTTGTGCATTTGCTGTTCTAGGCACAAGGAGCAAAGGGCAAGATTCTCTGATAAGAGTGGGTCCTACTTTCTGCTTCCCCAATTCGTACTGGAGATACTGTTTCAATAAAGGAATGAATGAAGGCTGGCTTGAGAGCACAGTTCACTGAGACATCTGAAGGAGCACATTCTCAGAGTTTAGGTTTACTCTTGGCCTTAAAATAAATTGGAAGAGTCAAGGCTCTTTATTCACCGCATAGGGTAAGTATAATGTGCCTTAGAAGTGCTGCAACTTATAAACTCTTGTCACCCCACTGTGTTGTAAAACACTGGAGCCTACTCCTTAAACCATCAGTGCCATGCAGGTACCATGTCCTTTCCTTAGGCTGAAGACAGCATCACAGTGAGGGAGGAGTTGATCAGGGGCATGGAATGCACCCCAGAGCTGTCGTTCTAAGTCTTCTGCAGCCAGATTCCAGTCACCTAAGCCAGTAAAGTCCTTAGTGCTTTACCTTGGTCCCCTTGTTTGGGGAACATGACTAAAGAGGAGGTTGTAAATAATCATCCACAGTAAAAGTTTTCTGAAAGTGCAAAGATCAAAATTAGAGACATAATTCTGGAGTGTTTCTGTCTGCAGTCTCCCATGCTTCTCCACATTAATCTCACTGCAGCCTTGGTTCTGAAAATCCTGTATGCAATCTGCACCAGCAAGCCCCCATGACACAAAGAGAGTGAGGTCTGGCTGACATCTCTTGGTTCAGATTTGAGACTATTGCATATTATGTAGCTCATTGTGTTTTTTTTTTTAATTGTGTTTATATAGTTTTCAACTACTACAGAAATATAATGTTTAGCTATGGAAAGCAAATACTTTTAATCTTTTCTACCATCATTCTTCAGAATGTAACTATCAAATAATATATCTCTGCATTGAATTATGTCAGAATGTTTGATTTTAAATATTCCTGTTTGAGTTGCTGACTAGAGTTTCATAAAAAAAATATTAAATGAATTTTGGCTTGGGATTAGGACAATTTTCCCATAATTTCTGAGTATCCATAAACATATATTTGCTATTTTGTGTCATGTAATTATGTTCTCAGCATTGATTATTTATAAATGTGTGAATTTAAATTATATAAATATCAATTAAATAAATGTCAAACCTTTATATTTATCATTTATCAACTATTCTCTCTCTCACACAAACATGTGCACACATGTGTGTGCTCGCACACACACACACAGAAACAAAGAGATTATCGGAGAGAGTTCTATCTCTCCGATAATTCTTTAACTGCTGCAGGGACCATGCTGAATATTTCTGTCTGTCCCTTGGATCCTTTCTCCCACTTTTCCGTGGGCTGCTCCCCAGAACACACTTTCATTGACAACATTGAATGACTTTGCCTTTGACCTACTAGTCAAAGGTGGCTAAAGCAAATTATCAGGTCATTGAAAGCCATTGAGAAGCAGCAAGAGGCTTTTTATGTATCATATTCACTATTCACTCCTGGATGGCTGTGGTTGCTTGTCAGGGCCCCTTTGGTAAATGCTGTCCCTTTTTTTTTTTTTTTTTTTTTGGTCTTTTTGAGACAGGGTCTCCCTTTAGTCCCAGCTGGCCTGTATACCAGGCTGGCCTTGAACTCGTAGAGATCTGAGATCCGCCTGCCTCTGCCTCCAGTGTGCTGGGATTAAAGGTGTGTGCCACCGTGCCCTACCTTCAATGCTATATCTCTTAACCAGGCGGCTCTTTCCTGCATCTTCTCTGGGTTCCAGTGACTGTTTCCTCTTAGTGAGTTATCTTCTTCCCACTAGTGTTGGCTTTAGAATATTGTATTGACCTATCTTCATTCCCCAAGACATGTCATGTCTTTGTAAATAGTCTTTTTATTAAATTCTCTTTTTCTCACTTAATTCAGGCACATGCTACCCTACCATTGGAATGTAAATAATACTGTGATGACAGATAGGAACGACATCTGTGTGCACGTGTCTCTTCCTGTCTCTTGTTCAAGGTCTCTCCTCTCCCTCAGCATTTGAGCCATTTTGTTTCATCTGGTATTTTTATTTTTATTTTAAAATATTTTACTTGCCAGGTGTGGTGGCACATGCCTTTAATCTCAGCACTTGGGAGGCTGAGGCAGGTGGATCTCTATGAGTTCAAGGCCAGCCTGGTGTACATAGTGAGCTCCAGGCCAGCTGGGACTAAAGGGAGACCCTGTCTCAAAAAGACAAAAAAATTACTTATTATTATTTTTTATTATTTTATGTACATGAGTGCAGTGCCTGCGTGTATGTAAGTGCACAAGTGCACCCATGTACTGCAGTGCCCACAGAGGTCAGAAGAAGGCATGATATCCCCTGGGAACTGGAATTATGGATGGTTGCTAGCCACCATGTGGCTGCTAGAAACTGAACCCAGATCTTCTGCAAGAACAGCCAGTACACTTAACCCCTGAGTCCTCTCTCCAGCCCTGCCATCTGGTATTTTTAAGTATTGAGCAAAATATATACTGTTATGCATAGTGGACAAAAAGCAAAATGTATAAAACACTGAAAAGGTTGAATTTCTCTTTGTTCAGAGCCCTGCTTTAGAGATGATCTCTGAGGGTCTGTACTGGTACGGTGAACTGCTTCATGATTGCCTTAAGGGTCTGGTTTACTGTTTAGAGTGCCTATAAAAGAAAAGAATCTCATCTTCCCTTTATTTATTTCTATTTCACCCCTGGCATCTAAAATATTGGGCTTCCCAGAGTATTTTGGTGAGTTGATAACCAAATGTGCATATCTAATTTCCTTCAGTGATTCTTTCGTGGATATCTGTACTTCATCTCAGAGACAACCCAGGCCCCACCAAAATCTCTCCTTTCCTACCTACTATGGACTCATCCATTGAGATTTAGTTTAACTTTAAACTCCTTCCAGAAAGCATTCCCTATTCTAAGTAGCAGGATTGCTATTTAATCTTTCTTGAGTGCTCACTAAATATAGTCAAACTGTATACGGATGTTACTATTTAACTCCTATCCTTACCTTATTTGTTTTTGCAATATTATTTCTTACTTTATCTTTCTAAGGTGACTTTAAGTCCCTGGAGGTAAATGACCAGTTTTCATCCATTAAAAAAGTAAAAATCTGAATAACTCCATTTATTTTTTAATGGCTTAGAATAAGACCCTTAAGACATGGAGTCATTAGAATTGTCTGTAACAATTTTATTAAAGTAGGTCTTTCAAATATTTTGGGATTAGAATTTTAGACATCTGTGTATATATGGAATATAAAATCCACATTTTATTTTAGGATATTGTTTTCCATTCAACATTTAAATTCGGACTAGGTGAAACCTTACATATGCTCACACAGGCTTCTTTGTTTGTTAGCCAGTAACAAAAGAAGGTAGAATTAAGTTATTGACAGTGTCTAACAGCAGAGGATCAGTTGCATTTATGTTTTATTATGCAAGTTGTTGGTTTATGGATATGGAAGCCCATATGGCCCAAAGTTTTGCTCTGGCCTTCATTTCTGATTTGAACCAATCCATTGCATTTTGATGTGGGCCTAGAGAAATCATTTAATCTTTTTGTCTTTTTGTTAGTTCATCCAGAGAACAGCGGATCTCACAAAGATACACACACACACACACACAATGATTCTGCATTTACAAATTCCATTTCATTGATCTTCTAATAAAATGAAAGCTTTTAATGGCATCAAAACATGGCAAATAAACAAACTAGGCAGTAGTAAACTCATGCCCACATTTGTGTTCAGTAAATAAACCTAGAGAAAAAGTGCTCTTGTTCACTGGCCCAATTCCCCCAAACCCCCAAAATATAAATCCCTTCTCATCCCAAATCACTAGAAAGGCTAAGTGGTATAGGCTGAGCTGTTCTCTGGAATATTCTTTGAAGGAGAGAAAATGTGCTTTGTCAATTAGATAGATATTCCCTCTTCTGTCTTAAATAGACCAACTTGGACCAATTAGAAAGCCAGAGAAGAGGAATTTTAACAGCAAGCCGAGGACATTCAAACCAATGTCATGGAGAACTAAGTAGAAAGCATTAGAATGCATTATTGATTTTCAGACTGTAAAAAATATGGCAATTACTCCATGAATATCAGAAGAGCTGGACTGAATGGTCCACTGTGTTCCCTCAGCTTCTATGATCTTATAGGCTCTTCTAGGCATAATAAAGATGTGAGTGGTATTGCTAGTGCAGTCAGATGCATTCAGAGCTCTGGTGCTTTGATCACCAAGACGTTTACAACAGAGCACACAAATCCTCTGCGTCAGCCACATCAATCTGCAGCTTCTTACTTATTATACTCTTCAGCTGAACCTAGTGATCTCAGTCATGCTTTTAAATGCCATATACTCAAATATTATATTTCTAATTGACATATCAGTTTGATACAAATATTTTTTGCTGCTGTTCAACGAATTTAAAAAATTCCATCAGAATGCTAAATATTCTGAAATGCTAATATCTCAAAGGTAGAGAAATGTTTTTCTGAAGATCTCGTATCCTCTGTTACATAGATATAGGCTGTTATGGAGTGATACTATTATATTTCCACTTCAAAAATGTTTAAAAATTTCAAAGAAGACATCATGAAAGAAGTGTGAGATTTCAATACAGATTTCCCCCATGTATCTCATTCCACAGAAAGTTGCCTTGTTCACTATCAAGCTATCAGAACATCTATTTGAAGGAAAGCTAAATTGTTGGAAACTAATCTATATTGGAAACAACAGGTAGTGCATCTTACTGGGATAAAACAAAACACTACTCAAAGTTTAGTAAGAGAGATCACCGACTTGCCTTGTTTATATAGCTATCTACAAAACAATATCTAATTTTAGAGGATGACTTTGGACACAGAGGTAAGAAAACAGGAGATAAAGGAATCTAATAGACAAGTCCTCTAATCCTCACAGGGCTGCAGGGTGATCTGGAAAATTCTCGTGAGCTGTAGGGCTTTCAGCCTGACAGCCCTGATATGTCATCCTTCCCAAATACACACATCCTAATTGGAAATGTGGCATTTTATGCATACACACGCATCCAGTCAGCATAAAAGGGCAATCCATGTCTCAAGAAGATTCATCTTACAAAGATAATATGCACAGAGAAGGAGTTGAGCAAGATCACATCACAAATCATCTTTCTGTAGCACTATGGGTAAGAAAGCAAGCTCCCAAATACTGTCTGCTGAAGTTGAGGAATTGCATGTCCATCCCCCCATCATTTACTTTGAAATGCCTGTCACTTCATTAATTAAACGAACCAATACGCTTATGAGAAACACCTAAAACTGCTTTTGTTCATTATGAAAAGTTTCTTATACAATAACATATTGCATCAGGGCCTTTTGGTAAAGCACATCATATTTCTCATTTGTAGCCTATTAATTCAGCATGGATGCTTTAGTTTTTTTCTCATACTGTTTTTGTACATAGAAAAGTGTGTTATGAAAATATGAAATTAACACTCTGTTCCAGTGAGTTCGTTCACTTTCAGAAATAGCCTCTTAGCTTCCATCTACAAGAGAGTCAGGCCTTTGAATCCATTATGTAAGCTGCTTCAGAGCCCAGCAGATGGGGTGACTAAGAGCTAAAGTTATGGTTACTGTATTAGCCAGGGTTCTCTAAAGAAACAGAAGCAACAGGATGAATATATAGCTACATACAATTTATTGATCTGCTCATGTGACAGAGTTCAAGGAGTCCAACAGTAGCCGGGCCGCACTGGAGAGGCTGAGAATCCAGGGAACTGCTCAGTTCACAAGGCTGGATGTCTCAGTAGTCCCAATCTGGTGCTGAAGGCCAGATGGATTCCAGGAGATCTGCTGGTCTCAGTACACGCTGGGATCCAAAGGGTTGATCACAGCAGCAAGACAAACTCACCAGTGAGAGAGAGGCAAGCCGCAGGAAAAAAGGGACCAGCTCCCTTTGCCATGGCCTTTAATACTGCCTGCCAGCAGAAGGTAACGCCCACATTTGGGGTAGGCCATCCAGGTTGAGGTAGTCCAATCTGAAGATCCTTTTTCTCTTATTTGTTCCTTAGTCCAGTCAAGTTGACACCCAGGATTAACCATCACAAGTCCACCCCTTGTCAACTTGACACCCAATAAATAGCCTCTCCTTATGTTATGCTTAAATGTCAATTGCAAACAATGGCAAGGTCATAATTCCACCTAACATGTTATAAGTGTCTCATGTGCAATAGCAAAGCATTATATCTTAGAGTAGGTGGTAATGTCCTTGAGGAATACTTAGTCCTTCCGTATCTAATAACTTAACTATGACAACACTTAACACTTATCTCAGTTGTACATTCAAAAGCGAACAACACAAGTATCTGCTACATATAGTGGGTGCTGAGGGACATTAGCTCCCACTGGGAGGGGGGGATTAGTTTCCTCAGGCAAGGGTGGGGAGGAGGGATCTGCAGGGTGTGGATTCTCTGCTGAGGGTAGGGAGATTAATTCCTCAGGTAAAGAAAATCCCTCAGAATCCGAGGGTTCAAAATCTTCATCATTGTGGTTCTCCCACACATCTCCATCCCAAGTTTCAGGGTTCCACCCTTTCCCCACCAGTGCTCTCACTTTAACCGCTGACACTCTTCATGGCTGGGAATTAAATTTGCGTTGTAAATCATCCAAACATATAATAAGGGCTCCAGCTTGATTTTCTGCCACTTTAGCTCTTTGGCTGCTGGAGAGAAGATGCTCTTCCAGAGCACACTTGGAAACTTTTAAACTGTTGTTTCGAATCTGGAGCTGGTTAATTTTATCACCAAGCTCCTTTTTTTCCTCTATCACTTTATCCAGAGATGCTAGGAGCAACCAGGCAACATCATTATTTTTCTTATTTTTCTGCAATTTCTCAAATGTTTTATATATAGAGTCACTAAATTCTTTGCTCCTCACAAGAGTAGAGTTAGGTGAGTCAAATGGATCTATCTTCATTCAAATGGATGTATCTTCAGTTACATCAAATAGTCTGCACCAAGGATTATCATTCCTCTTCATGCCACCAGGAGAGCCTCTAGGCTTCATTGGGTTGGAGAGCTGGCTCCAGAAACTACCAAGCCCACTAAAGAAATTCATCCTTTCAATTCTGTTTCTCTAGAACCACTCCTGGTACCAGAATCTGTATTAGGGTTCTCTAAAGAAACAGAAGCAACAGGACGAATATATAGCTACATACAATTTATTGATTTGCTCATGCGACAGAGTTCAAGGAGTTCAACAGTAGCTGCGCCTCACTGGAGAGCCTGAGAATCCAGGGAACTGCTCAGTTCACAAGGCTTGATGTCTCCGTAGTCCCAATCTGGTGCTGAAGGCCGGATGGATTCCAGGAGATCTGCTGGTCTCAGTACATGCTGGGATCCGAAGGGTTGATCACAGCAGCAAGACAAACTCACCAGTGAGAGAGAGGCAAGCCTCAGGAAAAAAGGGACCAGCTCCCTCTGCCATGGCCTTTAATACTGCCTGCCAGCAGAAGGTAACACTCACATTTGGGGTAGGCCATCCGGGTTGAGGTAGTTCAATCCGAAGATCCTTTTTCTCTTATTTGTTCCTTAGTCCAGTCAAGTTGACACCCAGGATTAACCATCACAGTTACTGTTGGTAAAATGTACTTTGCCGAACCCATACTGCTTTTATCTGAGCTACCTTGCACCAAATTACATGGCCAGCTTTGATAGGAGGTGTCTAGCTAGCTTCTGCTGTCAATTTGACACCAGCTGAAGAATTGCTTAGAGTGGATTGGTTGTGGTTTTGTCTGTGAGGCATTTTCTTCATTGCTAATTGATGTAGGAGGACCTAGTCCACTGGGGGTAGAGGCATCCCCAGGCAGGTGGGTCTGAGTCTTGGCTTTATTAGAAAGGTAGCTGAATGACCCAGAAGAAGCGAGCCTGCAAGCAGCGTGCCTCTGTCCTCTCTGCTTCAAGCTTCTTCCTTGAGATCCTGCTTTGGCTTCCCTTAGTGACGACTGTTTCCTTTAAGCCATATCAGCCTTTCTTCCCAATTGCTTTTGTTCATGGTGTTTATTACAGCAGCAGACACTAAAGTAGAACAGGAGGGAAGTTTGTGGTTGGAATGCATAACTGTCCTTTCAGCTCTTCCCTCTGTTTCGACAATGTTACCCTATAATTCACTTCCCATAATGAAATAAGACTTATTCAAGCCTGTGAGTAAGTTTATTTCTGACTTGACAGGCCTTAATGTATATGACAGAGTACATGACATCCAATGGGGATGTTATAAGAGGAGTGCAGACAGGGGAGGGGTTCTAAATAGGATCAAAGCATGTTGTATGAAAGTTGGAAAATTCAATAAAAATGACTTTAGCTAAAGTGAAGATGCATTCTTATAAGAAAATACATTTAAGGAATATTTTTATATTCTGATATGGGATTTCATAATAAAATATTTTATTTTTATATGTATGTGTATATTTCCTGCATATTTGTAAGTGTACCAGTTTTGCAGTACCCACGAAGGACAGAAGAAGGTTTTTGCTCCCTTTGGAACTGGAGTTATGGACAGTTGTTAGCTGCCATGTGGGTGCTGGGATTTGAATCTGGTTCTTCTGCAAGAATAGCCAATGCTCTTAACTGCTGAGCCATCTCTCCAGCCCCAAGAAAATGGAAAAATTAAAAATAAATCAGCAGTTGGGCATGGTTGCCCATGTCCAGAATCTCAGGACTTGGAAGGGTGGAGGCAGGAAGTTCGAAAGTTCAAGGATAGACTGCACTTGGTGTAATGGTTCATGCCTTAATTCCAGTATTTGAAAGTTGCAGAAGAAGGATTCCCATGAGTTTGCAGGCAGACTGAGCTACATAGTGAGTTTCATTCTAGTCTGGGCAACTGAGTGAGATCTTAAAAAAAATACCAATAAAAAGAGAAGGAAGAGGAGCAGAGGGAGGGCTGGCCAAGTGGAGCTCCACAGAGAGTCCATGGCAAAATAAAATAAAAGCATAATGCAAAAATCAAAACAAAAACATCAGTAATGACTCTAAGAGCAAAATTACAAAGACTGGAGAATGTTTAATTGTATACCAAAGCAATTATCCAAATAAAACAGAAAGAATGTGCTTCAAATTAGTATTTTTACTTTTGTCTTAGTATCTGGATAATTGTGTCACATTCTAGCCAGAATTAATCACTTAGAGGGACAGTCGTCCTAAATTTTCATGATTGCTTTCAGGATGATAATTGCTTGTCAAATGTCAAAACTAATCTGCTTTGTAAGCTGCCTTTCTACTTTTATGTACCAGTCTTTTTTGTTGTTTTATTAATTTTTAGGCATGCTCATTTGGATCCACAAATAACTTAATTCATTACAAAATTATACTCCTGAGAGATTCTTTGCTCCGAGCCTCTTAAAAGGTCTCTTTTCTGCTAATTCAATCTTCCCAAAGCATTTTCACAATCCACAAATATGAATCATGCTGTAACATTTTGCTAAATCTAATCATCTACATTTTCTCAGTCTTGGATATCACTCACCTGCAATTACCCCACTGAAAGGGGCTTTTGTAGTTCTTACAGAGCCAGATAACCAGATTATGGGAATTAGAGTTGGAAGGCAGAGAGGCCATGTGTTGTGAGACACAGATGTAACTTTGTAGCAGATAACATGTCAGGGGTAGATTATTCTGAGGCTCATTTTGAACCTTTATGGATCGAGGGGACTGCGGGTTACAAGAGAGAGTATGGAGTATCCTCATGTGGGGATCTCACACTGTAGATTTCCTTCCTAACAGCTTAGTTATGTATGGTCACTTCCTCAGGGGTTCTTTTAAAATACTGTAACTTACAGAATAGATTTACTCTTAGCAGATAAGAAATGTCATCTTTCTATGTCAAATCGCTCTCTTTAATTTATTAAAATATTATTTTTTCTAGAATATGTTGCTCATAAAATGTAGAAAAATTTGCTCTGTAGATCTGAGCATTTAATAGTTGCCATTTATCAAGGAAGAAATTACTCTTCACTGTCTTTTGCTTATAAATAAAGATAATACTGTAACAAATTAAAAAAAATAGCCCTCAATAGTAACTCCACTGTTGGTTTGGAATGACATCTTGTGTTCTGAAAGCAGGAACAATGTTAACTTAAGCAAAACAGCACCTTTCCCTGCTTGAGCTCTACTTCCAGAGATTTCACTGAAGCTCAGGCTTTTTGTGTTGACAAAGCTTGATCCGAGTTTTGTATTGAAACGCTTGATCTGTAAAGACTTTCAGAAACATAACAATTCAAAGATAACTATTCAAAATATTCCAGTAAAGAGCAAATTTGGCAGTACTTTTGCTAGAAACAAGCAACAAATGAAGGCAGAGGATATTTTTAGAAATCTGGTTTATTTGTCCACTTGATGTTAAATGCTTCCTCTATACCATATGCTCTGTAGGCACTGGAGCTAAAGAAATGAACAGAAGACGGCCTCTGCCCTTTGCAAGCGCAGATGGAAGCCAGTGTTCTTAGAAAGTTGATTCTTCACAACAGCCTTGCCTGAGGTGCTTAAAAAAATGCTTGTTTCTGGTTCCCTCTTCTATATTTGAATTTCTAACAGTGGAGCCTAAGATATATACATTTGTAATATCTTAATATACTCCCTTGGCAATTGGTTTGTGCCTCAAAGTAAAGAAATGAACCAAATAGTTCAAGAATGTTGCTGAAGCAGGGGCCAGAGATACAATCCATAGGTCCCACTGGCTGGGTGATCTTGGGAACATGACTCTGTCTTTCTTAGGATCAAATCTTTATTTCTAAAATGAAGGTGAAACACTCAGGTTCTGTCTCTCTCTGAGGCTTCGCCCACAAAGGACCATTTTGCTGTCGCCTACAAATGCTGTGAGCTACACTTCCAAGCTTCTCTGTGCCTGGCACCTTTGTGTCTTCCTGTTATTATTACCTCTGGGAAAAGAAAAGAGAGCTAAAATGCAGGGAATGAAGCGAATCAAGCAACGGACATTTTGAGTTTTAAAAACTGGCATTGCACGACACGGGTGCACAGACCTGCATGCAAACAATACATTCATACACATACAAAAATAAATAATAAAAAAAAAATTAAAAAAAAAAAAAACTTACATTGAGGCAGAAGACCCAGAAATAGAAGGATGGGAAATGAATCAGAGCCCCTTACCCCCCCTTTTTTTTTCTTGAACTCTTGAAACCAGATGGCTTCATGGGCACATAGAAGCCACTTTCTTCATGCAGTGACAAGAGCAGCATCACAGGAGAAGGATGCTTGCGGCAGCGGCAGTGGCTCCCACCATTGCATTCGAAGACCTCTATATCTTTTTTTTTTTTAATTTTATTTATTTCCGTATGTATATGAATGTACTGTCTGCATGTAGGTTTGTGCACCCGTGTCGTGCAACGCCGCGGAGGTCAGAAGAGGGTGTTGGATTCCCCTGGAACTGGAGTTCTCCTGGAATTGGAGTTTCAGACGGTTCTCAGCCACCATGTGGGTGCTGGGGATTGAACCCGGGTCCTCTGTAAGAGCAGTCGGCGCTCTTAACCACTAAGCCATCTCTCCAGACCCAGAAGACCTCTATATCTTATGAAGCTTTGTTTTCAAATTCCTACTTATCCACCTGGCTAGGTTAAGAAACCACATTTAAAGCCGGGCGTGGTGGCACACACCTTTAATCCTAGCACTTGGGAGGCAGAAGCAGGCGGATCTTTGTGAATTCAAGGCCAACCTGGTCTACAGAGTGAGTTCCAGGATAGCTGGGGCTACAGGGAGACACTGTCTCAAAAAGACCAAAAAAAAAAAAAAAAGAAAGCACATTTAAGAAATCGATTTCATTTTGGTGGCACATGACAGTTGTGCATTGTATGCCTTGGTATGATCATTGGACATACATATACACTATGTAAAGATAAAAATCACAGCAATTACATTTATCATCTCATTAAATGTATATAATTTCTTGCTGTTAACCCTTTGATTGCACGTGTGTGTATATATGAATATTTTGGAGGGATACAAATTGGAAGGAAGAACAACAACAGCAACAGATTGGGTCAAAGTTCTGACTGAGACAGCAAACTTCTGGCCAAAACAGTAAACTTCTGCATCGAAAAATTTTAGAAAGACTGAGAAAAAGATGTAAGACATATATGGTAGAATACATGAGCTCTGGTAAGGTGGGGGGAAAGGAAGGGGGAAGGGGTCTAAATTTGATTAAGAAATGTATGAAATACACGATACTTCAATAAAATTATTTGGTAATATAAAAATAAAATATTAAAAAATAGTTGGTTCATTAAAGTGATAAACTTTTGGTATACTTACTATGCCACAGAACAAAGAGAATAATCTTTCTTTTAGCTATTAAGGAAGGAATTCAATAAGTTCAAATACAACAAAGTTTGTACACATAGAAATTTAAACAACTAAAAAATGTAGCAAACATTTTAAACATCATGGAGCAATCTGTAAATAAATACATCACATTTTACTAAAAGTGGAAGTTCTTGGGAAAAAGGGTTAAGATAAACATATACTTCTTCATGAAAACTTGTAAGTTTTTTTCCCCTAAAAAAATACAGGTAGCATTTAGTGACTAGTTCACTTAATCCCTCAAGAATACACCTCCCCTCATTTTAGAATGCTTTTTTCCCCTTTATTGTATTTTCTTTGGGACTAGTTTTAGTTTCAGTGCAAAATGGGACAGGGAGATTTCCCATACAGCCCCTGCCGCACATAGGCTGAGCCCTTCCTGCTTATAGCACCCTGCACCAAACTATGGTAGCTTCTTAATTTACTTAAAGCAATGGACATATGATAGTCCTCCACAGGCATATCTTATGACAAGCCTCCCTCTTGGTGTTGTAGGGTGTATGGGTCATGAAATGCTTTAATGATGTGTATCCGTCACTCCAGTGTAGCATACAGAATGCTTCCACAACCCTTATAAGCTTCTGAGCTTGACCTATCCATCACATTCCCAGCTTCTATCAACCTATACATTTAGTACCTCAGTGTTTCTCTCTTTTAGAACATCATGTAGTTGAAACTATATAACATATATGATACCTTTATGACTGGATTTTTTTTTTTTTTGAGACAGAGATTCACCATGTTGCCCTGGCTGGTCTGGAACTCACAAAGATCTCCGTGCTCCCCTCTCCTTCCTGCGTGCTGGGATTAAACATGCTTGCCACCATACCTGGCTTATGAATGGATTCTTTCCCTTAGGAAACTGCATTCACACTTCTGCCATGCTGATTGTGACTTGATAGGTCATTTCTTTCTAGTGGGGATCCATATTCTATTGTGTGACTATACCACAACTTTGTTTTTAATATCTTTGTCTGCCAAAGTTCATCTCAGTTGCTTCCAAGTTTTGACATTTAAACCTAAAGCTTTATAAACATCAGTGTAGAGTTTCTGTATAGGCACACATTTTTAACTAATTTATGTAAATGTGGGCCTTTGAGATTGAGGGATAAAAGTTATTCCAGTTTTGCAAGGAATTACTGAGATCTTCAAATTGGCTCTGTTAGTTTGTATTTTACCAGCACCAACTGCCATCTCTGCCAGCATTTGGCATTACTAATGTTCTGGATTTTGGCCACTCTTAACACCAGTGCAGTGGTCTCCCATTGTTTTAACTTGCTTTTCCGTAATGACAGATGTTGTGGAGATGTTCTTCCATGCTTATTTGCTACCTGTATTTTCTTTGGTGAGGTATATGCTTATGCCTTGTGCTCAGTGTAAAATCAGGATGTTCATTTCCTATTGTTAGGATTTTAGCATTCTTTGTGCATTTTTGATAATTATTTATCAGATACATCTTTAGCAAATGTTTTTCTCATTATGTCACTGCTATTATTCTTTTCTTTAATAAGCCAGAAATACACTGTACATACAGAAGATACTTGTAGGTTTATTCACCATGGAAGATTTTGGACTGAGCTTTCTACCAACTACTTTTATCTAAATTAAAGTATCAGCTCACTGTGGAAGTACATAATTTTTTCAACGTTGATATTTGAACATTAAAAGAATGCAGAACTGTTTAAAAAAAACTTGTCTCTTAAAATCCCACTACTCTGTTTTGATTTGTGTCCCTTAATTGTTTCCATTTCTCAAAGACATATACACATAATTTGACAAGGATGTAAACACAGTGCAGATGCTGTACTGAGGTCTGATTTTTATCTTAACTTCATATTGTAAACTTTCTCCATGCACACATTCTTTGGACTTGTGTTTTCTTCCTTCTGTATCAGTGGGTGCCTACCAGAATCTACGAACCCCAACTTTTAGTGTTTGGGGTTTACATATGATCTATCTATGCACATTTACTATAGTAATGTTACAAAAGTTATTTAGGGTACTATAATATTCAGGTGGCATATCATTTATCCTTATACTTTAGCAACTAGATTAAGTTCCCCGTAGAGACATTACTGAAACAAAGTATCTGAACACTCCTCCTAATTTCGAATGGCTACTGTATGGCTATTGATTGTTAACTTACTTGGTTCTACTTACTGTCATTGAACTTGCTTCAGTAGTTCTATTTCACTGATGAATGTCAGTAGTGAGTGTACTGTTTTAAATATTCGTGTATTAGGTAAAAATCTTGACACTTTGAAAATATTGGTTTAAGTCCTATTGCACAAAAACAGTAGTGTGGACCAAAATAGAGTAAAGGAAAGGTGAAGAGAAGAGAGCAGTTAGTGACTGACATTTCAGATAAGGAAAAGATTAAGGTGAGAAAATAAAGAATGAATTCAGAAACACTAGCTTGTTTTTCTTGATGGCAGGATAGAGCATAGTGAAGATTTGTGTTGACTTACAGAAACTATTATTTGTTTTAAACCTCAAATATCATTTGGCTTTTGGGGTGTGAAAATGGAATTAAATTCCTGTTAGATGTTCTGATTCTAGGAAAAAAAAAATAAGCTTATCTTGTATAAGATGTCTCAAGAGAAAAATACTAGTACTGAAGCAGAATAAAATATCCCTTCCCACCCCCCAAATCCAATGCTATGTTAGCTAGACACCTCAATTACTTAAAATATTTGGTCCAAATTAACTGCTTATTCATACAATCAATATTTTTACTTGAAGTGACATTCATTCCCATTAGGGCATTTTAAAATCTATCATTCATATTTTTCATTTGGAAGATCTAAGACCACAAAATTCATGGACTATATAAGTCTAAATGATTCTTTAATGAACTCATGACTGAAAAGGAGATTTTACATAAAGCACCCAGTAGAGGTGTTGATCATTACTTGATAAACTAGAAGGGACACTTTTGTGGATGTGGGTTCTTCTAAAAATGTGTGATAAATTGTTTGCAATTTACTCAGAATTTTAAAAGGAAATGTCTTCATGATAAAGATTAAATAAATTGTCTTTTTAAAGATGAAAAAGTCCAAATGCATTGGTTTTTTTCTCGTTTTTTGTCCATATGTATATTTTAATATAAAGGGACCAGAGCCACTTGTTATATGGTTGGTAAGTTTTTAGAAGATCTTAGAAAACAAAGCAGATTGTTGTGCCACGTCAGTCAAGGAATAAGCCAGTGACAGTGGTCAGAAAGGCCAAGTGTGTTGGGAAACTGAGAAGAGAACAACGAATAACATGGTTTCCACTTTAGCCTCCAGCCATATGCCTTCATTCTTATCACCAGAATCTAACTGACATGCTATTTGGACCACTCCCCAGTTCTACCACATGAGGAGGGAACCATGTTTTTTTTTTTTTTCTGTGAGCCATTGGCCTGTGCTAGTAAACAAAAACTTGGGGTGGAGCTTAGGAGGCCCCACCCCTCACTGCTGAAATATTTGCTACTGGTAGTTTCAGGAGAAAAGAAATCACAGCTTTTAATTGTATAGCCACTGGTGACTCCACCAGGCTCCAACAGACAGTCCCAATCCAACAGTCACAGGGATGGCCCTGATTAAACTAAATGGATCATCAAATAAAACAAACAGTTATGAATCGGGGAAAGGGACAGGTAGGTAGGTGGGGGGACTGTTGATAAGGATGAGAATGAGATAAACATTTGAGAGAGAGTAATCATAAATATATATATCACAAATATATATATACATGATTATATTATATATATAATAATATATTATATAATAATAATAAAAAAAAAAAAAAAAAAAAAAAAAAAAAAAAAATCAGTTAAAAAAAAAAAAAAAGTGAGGCTACTGCAGCACAGAATTACTGTTGGCCTCATCTTATGATATATCAGTGGAAAATAACAAAGTCCAGATGGAAGCTGTTTCCTACTTCAAGGGACAAAGATGTTTTGTTGGATAGTACTTCCCAAATAACTAATGTAAAGACCAACAAACAGTTCCTCTTTCCAACTCTTCATTTTGAAACTGATGGTACGTATAACTATAAGAAAGATTACTTGTTGAAAATACATCAATGCAGGTATGTTCTTAGGTAGATATGAGCTGTCATATAACACATGCACTGTTTTGTTTGCTGATCAACACAGAAGAAATCCTGTATTGTTTCCTAGGGGAGTGATAAAACTCTAAAGTACACTGAATTTAAAGACATTACTTGAGAAAAATTAGATTTGTTTCAGAAATGCTTATTAAAATACTTTATTCTGACACTCCAAATTATAGCAGTTATGGAAGAGAATATTTCAGTTTGCTGAAATGTATAATATACAACCCAAATGTTAATGGCCATTATTTTCCCACAGTTCTGTGGCTAGCTGGGATATTCTGGTCTAGACCCCTTGGTTAAGGTTAGTTGACATAGCCTCAGCCAGGGTTTGCTGGCACAACAGAGATGGCACCTTCTTTTGCAAGGTCCACCATCTTCAATGATATTAGTTTGGAGTCATGGCAAAAAAGAGGGAACCTCAAGGAGTAAGTGCTTGAATCTCGTTTAGTATGCCTTAACTCAGATCGCCAGTCCGAGACATGTCTCTTGGTTGGAGAAAATGGAAAACATTATGAATGTTTATTCTTTCTTTTCTTATTTAAAAAAATCTACAGAGAACTGAGGTGAGAGAAACAAAGAGTGAAGAAACTACATTCCCTTTCCTTGACATTCTTGGGCTTTGCTCTGCATGGAATTTACATGGCTCTGGGTAGGGATAGGGAGTTCTGTAGGTTGAAACTTTAAACAGAGATTCTTGCTAAACTGAAATCTCATAAAGATCACTCTGTAGTTAAGAAGTGATATATCTGTGCTATCCAATGTCAATATGTGAAAATTATATCTTCCTTCACATAACATTACCTTTGACATGGAACATTGATGCTGGTCTCCAATGGATTCCCTAAAGCCCTTGCTGCAAACCCTGGGAACTAATATCTTCCAGTTTTTATCCTGCCAATAAACTACAGCCACTAAGCAGCTCAGTATTTCTGAACCCATAATTTACTGCCTATGCAAAGTATGAGGTTATTGAGGATAGTTCTGTAATAGTTAATCTTCATATCAAGTAATGAGGAAGATTGGCAACATGGCCCATAAATGCTCTACATCCTTTAGATGGTTTTGTTTTGGTGATAAGAAATGTAAGGCAAACATGATGGTATCTATTCAGGTATTTTTGTGTTTCATTATATCTCTAAAAGACATAAACATTTGTTTCATAACATGTAAAATATTTTATTTATTTTTATTTTATGTATGTAAGCGTTTACAGAGGTTGTAAATTGGGGTTACAGGTGGTGCAGAGCTGTCATGTGAGTGTGGGAACAGAATCCTGGTCCTCTGAAAGAGAAGCAAGTGCTCTTAACCTGCTAGCCATCTCTTTAACCCCCAATATTTTTTTTAGAAGAAGCAAGTATAGTCACAACTTGTCTCCAACCCAACGTGATTCCATACTGGACTGACTGGGTAGAAACTAGCAAAGAAAATGATGGAGTGTGAAAGAGGTCTAGAAAATCTGGATCATAACCATAAAATCAGAGTGTCTCCAGCATTCTTTGCCACCCTACTGTGTGCTAGGGTATCTAATCATACTAACCTACTTCATACTCCCTAAAAGCTAAAGCAACAGATGTAAACTTCCCAGTACCCATGAGGAAACATGTTCATGTGTTCATGGACTAAACTATGAAACACTGTTAATGAGACTTCTGTGTATCCTTCTAGCAGACAAATGATGAAATCTGAGAAGTATATTTTGTACAAAGGTGTTATTCATGCTAATAGGATGTTAGTAAACCAAAAGCAGGTGAATTCATTCTAAATCGACAAAGAGCAAATTCTTTTATTTTATAAGGAATGCAAGGCCCTGTTGAAAAGGCCTCATTTTTACATTCTCAAAAGCTCAGAATATTTACAGAGAAACTAGCCAATTAAAAACTTTAGGGGATGTAGCAATTAATGAAATTATATTTTATTTCATTAATTTTGCATAAATGCCTTTTCTGATCATTCATGACCTAGAAGAGTTGTCCAAGGTATTTACAAATTGGATGGATCACTTGCACACTATTAAAATGATCAACGTTGCCTTGACTTCTTTACTTGTTCCCATGACTACCATATAAATTTCCCAAAGCAATCATTTAAATGGTCGCATAAAATTTTAGATGATTTCCTTTGAAAGGGTAAGAGACCTTGAATTAATAGGACCTCTCTTCTGGATGTTTAGTGTAAAGAAAGGAATTATTCTCCCTCCTCCTTAAATGTGAGGGTTATTAACATGTGTGTGCCTTCTATACACAGTTTTAGCAAAGGATTGTGTTTTTGTTTTTGTTTTTGGATTTTTGTTTCCAAATTTTAATGTTAGAAGTATAGTAAAAAAATGCTGAATTTTCTAAATGTTGGTAGATCTATCACAGATTTCACTGAGAAAAATTATAATTATGACCTTCTAACTGGCTTTACAGTTATCGTATTTTAGATAAATTAGCCAGCCAAATGGCACTGCAAATTTTTCTTTTCATTCTGTAGTTAATCCTAGAAAAAGCAAGTGTAAGCAGTTTAATGTGTCCACAATTTTCTCCAAAGTGTGGATATTAAACAGAATTTATAATTTAGAAATTCTAACTCTTTAGCCCAATTTGACATTTTATACATTTGCAATTCTTTGAAATAATTCTTGCTGAATATTAAACTTATACCATTGACATTTCTTTTATTAAGGGTTCCAAGATATGAAGGGGAACCCGACATTGTTAGAATGTGAAAACACACTCTTAGATACATTTACTACTAAGAAGATTCAATAACTTGAAGTGGAATTCCTTCTGGAAACTTCTCAAAAATACTTTCCCTAATGTTAGGTCAACTAAAATTTTAAAGTTATGCATGGAAAAGCTTGGAAGAATAAAATTAATATTATTCACTATCAAGTTAAAAATTGAAGATCATAAACCTTCTATTTCAGCCACCTTAGAATTATCAACCAGAATGAACATCAAAATTTTCAAACAAGTTATTAACACTAACATTTCCCAACTGAAGGAGACAAGAAGCGATATTTGATTTACTCAGATTTTATTTCCCAACATTCTAGGTGATTCATCATTGTATCTCTTTATATTTCTTGAGTCAAAATGTCTTTTTAATATACTTAGCTTCCTAAGTTTCAGCAAGTTTTTATACAAGCTATACATTCATTTATTTTATTTTTATAAATTTAGTCAAGTATTAGATAATCTATTTTAAAAATAGATGTTTGTCCATTTGAAAAAAACCTGCCATTTTGCTGTATTTGTATATTAAATGATGCAAAGTCCACTAACTTGTAAATTTATAGAATCATGGTACTACAGAAATTAGTATAGATTTTATAGAACTCCTCTCCCTCTTGAAGAAAAAATTGAGATGTTTGGTTAATTAGAATAAGTTCTATCACTTTAAAGAAGAACAGGAATATTTTGGGTTTTGATGTGTATATTTTTATAAAAATATATAATAAATATATAAAAATAATAATTAATTATGGCCAGTATTCTCAATTAATAGGAGACAGAAAATTTAAACTTGTCCCTCAAATTTTTTCTACATGCATTAAGAAACAAGAACTTAAAAAAAAGAAACAGGAACTTTCTGATTCATAGACCTTAGAGAAAACCCAAAGTATGTCACATCCCTAGGCTAATGTAATTTCTTACTAGGTGCAAAATATGTATCCTCATATTTGTAGTTAAGTAGTCTAGTCCCCACTCACCAAAGAAGCTTCTTTTGCCCCAGATGGAGATTATTACGTAGTACCTCAACCAGTTACACACAGATTATGTCTGTGAATTGCCTAAGCCTAAACGGCACATCTGCAATGTAATTTCTACATCTAAAGCTCATGTAACATAGAACAAGAGATAAAGAGAACATTACTGAATCTCTCAACTCTCACTAATGAAGCGCTCTCATTCAACAGAGGGCCAGGAACAGAAAAGAGTACAAGTAGCCAAAGCTTGGAGGCTAGGAGTCTTTAAAGGGAGGGTCCTGGACAGGACTCTTATATTAAGCTTCACTCACCTAGGGCTCAGAAACCATTGTGGAAGAGAGGTCATGGAGATTGTAAGAGCCAGGGAGGTTCCATTTTAGCTGTGTAACTTAGGATTGAGTATCACACAGACACTTAAATGGGCATCATTTAGCTGAAGAATTATTGGCAGCTTATTACTGCCTGGAAATGGAGAGTTGGTCTTTTTTAAGGGAGAGATTTTAGATAGGCTGACTAGACCCCAGTGGATGAACTTGCACGGAGGAATGTCTGAGTACACTAACTTGTCTTGATAAATCTTAAGATATGTGATCGAATGCATGAAATCTGGTTGCAGGGGGTGGTCTATCGGGTGCTGCAGATGATTACGATGTTTTATATGTAATGCACAAAAATTCAATAAAATATCCATGGCACTGCAGTTAAAGGAGCACAATCATGTCTGACTTTTTCATTGGTGTTGAAGATTAAAACTTAGGTTCTTAGGCTTGGTCTGCAAGTGTTCTTATGCACTTAGCCATCTCCCTTACCCAAGAATTCATTTTAAAATACTGAAAAAAAAGGCAAGCAAAGAGTCCAAACTCTTTGCGAACAGCATGAGTAAGCAGCCCAGAGTTTCTTTGTAATTAAAATAAAACTGTGAATCAAAATTGAAAATGTGCACAAAATACCTGCTAAGAGTAATTTTAGTGGACAATTATTAAGTTTATCAATGATTATCACTAAGGTACTTAAGTTCAGGGAGAACCAAGTGTGTTCTTTCTCATGGATTCAAGAAGAATGAATCAGTTTCACAATGATCAGCAATTGTTGGCCAACAAATGTAATATTGCCAAACAGTAATTGTAATTATTTCATTATTATTAAATATAAATTTAAATCAATTTCCTGTGTGTGTGAGAAAGAGAGAAAGATCAGGTGTGCATGTGTGATGACATGTGTAGAAGTCAGAGAGAAAGACCAGGTGTGCGTGTGTGATGACATGTGTGGAGGACAGAGAGATAGAGCAGGTCTGTGTGTTTGATGACATGTGTGGAGGTCAGAGGGCTTCTCAGGAGTTTGTCCCTTCTGCCTTATTGAAACGAATCTTTCTTGTTTCTGCCTTGATCTGTGCTCCAGGACTGCTGAGCCTTGAGCTTCATAGCCGGTACTCTTCTCTTGTCTTACCTCCCAGCTCCCTACAGAAGTGCTGGGATTATTGATGCAAGCCACTGCATCCAGCTTTTCATGTGGGTCAGTGTGATGCAGCTCAGGTTGTCTGACTTGCATGGTCAGCACTGTCACCCATGGAGCCCTCTCCCCAGCCCATCAACCATTAATTTTTTAAAATAAAATTCTTAGTACAACACAATATTACCCATTCATTACAGATTGCCTATTTGAAAATGGGAGATTTGAGTAACAATGGCAAAGACCTTATGAACCACATATATTTCTTTTTCTTTTTTATATTTTATTATTTTTTTCTTTTTATATGTATAAATGTTTTCCTGACATATATGTAAGGATATATGATACCAGAGTCAGGAGTGAAGCAATGTGGCTGAGGTAAGCCATGGTTGAAATACGCTACCGTGGAGGCATGTTGTTGAGGTTTCACTAGGTCCTTTTCTTTTTTTTTTTTTTTAAATTAGTTTTTATTGATGCTTTGTGCATTTCATACATTTTTCCAATTCAGTTCAGGCTTATTTCCCTTTCCCTCCCCCCCACCCCCACCCCATCCCAGATCATGCATTCTGCCATAACTGTCCTGCATCTTTCTCTCAGTTTTTTTTTTTCATTTTTAGCTATAAGTGATAATCCATGAGTACAAACTAGGTCCTTTTCAAGAGCAGGCAGGGCCAGATGTCTCCTTGAATTGCCCCTGGTTGTCATCCCAAGAACTGGAGGCAGCAGCATGATTGATCCACTGACTTCCGTCTTCAGTGAGCAGCTACTGATAAAGGAAAAATCCGGGTAGATATGGGATGTGCTTGATCAGAGCAAGTGGATTTGATAATGTGAGAGAATGGTCTTGGCAGAAAGTTGAAAGTTACACAGACTGAGGCATGCTTGGATTGAGTATCTGTCAGTCGGTGCTGCCCACCATACCTGAGGCTGAAGCCACAGGAGAAACCAGAGGCAATGACACAGGGACCCAGAGATCTCTCCAGCTTTGTGTGGCAGCACAATGTGAGCTTTGTTTTCTCCTGTCTTGGATTTTCTTTTGATTAGATTCCATCGACCATAGTTCCAATGAACAATGCAGAAAAAGCATACAAGAAATCATGGGAGAAGGCCGTTTCCCATCAGGGACCCTCCATGTTTGTACTTGTGGTCTCATTCTAATGAAAGTGATAAAAACAAAATCCCCTGGGCTGGAGAGATGGTCTAGTGGTTAAGAGCGCAGACTGCTCTTGCAGAGGACCCGCGTTTGATTCCCAGCACCCACATGGCGGCTGAGAACCGTTTTTAACTCCAGTTCCAGGGGAATCTGACGCTCTCTTCTGACCTCCGCAGCAGTGCATGAATCAGGTGCACAGACCTACATGCAGACAGTACATTCATACACATAAAAGAAATAAATAAAAATTAAAAATTATATATTAAAAACCCCAAATCCCTGAGAAGTGATGAAAAAGATCATTAACCAGTTATGGGAGCAAGGTTTTTTTTTTTCCCTCTAAAAGGTAAGGGAGCCTGTCTCAGATAATAACTAGTATATACTTTGATCCTCTGAAACCCAATAGCAATGCCACTGATGAAAATTTTCCCATTTGCCTCTGTCAGGTATATGTAATGCTGAAATCCTAGGGGGTATCGATTACAGTGCAATTTGCATCAGCCCCTGACTATATTTGAGTTAGCATCGAAACTAATGCTTTTCAAGTACATGAGCTTAAAACAAGGAAAAAAAATATGAGTTCACACTGAAGATGAGTGTGAGATGAGAGAACATTGGTGCTTCATCCAGGGAGCAAGAACTTTTGCTCTACTGCAGCCAACTTAAAGTCTCAGTAGACCAGGCAAAGCCAGTCTGAGTCAGATTATTAAAGGTATTTGGGGAGATCTCCCAAGACCACCTGAAGCACAGCAAGGAACTTCAACCAATCCAACCAATCCAAAAGCCCCTCAACCGATGAGTGGATAGAGAAAATATGGTACATCTACACAATCTATGCAGCAGTAAAGAAAGATGACATCATGAGCTTTGCAGGAAAATGACTGGAGCTAGAAGACAACATGCTGAGTGAAGTAACACAGTCCCAGAAAAACAAACAACAAATGGTATCCCTTATCTGTAGATGCTAGTGCCAATTACCTAGTTGTACGTATTTCTTGTGCATGGGCCCTAAAGCTTTTGTCAAAGTAGTTGGGAGTGATGCATATTGGAAACAACAATAACAACAACAACAACAACAACAACAGAAAGGACTGCATCAAAGAACTGACTGAAACGGTGAACTTCTGTTCAAAACAGTCAACTTCCACATGGGGAATTTTGAGAAAGACTGAGAAAGATATGAAAAGCATGTTTGGCAGAATGCATGAGCTCTGGTAGGGTGGGAGAATAGGGTGGGGGACACGGGTCTAGAAAAAAAAATAAAGGATATGTTATATTAAAAAAAAAGTTATTTGTCTGATAGCTATGGCTCCATTTTTTTTAGGAAAAAATTTTGTTCTTTTTGTTTTATGTAAGATGTCCAGTATAAAAACAGTTACATTTTTCCATACTTTTGAGAATAATATTTAGAGTTTTTGTATTAATTTGCAACTTTGACGTCCTGATATATAATATGCAGCAAGAAGACAATGCTGCTTTATTTGCAAAATAATTTCATTAATAACATTTTCCCCAATTGACTTTGTAGAGAAAACGTAATATGACTAAAGATACAGTTTAAAGAATATCATCATCAGTATAGCATATATATATATATATATATATATATATATATATGTCAATAATGTTTAATCTATGTGTGCATGGTGATTAAGTGCATGGAAATGCTGAAGAGCATTTCTAGGAAGAGTTTCCATGTTAAACACACTCCAGACATGTGAGTCTCCTTTCCAGGTTCCAGACACCTTTGCATGTTTGTTTGTTTTTTTTTTCACCAACCTGTACCACATTCTTCTCCCTCAGCACACAGAGCTGTCTCTGAGTCATGGTTAAAGTGTCAGTTCTCTTCACAGGTCTTCTGTCGTACTGGGCCACTTTGAGGATGCACTCATTTTAAAAATTAATTTACTGAGTAAATCATCTGGTAATAAAATTAATTATCTTAGGTAGAGGTCAGCTATCTGTTTTTAGGTTATTCCAGAAAGCCACATAGACCTAGGCATGGGAGTGCACATCTGCAGCTTCCACTGCTGTGGAGACTGAGGCAGGAGTTGTGGCTGAACCTCATGATTTCCTCTGGGAATTCTCACATACAATAATCTTAGAAGTCAGGAAGACAGTAACTAGTATTAGTCTCTCAATATAGCAAATATATGTTTGTAACTATTATTTATCATTATGGTATCCTGAAGATTACCTTCAAACAGTTCTGAGAAATTCAATATATATACTTTTTTCTTTCTTTCTATCTATCTATCTATCTATCTATCTATCTATCTATCTATCTATCTATCTATCTATCTATCTATCATCTAGCTATCTCTATCTATCTATCTATCTATATCTATCTATCTATCTATCTACCTACCTACCTACCATCTATCTATCTGTCATCATTGTATCTATTATCTATCAATCTATTATCAATAAATCAAACAAGCAATTAATCATTTATATATTATCTGCAATCTATATAGCTGTCTCTAATTTGTCATTTATCATCTATAGATCTGTCTATGATCAATTTATCTAATTTGAAACTAACAGATTAACGTTGTGATTGAAATATTTTTCCTTGAAAAATCTCTTACAGAAAAATAAAGACTATAGCTATTTTAGCTATACTTACTGATTTTCTATAAAAGCTGCAAAAATTTGAGCCTCTATAAATTTCTTGCAGAATGTAAAATTAAAAACAAAGTTTGGCTTCCTTAGATGCATCTTATCTTGAGTCCTCCAAAAACAGCCAGGAGGTTTCATTTTATATGTGGTTTTTCTTAAGTAGACAATTAACCTTGATACATTGACTAAACCAAATATATTTTGTCCCCATGAAACGTAAATTGATTGTACCAATTTAACTTATACACAAAACTTTGAAAAGCCCCAGAATTTGACAGTTACATATAAATATCTCACTTGTCAAAAACCAACAAGTAAATTTGTCCTGCTATTTATATATGTAACTAAGAACTTCATCTGTCACTGACCTATCTTTGGGATTTGCTAGAATGTCAAACAGAGCCAGATAAGGGAGTGGGTGACTACAGTTCCAGCTAACAGGGAGACTGAGCAAGGTACAGGATTTTAGCCCAGGAATTTGAATCTAACCTGAGCAACATAATGAGATGGTTCATCAAAATACAGAAATAAACCAACAAATAAAAATCCAAACCAAAGGAACACAATCATGATAACACATAATATCTGCCACTTAAACAATTTAGCCTCTTGCTCTGTAGAAATTACTTAACTCAAAGCCCTTAAGCATAATTTTTTACCTTCTCGTAGATATTAATAAACATAGCTAAAAATAATCCTGATTTATACTAAAATTTGCTTGTGAAGTATGTTTTAATTATTCCTTTAGTTTATTTGATTGGAATACCAGGAAAATTATTTTAGTTCCAAATGTTTATTACTACTTTTTTTTTTACAAGTGTTGCAGGACCTGAAATTGTTTCTCATGAGGTTCTAGAATTCTGTCATGTGGGCAGAAGTGACTGATTGCCTGGTAGTTTTCTGGAACCTGATCACCTGGGATTTTAATAATTCTGTGGAGACTAATGTAATTTCTCAGATAGCCACAAAGCATTTGAAGGACAATTCTGACTACTGTAAATGCAGGAAATCTTGGATGAGCAATGAGCACCCCTTTCAGCTCTGGAAGGGGTCAAATTTGGCCTCACCATCTCCAAAGTTGTTCACAATGTTGCTTTCAGACATTCATGGTCCTCTGATCCTTCTCCTTGTAAACAATGATGCAATCACAGGACAAAGATTAGGATACACATATAGTGGGAAGAAGCCTGTTGCAAGAAAAATTGAAATTATCCAGGTTGCAAAGCCTTTTCAATGGTCTATAGAAAAATCATTTGTTCTTTTCATGGGTTCATAATAGAAAATTAGAATTAGTTAAACCTTGGTAAATTTAAGCTTGAATACCTTTATTTCTTTTCTGAGTCACATTTTGTTATATCTTAAATTGTAGCAAGAAATGGCTTCCTTTCAGGCTTGACATAAGGTCCAAATAAGAAACTGTGTAAGTTTAACTCTCCATGCGCTGCCTGCCAAGGACTAATGAATGGATACTCTTGTATGATGGCAGTGTTTTTTCATTTGAAAAGCATTACACCTGCAGAAGAGAATAGACCATGTTAAAAGAAATGTTTTGATGGAAGTGTTTTTCTCAATAGATTCAGTTTTCATATTTTAAGAGAGTGCTATAGGTCACAGCCCCAAAATGATTTGTTGCCTTTGTGTGAAACTTGCGTCTTTAGTCATTTTTACTCATGTGCCTTAATGAAATGTCATGGATGCTTTCTGAAGCTCACAAACACATCTCTAGAAGGCTGTTACTGCTCCTTAGATTTCCAGGTGAAAAGGGAGAAAGACAAATAGATAAACATGAAGAGAGCTTGAAAATTATTGAACATTGGCAACTTGGCTTAATGCACACAATCTTATTGTTTTAAATGAATATGTTATAGACCACAACATAATAAGCAGGAGAACAATCTGAGCTATAAAATGTTTAAAAAGATCAGAGAGTTCACATATCTAATTATAGACAGCTTTTATATTTCATGTTAAAATCTTGTGCCAGCACAAATAGATTTTTATTAGGAGCAGTTAATGAAACTAAAACTATACTAATTAAGTTGACACAACATCTCATGTCAAAGAAGAATATTAAAAGTAAATATCATTATGATTTTTTTTTCTGGAACAACTCTCCAAGTTACATATGCATGCCATCAATTGAGTGTTTGTATATTTCATACAATAGTTCTTAATCAAATTTAGACCACCTCCCCCATCCGTGCCCCCACACATACCTCCTTCCTAGAGCGGACCTCATGCAGTCCACCACACGTGTGAAGTCCTATCCTGTCAAGTATTTGTACCCAGATGTTCTTTGGTGCCCATTCACCCACTAGAGTCTACTCAGCCTATCTAGAGATCTTAAGGATGGTCTACTCTTCCTCACTCAGTAGTAATCAGTTTCCAACATGTCTCAGGCTAGGGCCAGTCTACCACCCATTTCCCTGGCTCCATTCTGATCCCTTGCCTGGCTGAGTTGGCATGGGTTTTGTGCTTGACACCACCATTGCTGCAAGTTCACAAGTCCAAGTTTCCAACTGCCTGAAAGCCTCTGTTTCCTTATGTTCATAGACCAACCCTGGCTCTTACAATCTTTCTGCCCCTTCTTCAATGTTCCCTGAGCTTCGGGTGAGGTGTAATATAGGAGTTCTATTAAGAGAGACTCTTATTCTCTAAAGTCTCTTATTCTCTAAAACTTAGTCAGTTGTGGCCTTTTGTGTACATTGCGCTCTGTTTTTGTGGTACCAGTAGGGTATTCTCAAGGGCAAAAAAGCTGGAACCAACTCAAGGGACAATCTTTTAAATGAGGAAATCATGTTTCTTAGCATAAGAAAAATAATTCTTATGAACTAGAATAAATACTAAGAAATATTGGAAACAATATTTTAAAGAAACAGTATTTATAGACAACTATAGTATTTAGTATCAATAACAAGAATGGGTGATTTGCAAAGAAGAGGACCTTTGTCTTTTCTTTCATGATGCATATGTGTATTCAACTTCCTGAGTAATTTTTCTTTTGTTTTTTAATTTAATGAAACATGTTTACTGGATTCATAGGATTGAACTCCAGAGAAAGAGTGGACTTCAGTGCTGGCTGAATCCAGAGGCTCAGGCTACTTTCCTTGAGATTCAGCTCTGCTGGCCTTGAGCTCGTTCTGTTTGGAACTGGCCATAATTTTCATTTTGACAGAGTTGTAAAAGGAAGTAAATTATTCTTGGAGTTTGAGACGGTCTAGGAGAATATTTTCTCATGTCTCATAGGTTCAAATTCAGTCATAGGCTCTTTTAGAAAAAAATCACAAGAAAAGTTCATGGAGGAGGGTGTTCCCTAAAGGAATCAAGGGTTCAGTTAGAGAAGAAAGAAGGGATACCAGGATTGTTAAATTCACTACGTATTTCAGGCTGGCCATGTTCTCCCAAGTGCTGGCCTTAAAGGTGTGTGCCACCACACTGGGTGCAATAGTACCCTCTACTGTTCCAAGTACAGCTTCCATGTTCTTGATGGAATTGGTTAGTTTAATATTTATTTTATTTGTTTGCATGTGCACATGTGTGTATATATGCATGCACATGCACATATGTGTGTGTGTGTGTGTGTGTGTGTGTGTGTGTGTGCCATATCCCTTGTTTAGGGATACAGGATCTTTTATTGGCCTGGGACCTGCCAAGCAGATTAGGCTGGTGGGCACTGAGTATTGAAGTTGCAGGAATCCTTCTGTATTCCATATGAGCTGTCTTTTGGGGGCAGTGAAAGTGAGAGTTGAGCTCCCTTTTGATCCCATTGACCAATAGTGCGGTGAGAGTTAGATATGACAGGATACCAATTTGTTGAATGTGCTGAATGACTTAATACAGCTATTGTACTGGGTAACTCTATATTAAATTTTCTTCTTTTCTTTCTTTTTTTTTTTTTTTTTTTTTTTTTTTGGTCTTTTTTGAGACAGGGTCTCCCTGTAGCTCAGGCTGTCCTGGAACTCACTATGTAGACCAGGCTGGCATTGAACTCACAAAGATCTCCCTGCCTCTGCCTCCCAAGTGCTAGGATTAAAGGCATGCACCACCACACCTGACCAAATTTTCTTATTTTCTAATAAGACTTTTAAAAAGAGATAACTTTGGTAGTTTTATCTAACACTTATCTTCATTCTTTAGTTTTGTTAAAATTAAAATCAAACACCACAGCTAGTATTTAGGGCTCTTTACAATACCTTACCATACACAAGTACAAAGTTCAGCCTTAAATATTTTATATTTATTTTCTAATTGGTTTATTCATTGGCTATTTTAGCTATTACTGAAACATGAACTTCATTTTCTCCCAGGTTTTGATAAATTGAACCAAATATCCAGAGGACTTAAAATATTTTTAAAATTTTATTATTATTTTTTATGTGTACTCATGTATTTAAGTACACTCATGTCATGCAGTGTCCATCAAGGCCAGGGAAGGGCAGCAGATTCCCCAAAGTCTGGAGTTCCATATGGTTGTTATCTGCCATGTGTGTACTGGGAACTGAACCTGGGTCATCTACAAGAACAGTCAGTGCTCTTAACTGCTGGGACATCTCTCCAGCTCCAGGAAGATGGATAAATACTTTAGAAGTTGATCATAGGAAGAAAGTGAGGGAAAGAATTTTAAACATCATCTGAATATTCTAAGACTTAGAATACTTTTTTGTTTAAAAATTAAATAAAGTATAATATAATATTTAATAACCTGTTATAAAATGAACTGTTATCCTGAAAGTTGTAAATAACATTCAACAAATTTTTTACAACATTATTTTATCTAAATGACTATGTTGAATTGTGAATATTATTTCCATCAATCATATAGTTGCTTCAGGTTAAAACATAAACTATTTAGGTTATTACTGACAGCTCAAAATCTTTAGAGCAATACTTAAATACAGAGGGTTATTTTTTTGCTTAACAAAGTAAAAGGACCCACTCCAACATCACAATTAGCATTTTTGCTTAAATACACTATTAGTGAAACATATTTGTAAAATAAGTATCTGTTTTTTTCTTTTTCCTATTCAACTTTTGTTATATAATATAACCAAATGCATTTTCATTAGTATTATGTTAAACATTTGTCCTATAAGAATGAATCAATGGACCATTTCACTATTTCTATTTTGATTTAATTGTGCGAACTTGTAACTTTTGAAAATTCAATTGTGTAAAACAGATGCCTTTAAAATTATTGTCTTTAATCAGGAGTTTCATGAGTAAATTGGTATTTTTATGTACTGGTCAGTAACTGGAAAATTATTATGTAGAGAATATATGAAAATCACATCTCTAAACTCTAATTATCCATACTATTAGCACCAATTCCTTATTTGTAAAGAAAACTGAGTAATTTTTTTCCTTTCTTTTTTAGTAAATATAATACTGGATGTTACTATAAAAAGTACATTAAAACATAGATCAACTTGTTATGTAATGTAGGAATATAAAGTAATACTTCTTTTTACCTGCATACAACTTTATTGTTAAAATGTGAATCCTTAAATGTGTTTTGGGATTAACCTACTGTTTATTTTCAGACCTCATAATTTTGGTATATGTGTGCCATGTATATACACTTACTTTGGAACAATACAAATGAAAGGGAATAACCACAATAAAAAAGACTGGTTCAAAGAACTGTTTGAAACAGTCAGTTTTACTGTTTACAGTAAATTTCTGCATTAAAATTTTTAAAAAAGACCGAGACAAAGATGCAAGAAATGAATGGGAAAAGGCATGAGCTATGATGGTTCGGGGGTATGGAAGGGGGAATGGATATAAATTTGACTAAGAAATGTATGAAATTAAATACAACACAACAAAACCATTGGGACACTTTAAAAGCAGTCCTAAGAGGGAAGTTTATAGCCCTGAGTGCCTCCATCAAACAACAACAACAACAACAACAACAAAACCAGAAAGAGTACAAGTGAATGATATAACATTGCAGCTAAAAATACTTGAGAGACAACAACTAAACGCAGTAGACAAGAAGAAATAACAAAAATCAGAGCAGAGATCAATGAAATAGAAACAAAGAAAACCATACATCCAAAAGTTGGTTCTTTGAGAGAATAAACAAGATAGGCAGACCTCTAGCCCAGTTAACCAAAAGAAAGAACAACAATAGAATCTGTGATGAAAGGGGAAATATCACAACAGACAATGAAAAGATCCAGACAATCATACGGGAATACTTCAAAAACTTATACTCTACTAAGTTTGAAAACCTAGAAGAAATGGATTAAATATCTGAAACCTGGGAGCACCAAGGCTCAACCAGAAGAGATCTACAGCTTAACGAGACCATAATAAATGAAGAGGAAGATGTCATAAGAAACCACCCAACTAAAAAAGGCAAGGCACAGAGGGTTTCACAGCAGATTCTATAAAACATTTCAAAAAGACTTACAAATTATTACTCAAGTTGTTTAGAAGGACAGAGGGAATTCTCCCAAATTCCTTCTATGAAGCCAGCATCACTCTATTACCCAAACCAGGCAAAGATACAACCAAAAAGGAGAACTATAGATCCATTTCATTAATGACACAGATGCAAAAATTCTAAATCAAATACTTGCAAATCACATACAGACTCACATCAAGAAGATCATCCATCTTGACCAAGTTGGATTCATACCAGAAATGCAGGAGGGGTTCAATATATGAAATACAATAAATATCACAAACATATAAATGGACTGAAAGGCAAAACCACACAGCATTTCATTTGATGCTGAAAAACCCTTTGATAAATCCAGCATCCCTTCATGCTTAAAGTCCTAGAGGGAATTGGGTTGGAGGGATCATTCCCAAGTAATCAAAGCATATACAGGAAACCCGCGCCAATATCATCCTAAATGGTAAAATGACAAAACATCCCCTTAAAGGTAGGAACTAGGCAAGCTGCTCCCTCTCACCACTCTCTTCAGTATAGTGCTTGAAACACTTACTAGGGCAATAAGGCAAGAAAAGGAAATTAAAAGAGTTCTAATTGGAAAAGAGGAAGCAAACTATCCCCTTTTTGCTGATGATATGATTGTTTACTTAAGGGATGCTAAAAACCCACCTGAAAACTCCTAGAAATGATTAAGAGCTTCAGTAAAGTGGTGGGATATAAAAATTAACTAAAAAATCAGTAGCCTTTCTTTACACCAACCAAATGAGCAAGTGAAGAAGGAATTCAAGGACAGACCTTCAAACTCACGATAGCCTCAAAAACAAGAAATTACCTAGGAACAAGCTAACCAAAGACACCAAAAAAAAAAAAAAAAAAAAAAAAAAAAAAAAAAAAAAAAAGTGAAAAAGACACAGAAGATGGATAAAACTCCATCGTTCATGATGTGGGAAAATCTCAATATGTAAAATGTCCAATTTATTACCAAACTCTGTACGATTTAAATGCATTCCCAATTCAAAACCCCAAAAGATTTTCTTCACAGGCTTGGAGAAAAAGTCTTAATTTCATTTGGGAAAACACAAGACCTGGGATAGCCAAAGCACTCCTGTGAGTGATAAGAGCAATACAGGGGGCCTTTCTATACCAACTTCAACTATACTACAGGGCTAATAGTCATAAAAACAGCTTGGTCAATCGGGCACAAAAACAGACCTGTTTGACCAATGAACAAAACAATTGAGATCCAAACGTTGAAGCACATACAATTTCAGCGCACCTAATATTTGACAAGGGCTAAGAAGACACCAATGGAGAAAGGACAGCCATCTTAGGCAAGTGAGTTGGCAACACTGGATCACCACTTTTTGAGAATACTTAAACCCTCCTATTCCCTGTAGAAATCAACTCCAGAATGTGATTAAAGACCTCAATGTGAACCCCAAACCATGAAGGTGATAGAGAGGAAAAAGTGTGCAGCAGACTACAAGACATAGCATAGGAAAAGAATTCCTAAATCAGACCAGCAGCTGCGCAAGAATAATCAGCGTTGACAACTTGACAAATGGGACCTCATTAAACTCAAAGTCTGTGCATCAAAAGAAACACATAAAGGAAATAAAGAAAAATCCACAGGCGTAGGGGTAAAACTTCACCACACGATAATTGACAAAGCATTGATTTCCACGAAATTATAAACTACTCAAAAACAAGGAAACAGAACCCATCAATAGGATAGAGCAAAGAACTAACAATAGACTTCATCAGTGTGGAATTATAGATGGCTGAGAAACACCTTTAAGAAAAAATAACATGAAAAAAGAAGTTGGTCAACAATTGTCTAATCGATTGAAGAAATTAAGAAAACCACTTTAGGTTATTATCTTGCTCCAATAAGACTGGCTAGGATCAAGAAAACAAATGATACCAAGTGTGGAGAGGTTGTGGGGAAAGGGGAACATTCATCCACTGCTTATGGGAATGTAAACTCTTACAGCCACTATGGAAAGCAGTGTGGAGAACCCTTGGAAGACTTGGAATGAACTTGCCACCTGACCCAGCCATACCACTCTTGAGTACATGCCCACAAGGCTCATGTTACGGCAGAGATACATGCATGGCCATGTTTATTTCAGCTCTCTTCACAATAGCAAGGAGCTGGAACCAACCCAAGTGCCCCTCAACTGAAGAGTGGATAGAGAAAATGTGGTACATCTACACAATGGAGTTCTATGCAGCAGTAAAGAAAGATGACATCATGAGCTGATGCCCCACACTCAAGATTTCATCATTGTGCCCATAAAGAATCTGAAATGATTTAGATGCTAAGCCCACAGGTCTGCCTCCCTGATGTACTATTTGCCATATCATACATGTAGTGTCTCTGGAACCAGAAATCAAATGTATTCCACAGTCATCTATAGCTAAGTAAGTTAAAATAGCCATATGTCTGATGTTATGTGAGTGACATCACTTGGATTCAATTATTCCAGTGTTTAGCACTGAAGAGTAACTTTGCATCATGTGATACTACAAACAATTTAGAAGTGATTTCCAGCCCTGGGGCAAAAGAACATTCATAGTACTCAGAGTTTTTAGGTTGGTCACAGTTTGATCCTTGACAAATATGAAGTAGTTAGAAATATTTCTGTCTGAAGGTAGCCATCCATTGATTCCAATAACAATTCATGTTTACTGTTATCAGTAACTGAGGGATGCCTTGAGACATAAAAGAATAAGATTGATTTTTTGAGCCAATGGCCTTTAATAGTGGAATACCATCACTAGTTCCCTGTATAAAGAGTAACTTCAGTACAGGGAGGTGTTTGAAGAGGTTTAGTGTGAAAGCTTCTGTTCTGCTGCTTCTGGTGATAATCTACTAGGATATGGTTCCTTAAACAGCTGACAATGTGTTTGTCCAAAATTATCATTCATCAGTTCTAAGGCTTTTCTTTCCTCCTTTTCATCTGTTAAGGCATCACTCTCCACAGCACCTTCACAATTACAGTAACAGAAGACACTGAGTGGCTCCATTGAAGCTGGGCCTTTCTATTGGTAACCAAAAATCAGATTTATCCAGTCACAAGACAAGCGAAAATATATTCAGACTCCAGAGCTTTCCTAAGTTTATACATGAAACCTTGAGCTGACTTAGCCCATTGGGAAGAATGACATCATTAACTAGTTCTTTGGAAACTTATAGGTGACCCAAATTAAATCGATTTTGATTTTCCAAAGTCTCTGGAAATAAAAGAATTCAGGAATAAGTTCTTTAACATCATATGTTTTGTTCACAAGTGCTTGCCAGGTAGCCTGGGTGGAATGGGATTGTTGCTCTGCACAGTCCAAACTTCCACTCTGAAGCTGAATGTGAAGGGGAGTGAAAGGTTCTGCACTGACAAGACTTTGAAATACGTTGAAGAATGAAAAGATTAAATAAGTAAATAAAATTTACCAGAAAATAGAAACGTCTGAAGCTATTTTGATGAACTAATAGCACAAATAGCAACGAGAAAGTCCTTAAATACTACTCAGAGGGGTCTCTAGTCTCTTATGCAGTAAAACCAAGAAATACGGCACCTAAACTAAGGGGAAAAGATTTTTTATTTATTTTCTTGCCATGTGAGGAAATGGCATAAAGAAACTGAGAAGGGGAGAGAAGTGGCTCACTATTACATTACGTTTATGGTTTAGGAAGGCAAGAAATTACTAATCTGTATTTAGAACATTAGGAAGGATATTTATAATGGGAATTAATATATCTTGGATGATGTTCCAGAATAAAGTAGAAGGATTACTATAAGCAGCTCTATCTCTAGTTCAATTAGTGAGTGAAAGAAATAAAGATTTTAAAAGTAAAGGCATAATTTATTTCTCTACAGTGTTATTATATTACCCCCTTTTCTGTGATCTCACTGTGAAGTCCAGACTTACCTTGAATTTTCATCCCACAATCTCTACATGATGAGATTACAGCCATGGACCCCCACGACTAGCCTCACTGCATCCTTTATAATCTCAGAGACTTCTCAAAGTTAATATGGTAATAGTATTACAGAATTGTGTGACTTGATACGATTCTTTTATTGAATCTTGATATTATATCTTATAGGTATTAACTTGTCATTGTTGTTAAAGAATAAAATAATTATCAAAACTCTCAACATTTTCTTCAGAACTTTTATTATTTTTTTTATTTTTGCTAAGGGATACTTTGATAAGTAACCTTTTAAATTTATGCTATTAATTTTGTGAGGATTTTTATGATGTTAATGACATGCAAAATGTGTTAGAAAAAAATCAGCATTTTATGCTATATTTCACATCAATAATGCCATTAGATAGGAAACTAGGTAAGGGAAACATGAATGCTTGTAACTTCTACTAGGGCTTCATCATAAAAGGCAGGGAATGAATTATGTTAGGTTCACTGCTAGATGTCCAAGGAGTTTATAGTGTTCTGTGAACTAGGAGCAGCAGTTGAGAATTATGTTCCCAATAGTACCAAAACTGCAAGGGGAGATTTTGCTCAGAGCTTGTAACTCAAATCCACTTGTTTCTCAGAATCCTTAGAAATATGATAGAAATAGACAAGGTCTTCACTCTATAAGAATTGTTGGCCATGAACTTCATAGTTTATGCTACCAATTCCTGAAAAGGAGTTCATATTATAAAATATAATGTACACCAAAGAGCACAAGTTCCTTTTTTTCTTCTTCTCACATAGTAATTTCAGTCCACTGTGTCAATGTCAGACCAAGGTCAGGATTGGAATAGTATACGCTTTGTCAGAATAATAGTTTAAATAAAATTGTCAACCAAGTTTAGTTTCATTGTTGTTGATTGGAAATGTGCAAATCTTGGGTTACTAAAGTTGATCATTTGGTAAACATTGATAATGCTTTTCAAAAGCACTACCCTACTCTACCTTTCTTAGGAAAAAAAAAAATCTTCCAAGCTCACTAACTGATTAAAAAGAGTCATTAGTGTGTATTGCAGCCATAGCTTTTGACTATTAAAAGCAACAGCTAAGATATCCCAAAACATTAGAGAATCAGGCTTTTAGAAAGGAGCATGTTGGTCTGTGCTATAACGTCAACTCTAGGTGATCTGATACATTTGATGTACTTTTTCAGTTCGGGGAACTTGTGCCATTCACAGTGGTTGTAACAAGATACTGATTCTTCAGAAGCCTTCATTTAGTGTACAATTGAAGTGTACTATTGATTACAAATAAGAACATTTGAAAATAACTGGCATCATCCAGTGTTCAGGAGCATTCTTGAGTGTTTGTCATAAGGTATTTTATTCATTATTCACAACAATTCAGCATGATTGCTTCAACTGGAATCAAACTACAGAGAAGTATGGCGAATTGCTTATGAACACACAGGGATAAGCTGCAGGAGCCTGTTTAAATGTGACTTATTTTTAAATTTTCTGCACAATCCACATACTCCAGTCACCTTTCATAATGCCTGTGTCTGAGAGAAAAAGTGCCAACTGCAAATATCATTCAAGCTTCTAACGCAAATTTTCCATAGTATTGAAGGCAAAAAATAACAAACGGATTTAATTTTAAGAATTTATTCAAGTTGTTCCCTTTTTTTTTTTTTTGTGGTCTTTTCCAGACAGAGTCTCCCTGTAGCCCCAGCTGTCCTAGAACTCTCTACATAGACCAGGCTGGCCATGAACTCACAAGATCTGCCTGCCTCTACTTCCCGATTGCTGGGATTAAAGACATGCACCACCACTCCCAGAACTCAAGTTGATTTTTTAAAATTTATAAGAATATTATTCTTAAGCCAGGCGTGGTGGCACACGCCTTTAATCCTAGCACTTGGGAGGCAGAGGCAGGTGGATCTTTGTGAGTTCAAGGCCAGCCTGGTCTACAGAGTGAGTTCCAGGACAGCTGGGGCTACAGGGAGACCCTACTTCGAAAAGACAAAAAAATAATAATAATAATAATAATAGTACTGCTTAAATGCCTGTACATCCAATAGCTTGTGCTTTGTTAATATGAATAAAAAGGGTATCACTGGGAAAGCTGTCAATCCATGAAGGGAAACAACCTGAATAGACTGGAGTCCAAAATGACAACTCCAAAGAAATTAGACTGTTTTCTTCTCACTCACTTGTGCCCCTTTCCCAAAGCCCAGGGAACAAACTGCGGAAGAGGAGGCGTGGTAGATTGAAAGGGCTGTGGAGAGATAGGGGTGAATCATGAGACTACAGGAATATAGTCTGGACTCCTGATTGATCAACATGTCTGTGCATACAAGCTTCTCCAACTGGTCTATGGGAACCTTGGGTTGTTCAAAATTTGGACATAGATACTTGCAAAATGCACCAATTACCTGATTGTATGACATAATGAGTGACATCAGTGCTATCTGCAAACAACTGTGTCATTGTATTGTAGAATCCCTTAAAAATAAATAAATAAATAAATAAAATAAAAAAATAAATAAGAGAATATTATTCTTTCAAAATATAGTTTGAAAATTATTTAAACATTTTCAATAGATTTATTTAATTTTAAATATGTCTCTGTGTGGTTATATGTCCTTGAGGGCAAGTCCCGTATAGTGTCAGGAAGCTGCAGGTCCCTCTAGAGCTGGACTTGCAGGGAACTGTGAGCCACCTGCTCTGTGTGATAGAAATTGAACTCTGGTCCTCTTCAAGGGCAGCACATTAACCACTAAACCCCTAGTTAAGACATTTTCTTAGGATTTATTTTTATTTCATGTGTATGAGTGTTTTTTACCTGCATGTATTTAAGAGCACCATGTTCATGCAGTACCTTTGGAGGCCAGAAGATGTCATTGGATTCCTTGTAGCTAAAGTTACAGAGAGTTGTTAGCTGCCATATTGGTGCAAGGAACCAAACCCAAGTGGTCTCGAAGAGCAGAAGCCAGCGCTCTTAACTACTGAACCATCTATCCAGCCTCAAGCCCCTGGTCTAAAAAGTGTTAATGAAATATTCCACATTTACTTTTTTTGTACTAAGTCTTTGAAATCCAGTGCAAACCAAAAAGTACACCACCAATTTGGGTCTTAAATTTTCATCAGAAATACTTTACCTCTACTTATATTTCATAAACTTTAAGGCTGAAAAATTGACTTACAATTTGTTGTTATAAACATATGCCAAATAATTATGTTTTCAAATAATTATGTTCGGTATTATATCTAAAATTTAATTAATTAAGTTAAAATATTGAGTTCTTCAACAGAGCCTGAAGGTGTGAAGTCATCTTAGCCACCTGTGTCCAGGTCTGCAGTGTTAGACAGAGGGACTTTATATCATGTAATAGTGCGTGAGAGAGTTCATTTGTACTGTTTATTTCATTTTCAGTACATGAATTATTAACAAAGAAAACCTATTAAATTAGGCAGTGACACATTCTGTTTGACTTTCTTTTTTCCTAAGTTCAATTTAAATTGACAAAATTTACAATAAATCAGGCTTTTGAGAGAGACTCATTGACTAAGAAGGGAAAAAGTTTTTTTTTTTTTCTTTTTTTTCTCCCCCAAAGGACAGTAAAACAAATAATGTGTAAGAAAATGCAGCTCATTTCTCTTAGGTTGGCAGCGGCTTTATGGGCTCTCACTGGAGACCAGGGTAGTTTGTCTCCAACTCTGCATTTCAGCATAGCTTGTACTTGCTTCCCTCAGGGCTTATAGATTCATAAAGATCTTCATAAGATGGTGGAAGGTGATAAAATATGAGGAAGGTGAAACTGCCTTCTAATCACTCATAAACTTCCATCTGTTCTGGTTCTGCCACAGCTTCACAATGCAGGAATCCAGTGTATTCATTGCTGGTCCACTGATAAATTCAAGTGATTTTGTATTAATTTGTATTTTTCCTTTCAACTCACCTGGGAGTATCTTTCATCCAGAAAGGACATTATAAAGTGTTTCACTTTCAGGGATGACTGTCACCTTTTTTAGGCCTCCTAAATATGGGATGACAACTTCAGGTAGCGTGGGTCATAAAATATATATTTGGGGGCTGGATGTGATGCCTTTAATCCCAGCACTTGGAAAGCAGAGACAGGCAGATCTCTGTGAGTCTGTGGTCAGCCTGGTTTATACTGTGAGTTCCAGGCCAGTGAGGAATACATAGTGATACCTTGTCCCCCAAAACAGAAAAAAATGGGAGGGGGACACAGGAGGGATATGACATCCATACCTCTATTAGGGAGTCTTTGTGTTTGGCATTTCCATGAAACTTCTATTAATTTTAATAGAGCAAAGATCATTTGTCCTTTGTCCTTTTTAATGTGAATTTTAAAATTAAAAATACATTTTTAGTTCTACTCCTAAGAAACTAGTTGAAAGGAAATCTCTACATAATGTAACTGATTTGTATATGCATACTGTAAGTTGGTGCTGTAATAACCCACACATCAGGGGTCTGATGTGGCCTGTTAGAGTTGATCCCATGAAAGAGCACTGGCTGTCATTGATTGTGGACACATTTCTCTTTTAAAAAATTAGGCCGGGCATGGTGGCACATGCCTTTAATCCTAGCACTTAGGAGGCAGAGGCAGGCGGATCTTTGTGAGTTCAAGGCCAGCCTGGTCTACAGAGTGAGTTCCAGGACAGCCAGAGCTACAGGGAGACCCTGTCTCAAAAAGACCAAAAAAAAAAAAATACATTTTATTGTTATTTTTATTTTTGTGTATGACCATATTGTCTGCATATATGTAAGTGCCCACATGTTGTACAGTGCCCACTGAAGTCAGAAAAATGTGTCAGGTTCCTTTAGAACTGGAATTATGGATGGTTGTTAGCTGTCATGTGGATGATGGAACTCAAACCTGGGTTCTCTGCAAGAAAAGCCAGTGCTTTTAATCGCTGAGCCATCTCCCCAGCCTAGGGCATGCATTGCCTTAAAAAGCTGTGATAGGGCTGGAGCGATGGCCTAGCGGTTAAGAGCGCCGACTGCTCTTGCAGAGGACCCGGGTTCGATCCCCAGCACCCACATGGCGGCCTAGAGCCGTCTGAAACTCCAATTCCAGGAGAACTCCAGTTCCAAGGGGAGTCCGACGCCCTCTTCTGACCTCCGCGGCATTGCACGTCACGGGTGCACAGACTTGCATGCAAACAATACATTCATACACATATGGAAATAAATAAAATTTAAAAAAAAAATTAAAAAAAAAAAGAATAAAAAGCTGTGATAATTCAGGGCTGGAGAGATGGCTCAGCGGTTAAGAACTGCTCTTGCAGAGGACCCAGGTTTGATCCCCAGCACCCACATGGCGGCTGAGAACCGTCTTTGACTCCAGTTCAGTTCCAGGAGAATCCTACCCCCTCTTCTGACCTCCTCTGCATTGCACGACATGGGTGCACAGAACTGCATGCAGAGACTACATTCATACACATACAAGAATAAATAAAAAAAATTTAAAAAGACAAAAAAATCTTATCTAGACCATAACAGCCCACCGTTATGGTCTTTAAAAAAAAAGAGAGAAAAAAAATCTGTGATAATTCATGTGTACTTATTAGATACCACCTATTAAAAAGGGCATGTGATTGATTAGCTATTACATTTTTCTGCCAAAACTATGTTAAATAAGTTACAAAAGGCTAGAGCTTCCAGAAGTTGCTCTGTTTCAGATATGAAATATTTTGTCCAAGCTTTGAGGCCAGTCTATCATTTATGGGAAGTCACCATCAAACTGTTGTGCCTACTTAGAGTTAGAATGGAAGACACCTAAGCTAATTTGAAAACTGTGCTTATTAAGGCCTAAATAGTTATTATCAATTATTTACAAAATAGATGTCAGAAATCGTGTGCAATACACTGCACCAACTTTAAGATGCAGCACCATGATCTTTCAATTCTCCAGTGTGTCCATCAGAGATAAGCAGTGTGTTATCTTTATTTTGTGACTTTTTAAAAATTGTGTTCAATTTATTTTACCCCATAATATATGGCTTTATTTTCTAAGTGGTTGAGTATTGTAAAGATGACTTTTGATATATTTTCATTTGGGTTGGTTGTGGAGAATAATATGTCTTCCCTCCAACATTAAATCAATGTTCTAGCTGTCTTGTTCTTTATTCTTCCTAACACATGTTAAATACTCTTGCATATGGCTTTGGCATATATTGTCTTGTTTCTTAATCATGTGTGGGTGTTCTGTATAGATTTTAGACATTAATGTGTTGCAAAACGTTTCTCTATATATGACCCATCTTCTCAGTACATGGTGTTTTTTGAGGCAGAAAAATTCTTAATTTGTCAAAACTCAATATTTTCTGTGTGATTACCATTTTTTATGTGTCTAAGAAACCTTTCATTTTTGTCGAATATTCCTTTTCCTTAGTTGATTGGCAGTCTTTGCTGTTCCTCAGAAATTTACCTTATCTACTACAGGTTTTGGATTATTTGAAAACAGCATATGTGGATGATGTGACGTGGGGGGTAGACTTCCACCTCTTCACATGGTTACCCAAATATCCAGGAATCCTTTGCCAAATATTTCATCCCAGGGTATGGCGGTTTGAAATGAGAATATCCCTCCTAGGCTCTAATATTTGGAGACATTTTTTCCAGTTGTTCCTGTCTTTTGGAAGGGTTTGGGAAGTGTGACCATGCTGGAGGAAACATGGGGGTGGGGTGGGGGGCTGTGAGCTTTGGGAGTTCTTAAGTCTTACCGGATCTCCAGTCACACTCTGTTTTTTGTGCCCCCTGAAAAATGTGACCATTTAGGTTTCTGATCAATGTTCCAGCCACTTCCTGCCACCATGCCTCCCAGCCATGACTGACTCTAACTTTTGTGGAACTGTAAGCTGGAAAAACTCTTCCTTTTATATGTTGCCTTGGTTTGGGTGTTTTATCACAGCAACAGAAAAGTAACAAATACACAGGGGACCTGCTGTCCTGGTTTTACCATAACGCATGGGCTCTTTTCTAGGCTACACATTACACATGGTTGCTTGAGCATGCTTACAGAGTACATTTTGTCACTCTGTTCCTAGACTTCCTCTCCTTATGTTGGCTATTCAGAGCCTTTTCTTGTGCCATCTTTATTATACTGAGCCTGCTTCCCTAAATATGTTTCTCGATTACATAATACTCTTAATGACATTCATTAGTTCTTATAAGTTTTTTTTCTCAAAACATAATTCTGATCTTTTATTAGATTTATTTTTTGAGATACATTTTATGATACTGTATGCTATATAAGTTCAAGCATATTTTTTTATTTTTTAAATTTAAATTTATTTCTGTTTACTATTTATATATATATAGATATATATATATATATGAGTGTTATGCCTGCATGTGTATAAGGGGGCACCCATGTAGTGAAGTGCCCACAGAGAACAGAAGAAACCGCATGCCTGGAATTGGAGTTACGGATACTTGTTAGCCACCACATAGGAGCTGGGATTTGAACCCAGGTCTTTTGCAAGACCAGGTAGTGTTCATAACTGCTGAGCAATTTCACCAACCCCAAGTTCAAATTTCTTGAATGTATACCTTCATAACATTTACATCTACCATACATAGTTATATAAGTTGATAGATGTAGTATAAAATATTAAAAATATTAGAAAGAATATCAAATTTATAGTGAAAAAATTTATAATTTTATATGCACCGACATGTTAAGTGTATTTCTAAACTCCTTGTTTTAGTTTCTTGAGCTGGGTATGCAATCTCAACACATTCTCCTTAGGTTTGTCTCTTTATGAAGCCTTTATTATATTATTACTTTTTTCTTCAGAACTTTTCACAAGGTTCACATTTACCATGTATTGGAAAGTATTTCTGATTTTTTTTTCAGTTTACTGAAAAATAAACTTAATGTCTTCTTGATCATTCTTTGAAATTTATGTGCTTTTCCCCTGCACTACTGTTAATTCATTAATGAAATTTATCATTCTTGGCCAATATATAATTGCAGATACTTGGTTTTTTTTTAGTTAAAAATTTTTTTTTTTTAATTTATTTATTTCTGTATGTGGTAGAATGTATGTCTGCATGCAGGTCTGTGCACCCGTGTCGTGCAATGCCGAGGAGCCAGAAGAGGGTCTCGGATTCCCATGGAACTGGAGTTCTCCGGGAATTGGAGGTTAGCAGACGGTTCTTAGCCGCCATGTGGGTGCTGGGGAGCGACCCGGTCTTCTGCAAGAGCGTCGGTGCTCTTAACCACTAGGCTGTCTCTCCAGCCCCCATATCATATTTTCAAAACGTCATTTCCTTTCTTTTCTCCTCTTAGGACTCTAGTCATAGTAGAAATATCAGCAGTATCCTCTACACTCATATTTATCATTTTTGTCTTCTTGTTTTTTGTCTTAGCCTTTGGTTCCTTGCTGCTGTGTCTGAAATTTTGCTAATTTTTACAGATTCTGAACAGCATCTATGAAAAACTGTAGAAACAATTTTAGTCACTGGATGTCTTGCTATCTTCCAGAAAGAAAGTAGAGAGTGAATTTTGGTCTATCTCTGGTCTAATTTTGCCCGTAGGCAGCATTTCAGGAATTCCACCCAGAAGCCCGAGATGTTGAGCAGAGCTGCTCTTGCCTCACAAACTCCGATGATTTTGTGTGTGCAGCTTTCTGAAGCTGCTGGAAGCCCTGCTGAGCCACCCCACACTCTGACCACCACTGAGGAAGACAGCAAATAGCAAGGAAAAAAGGTGAGGACAAAGGCTGGAAGGACCCTTTCTTCTCCCATGTGGATCTCTTTCCATTCAGTGTCACTACATTCATGTCTCCTGAAGGTCTTTAATCATTATTAATTATATTATTATTATTATTATTATATATTATTTTGTCTTTTGAGACAGGTCCTCCCCTGTCCTCCTGACTGTCCCTGGAACTCAACTCGTAGACCTGCTTGGCCTTGAACTCACAGAGATCTGCCTCCTTTGCCTCCCAAGTGCTAGGATTAAAGGCGTGCGCCACCACGCCCGGCCNTATTATTATTATTATTATTATTATTATTATTATTATTATTATTTTGTCTTTTTGAGACAGGGTCTCCCTGTAGCTCTGACTGTCCTGGAACTCACTCTGTAGACCAGGCTGGCCTTGAACTCACAGAGATCTGCCTGCCTTTGCCTCCCAAGTGCTAGGATTAAAGGCGTGCGCCACCACGCCCGGCCCTTGAAGGTCTTTAAACTGATGGTTTTGATGCTTTTTCAGGTTCCACTGTGCCAAAGTAGTATCTCATTGAAAGAATGAGATATAACTTACAAAACTGGAGATTATTCTGCTAACACTCAGGTGGGCTTCTGTAATGTGCGTGTTAGGCAATCAGTTAAGTTTTTGTGTTTACCTCTTGTTACTGATTTAACTACATCTCTTCAATAAATAGCACGTACGAAATCTATCAGTCTGATCATTGATTTGTCAGCTCCCTCTTTTCCTATCCTTTTTTTTTTTTTTTTTGCTTTGCATGTCCAGAAGCTGTGGTTGAATTTCCATAATATCAGAATTACTATATTGTTTGCGATACTGGAACTTTAAGCACTCTTTATTTTTTTATTTTATTTTTTTTAAGAATCTTTACATTTAATTGTTAGGAAATAAGTTCAATTTTTAAGTCATTATAATAAGTGAGGTTAACAATCAAGGCAGTAAAACTCTGAATACATAGATACTTTCTTTTCAGCAACATGAAACAGCTCCTTAAAATGCTGCCTACATCGTTTACAATGGCCCAGTAGCAAGGAAGTACTTTTTACTGCCAGGCACTATGGGAGAGAGCAAGCACAGAAAGTCCCCCAAACACAAAAGCATGTGGATAAGGTATGAATCTGTCTTTTTGGGCACCCTCAAAATGAGTCACTGCCATTTGGCCTAGATAAAAAGATCTAGGGATAAATTTCAGCTGTAGTCTTTTTTTTTCTCTACAACAAAAATTTTATTTTATTTTATTTTATTTTTTCTTTTTTTTGGCAATTTTATCATTAGGATATTCTTTTTGTTGTCCTTTTGTGTTTTGGTGACAGTGTGGCACTATGTAGTAAAGACTGGCCTCTAACCTGTCACAGCCTTTCTGCTCTAACTTTATAAACACTAAGATTACATATATGAGTAACCACATGGCCTTTTTACTATAGTTTTGTCTTAAATACCCTTAATTGGATACTGTTTTCAAAAAATAGTCTTCAATGTATTATGGCATTACTACACCAACATTATAATTACCTGAACAAATAAAAACATAGCTCTTAAATTTAGTGTTTTTTATTTTTTTTTGTCTTTTTGAGACAGGGTCTCCCTTTAGTTGCAGATGGTCTGCAGCTCACTATGTAGACCAGGTGGGCCTTGAACTCACAGAGATTTGCTTGCCTCTGCCTCCCAAGTGCTGGGATTAAAGGCGTGTTCCACCATGCCCAGCTTTAAATTTAGTTTTTTAAGAGAGGGCCTGGACATGGAGGACATTCCTTTCCCTCTCTTGGAACTATCTGTCTCCTGGAACTGTGTTGGCAGAGCTGTCTAGCAGGATCTCTACTCCTGGAACAGTGTCCTTAATGAGAGTCCAGTCATATTTTATTCAAAATGGTTCTGACAGGTTCAGCTGGGGAAGTACAAGCTTGGCTCTTCTCTAATCTTTTTTTCTTCTTCTATTACTTCTTTACTTTTTTTTTTTCATTTTTAACAATAAGTAATAATTTATGAGTACAAGCATCCTTCTTGTAAAACCAATTTTCAAGCAGTTGTGCCCAAACCCACACAGCCCAAGGGTCCCACCATCCAGCTAGGGGGGCTTGTAGGTACAATCAAGTTGATCAAATAAGTGTCCAGTCTATATTGCTGTAGTTTCACCTTTCACCCCAATCGCAGCCCTTACATTCTACCATGCCCTCTCTTCCACAGATTGTTCCCTAGGATTAGAAAAGGGGAAGTACAAGCTTGGCTATTCTCTAATCCTAACAGACCATCTGCCTTTTCATCCACAATTTTTGAAATATCTCATTGATCTAAGCTCACACATCCTTCCCAGTCTCCACTGTGTAAAATAGAGATGGGATTCACCACTTTGATATGTTAATTCTCAAACATACCCATATTCATTTGTCCATTCACTTATTCATTATCTTTTTGAATAGAGTTGGCCTCTTTGGTCATTTCGACCCCATTTATTAATGGATCCAGTCTCCTGTCTTTTAATTCATAGACTGTATTTTCATGCTGGTCCATAGCTCCTGCATACCCCATTCCCCTGTTTTTTTTTTTTTTTGTTGTTGTTGTTTTTGTTTTTCTTTTTTTTTTGGTCTTTTTTCGAGACAGGGTCTCCCTGTAGCCCCAGCTGTCCTGGAACTCACTCTGTAGACCGGGCTGGCCTTGAACTCACAAAGATCCACCTGCCTCTGCCTCCCAAGTGCTAGGATTAAAGGCGTGCGCCACTACACCCGGCCCCCTGTTTTTTATCAAATAGGCCATGTTCTTTACTGAATGGTCCAGTTCTCCAACGTTATCTTCAGGTCTTGATATTCTGCTTTCCATTTAATCCATTCTATTGGTGAGATATTATTTTGTCATTTACAAATGGCTTATTGAGTTTTTCAATTCCATGTTCACCAGCTTGTGTTTCTTCAAAATTTCTCTTTCACGAAGAGAATTGTCTTGTCATTTCCTTTTCTTTTTTTTTTT
>VZQC01012652.1:6297825-6319527 GCA_009823505.1 Rhizomys pruinosus
GCCTGGTCTACAGAGTGAGTTCCAGGACAGCTGGGGCTACAGGGAGACCCTGTCTCAAAAAGACAAAAAAAAAAAAGGCTAAAAAGAAATTCAGAAGAGGGTGTTTTGGGTTCCTTGGCACTGGAATTTCAGATGGAGTTAACTACCTACCATATGGGTGCTGGGAATGGAACCTGAGTCCTCTGCAGGAGCAATAAGTACTCTTAACCATCGAGCCATCTCTCCAGCCCCTGCCTTTGTCATTTCATCCAGCCTTATACTTGTATTTTCTGAGGCTTCAGTCAGGAGTTCATTCCTCTTCACTGTGAGTTCCGTGAGGTGATTGTTTGATCATGTTCATGATTGCTCATTTATGTTCTATGTCCTGGAGTTGCTCTGGGTAGTTCTCATTGTAGAACACTTCTACAGAAGTGGTGGGATTTAGTGGGAACATACTAACTTGGTTTTCCATATTATTTGGGTTTTTGTGTTGTGCTCTGGACATATGGACCCCTTTGTTCATTGTGTGTCTAATATGAAATTCTGGCCTGCCTTTGTTGAGATGAAGTTTGACGCTATTTTTATTGTGGCAGCTTAGTTGTTTTTTTGATCAGGTATGAATAGTTAGTTGGTCTCTGCTTTGTGTCTAACTTCTGGTTTTTTATTGGAGGCACAGGATAGTACCAGGTAAGCAGTCATAGCTAGGACTATGAATGGGGGAGGGTGGCAGTGTAAACTAGTTCTAGCTAGCTTGTGTGGAGTTGAAGCAGAGCATTCGAGGCCTAGTAATGAGCTCTCCAGCTGCATTTTCCTGACTAGAAGATGGTGATGTGGTGGGGTGGTGTCTGACTAGCTAGTCAGGGTAAACTGGAGCCTAGAAACAGTGTGATACTAACCTAGTTAGAGCAGGGTTGGGGGAGAAGAATGGCAACAAGTGCTCACACTTATTTCTATAATTATGCTTTCTTCTCTTTCTTTACTTGCTACCTTTGTGTTTATTATTTCTTCTGTGAGTCAATCATAATCCTTTATTCAGGGTAAATTTTGATCAACACTGTTTGTATATAAGAACTGTTTTTTATTATGCAAATATTTACATATTTCCTTATTCCTTTCTCTTTATCCTCCATCTTATGCCAAACTGTTATCTATCTTTTTGTTTCCATGTGACCTTACAGCCCACAGATTATTGTGCATTACGGAAATGCTGGGCTGTGTATCTCTCTCTTCCTCATTCCCTTCCCTCCAGTGCTATTATTTTAATTCAGCCTTTTTGCCCACTGTATTCTGGTCTGTTTTCTAAATGATTCCTGGAATTTCACGCTGTATACCTGTCACATTTAGCCATTATTTTCTTCCAACAGTCCACTACATTTCAACTGTATGTTCTGCCACGATAATGTGACAGTGAAGCACATTCACACATGTACCTTGGGAAATCGATTTGTTCTCCACTTCCATTGTCTTAAAGGCTCTACCATGGTCTCTGCCTGAAGGGACTCTCCTGTAGGAATCACATCAACATTTTCCTTTGCCTTATGGAGTCTTTTAGAGAGTGCCTGGGGCCTGACAATGAAGGTAGGGAGGAGAGGGACCCTGGTGTGTATTGCTTTCTATGCTTGCTCATCTTATGTTGCTATCATTTCCTTAGATCCAGTTTATATTACTTCTTGGAGTACTTACTTCCATAAACTTTTCCCTTTGAGCTTCTCCCAACACTCTCTTTCCTCATCCCTTTGGGTCTGCTCATTGTACAAGCTCCCAAACATCACCTCGTGTTATGCATCTCTTTTCAATAGTATTTCAGTAACAATCTTTGTTCTGCATGCTGAAATTATTTCTGGTGGATTAAAGTCTTATTGAATTTTAAGAAAAATGCCATTATTTCATGGGGACATTACTGAATTTTCAACCATGATGCAAAAATTGCAAAAAATCTTCTGAATTTATATGCTGTCCTTGTATTTTATGATAATTTTAATATTGCACATGATTGAATGTGCTTAGTGTTACTTACATGTTTGCTGTGATGTTGCGGGCAAGTTTCTGGCCTAATATTTGGTCTCAGAATATTTTTGCAAGTCATTCAATTTAAAGTGCATAACTTATTTCTCTCCCCAGATCACTGGTGGCATTGACTCCCTGGGTTCTTCTTGTTATGGCTGAATAGTTATCCTTCAATTCAAGAGTTCTGTGTTTTCTATTATTCTATTTTAGAATCCTTTCTTTATAGTCTTTACTTTTAATATAATGTGACTGAATAGCAATTTATTTATCATATTTGAAATGTATTGAAATTCCTGAATAGGTAATGTATGGACCAATGTATTGGATTACATATACATGTTTAACTTACTTGAAGAATTTCAACTATTACTCCTAAAATTGATGCTAGTCTATTCTTTTGGTTTTATGTATCTCTATGAGGTGCAATCTGGACTATTCATCTCTATTTTTCTTATATTTTGTTTATTTGTGTTTTGGTGCTGTCCTTTGGGTTAATTTCTTAAATAAAAATTGCACTCTACTCTTTGAATATTTAATTAATTTATTGCTAATATATTTTAAATTAACCTAATAAGTTTTAATGGCATTTTAGTTTTTAATTTGTTGATTTTATTGTTTTTTTTACTTCTAAAACACCTATTTTACTTTTAAATATATTTGTTATTGTAAAAAATAATTCCTGGTCTTTACATCATTGTTGCTACACTATTTTTTAAGCTTTGCATTTAAGTCTGATACTTTTATCATTTGATACAGCCTCATAGTTCATTATTTCCTTGTGTGTTTGTGATTTTTGATTCTTCATTTTACTTTGTTGATATTTTCTTTGTCTTGAGAAAACATTAAATATTTTCTCTAATTGTGGTTATAATTAATTATTTATTTGCTTTTTCCAGGGGCTGAGATATTTCCAGCTGATGAGCACTTCAGATCGAGTCTTAATGTCCAGGTTTTGAGAGAATTATCCTCCTTGAAAACTAAGGGAAGAAATACCCATGGGTACACACTTCTAGTACACACTATGACAAGCTCATTTTAAGGGTAATTTTTGTTAAATTAAGAAATTCATACACAAGTACATTTTATTTACATAATTTTTACCCTCCCTGTCCCTCATTTCCCCTTTGTTGCATCAATAACCTTCTCTCAAGTTCAAGACACCTGTATACACACACACACACACACACACACACACACACACACACACACACAAAATGCTGAGTCATTTAATTTTGCACTTATTTGAATGTATTCAGTGTTGAGCAGTTAGGATTGGGCTCTCCTCTGTCAAACATAAAACGACTTTTGCCCTCAGCAGCCATCTAGTGGTGGGACCTTGTGAAAATTTCCTTCATCCATGTTTTTATGTCAACTGGTGTGATCTTTGCTGGTCATATGCGGGCAACTATAATATTGACAGTCCACGAGAACAGCATCTGTGTCCTGACAGAAGAGACTATCAGTGTCAGCAGGCTTTCCAGTCCTCAGGCTCTTACACACTTCCACCTCTTCTTCAGTGTTGTTCTTTGAGTCTTAGGTGGTGTAGGGTCAAGCCCAGTTTTAAATTCTCACTTGAGAAATTTTCTTTAAATCTGTCATGAGGATATTATCTTTAAGTTCTTATTTCCATTGAAGTTCTTTTTTTTATTATTATTTATTTTTTTGTATGTGTATGAATGTATTGTCTGCATGCAGGTCTGTGCACCTGTGTCGTGCAATGCCGCGAAGGTCAGAAGAGGGTCTCAGATTCCCCTGGAACTGGAGTTCTCCTGGAATTGGAGTTACAGACGGTTCTCAGCCGCCATGTGGGTGCTGGGGATCGAACCTGGGTCCTCTGCAAGAGCGTCGGTGCTCTTAACCGCTAGGCTATCTCTCCAGCCCCATCCAAAATCTTTGAATTACTAGCATATCTTGAAAACTACCTGATAATCTCTGAACTTGGTATTCTGTAGGCTGTTGTCCAACTATATCTATGGGCTGTAAGAATAAAGGCAGGGTTTGAGTTGGTTAGCAAAATTCTTTCTAATGCATAAATAATCTTCAGTGTTGTCTTTATTTCCTGACATAAAACTTTTGCTTTCTTTTTTTTTTTTTTTTTTTTTTGCTCTTTTTTTGAGACAGGGTCTCCCTGTAGTCCCAGCTGTCCTGGAACTCACTCTGTAGACCAGGCTGGCCTTGAACTCACAAAGATCCGCCTGCCTCTGCCTCCCAAGTGCTAGGATTAAAGGCGTGCGCCACCACGCCCAGCTACTTTTGCTTTCTTTTAAGCCTCAATATTTCTCCATACTTTTGTCATTTCATTAATGGGTTTTAGTAGATTAGAATATTTTATACTGAAATTTCAGTGGCTTGCAATGAGAGGGACAAACAAAGCATCAAATTCAAAATCACAACCAGAAACAGCTTTAATAATGCAAGGTTTTGGTGACACTATATATATTTCAGTTATTCACACATTATTAATATGATTAATACGATTGGTGTTTAATTTGTTTGGGAAAATGTCAGAGAAGAAGAAGATTCTGTTTCCTTTGCTACTAGGACAATTTTCCTTCTTACATTCCAGTTGTTCTTTTATCATTGCTATGGGCAATGGATCCTCCTGAAATGTGATTTCATGAGGCAATTTTCTGTATTTGTCTTCTGTGATTCACTAACAGCTTGTTTGATTTTCATAACAGAAAATAATTCTCTCCATATGCCAAAAGACAACTTATTTAAATAAGCCTGGTCCATGGTTTATCAACTTGATTACATCAGTTCTTTGAAAATATAGGAGTTTATGCTATGGTTTTAAAATAAATTGCTTTCTCTAGTGTCATTTATATTTTACCAGAAAACAAACATGTAATTTGTAATGCTATGCCATCATACTAATAGAACAAGGAGGGCTTTATCCTTTCATTTCATCAAAAAGTCAAATGCATAACAAATCAATGTCAATGATGAAAGTTTTTCTTGTGCATTGTAAGGATCAAAGTAAGCTAAATGGCTTCATCTAGACATGGTCATTGTCATGGTCGTGGGAGCATAGAAGGTCAAATGTATAAAAAAGATTAAGGTTTGATTTTGTACCTACAGGATAGGTTTAATTGACTATTTCTACCATATGATTATCAACAAGGGAGGGTGAAAAATCACGACATATAGTAAATGTACTGTACTTTTATGTTATATCCTTTCCTAATAACCTATGAGAGCTTATGAAAACTAAGGAAAGTATCCTCCTATTTTTCTTCCACAGGAAAAAAGCTAGATGAGCTATGTGTCAAGCATATGTAACTGAGTCTAAAAAATGTATGACATTAGGTGGTAGTGGTGGATTAGATGACCTTCAACATGAGTGATCAGGAAATAAAATTGAATCCATTGTTTCTTTCAGTTTTAGTTTTTTTTTCTTTTTTTTTTTGTTTTAATTTTATATTCAAGAGTGTGCGTGTACGTGCTTATGTGTGCAGGTGCACCTGAAGGGCAATAAATGATGACAGATACCTTAGAGATGGAGTTACTGGTGTTGTGAGCAACTTGGTTTTGGTGCAGGGAACCAAACTCCAGTCCACTGCAAGAGTGGCATGCACAGCATGCACTCGTAACCACTGAGCTATCCCTCCAGCCCCTGGAATCTGTATTTTCAGTGGCTCCTTCCTAGAGACATTTTTATGTTCAAAACAAATGTCGAAGCAAAAAGAAACCAAACATTTAAAAATTAATTAACGTTTGGCAAATTCATTTTACCCCATGAGTGCTTTGTCTTTTGAAAGAAAGAATTCCAAATAGTTGCTCAAATTTGGTACAAGTTTTAATTGCTTCATCTTCTAATTTACAAGAGAAGTCGAGTTAAATACATGAAGCTTGTCTCAATGAGACTACAGGGCCTCTTCTCTTGCTCACTGTACTCTCTGACTCACTGAATTCATCATAGAACAGTATTTTTCAGAAAAAAACTGGAATTGCTTTTTGGTAGATTGAGAAGAGCATGCTGGGAAAATACAGGATAGGGAGAATAAAATGGCACTAGAAGTCCTGCTTTCCTTGAAAATACAAAAAAGAACAAGGAGTCATGATTACATGTTTTTTAAGGTACTAGAATAACAATGTCTTTTTCTTTTATAAGTGGTTTGAAGATTATAGATCAAAAAAGAATATGTGAAAAGCAATGTCTGTGGATGGCATATTTCTGAAAAGTCAGTACATGCGTATTAACCATGTTCCTGAGGTTTTCCTTCTGATTTCTTGTGCATCTGGTAAATACTGTTTCTTATTTTTATAAATGAGTGATATAATGAAGACCAGTAGACATAAGTTCTTAGATAAATGATGATATTTCTGGGGATTTAAACTTAAGGTATTCTTATTACACAAATGCTCCTCCCTAAATGTGGCCAGGGTACCTTTTCTTCTCCACAACTGTGATTATGACCGAAAGTGTACTGACCCCCAACTTTGTGTGTTATGTGTTCTTTGATAAGAGTTCTTCATTTCTAGGAAACTAAGTCCATAAAGTATATTTGGGTAATAATTCACCACTATCCTTTAAAAGGTTTGGAGAATTATATATGTAAATAGTACATTTTCTATTGGGTGTCAGCTTTGCTTCAGAGAGGCAGTCCTTCAGTTTGGAAACATCCTTCAACAGTTAATATAAAAGCCTATCTATCAATATTAAGGACAATAAGATGTGCTAATTTTTACAGTGTATTTTTCCTATTTCTTTCACGTCACTGTCTCATTTCTCTCCCAGCATCTCCCCTCCTGACATCTAAAGGTCTATTAGACCACCCGACACTGTCCCTCCTGACAGCTAAAGGTCTGCTAGACCACCCGACACTGTCCCTCCTGACATCTAAAGGTCTGCTAGACCACCCGACATTGTCCCTCCTGACAGCTAAAGGTCTGCTAGACCACCCGACACTGTATCATCAACCCCACATCTGATCCAATAAGAACTAGGAAAACAAGGCCCATATGTGATATCGAGATGGTCTGTATCCTGAAATAGTTTGGGAATTGAAACTCTAATATATTCAGTGTATAGATCAAGGAGAAAATTATTTAAAAGGATCATTAAAAGACAACTGAAAAGTATTCAAAGAAAAGCATAGCCTTTTAATTTCTGGCATCCAGACAAAGAGTGAGAACATCTCACTTAGAAAGCAGAGATGAATTCGTGCCTAGAGAAAAATGAGCAAAGACAAAAGGGGCCACCTTATCATTTTTATCACTGTCTTGGTCTTTGCAAGTCTAGACAACACAGATGCCTTTAAGTTCATGGGAGTCCTTTGAGTTGTTTCCGTATTTAACTTTTACATGTTGGGCTAATTTAAGAGTAGAATGATTTTGTTTTTTTCCTTGAAATCAGAAAATCCCTGTGATAGAAATTGCCAATTATTCCCTCCATATCTGCCTCGTTTATTCCCTTAACCTTATTATCTTGTCATGGCAATGTGTCCAGCTAAAACATTTATTTTTTTAGTCTGCTTTGCAATGGGGTGCAATCATGATGAATAGTTCTGCTAAAAGAATGTTAGAAGACATGTTAGGCGGGATGTATGGGAGTCTGTTAATGGGATAATTGCCATGTGAAACCCAAGAAGCCATTGGGAATATAAAACTCTTGATGATCAAAGACTGGTAAAAAAGAAGAGGCTGGAACAGAAAAGTGGAGGAAAAGAATCACTTGATGACCTGACCATTATCTTTAAGAGGACTAAGCAGTTTTCTATAATGCATAGCAGATACTCGATTTTGTATCATGATGTAAAAGCATATTTAAAGAAACTGGAAGTGAATAACCATGAATACACTTCAATAAATAAGCACTGTAATTTACCGACCATCTCTTTACTGGTTGCCTGGCTAGCCCACAGGGTCCAAGTTACAGTGGTCTATACATCTGAACCTGATGTGTTGACCAAGGCTAGCATTAAAAGAAAAAGGAATAGTCTAACTGAATTGAAATGAGTGAGCTGAGACTACATGGAATGGATTAATGGAGAGGAGATGCAAGGAATGGCAGGATGTGCATTCAGAACTTGTTCAGCTTGATGAAAAGATTCAAGTATTTAAAAAAAAGAAATAAAACTGAAGTAAGATTGTGTGGTTTTATTGCAAAAGGCACTGGAAGTTTGGCTAAAGAGGTATCTTTTAAACTCATTTCTCCATTTCTTCTCCTTCATCCATGTCTGCACCTCTTCAACCCCCTTCCGCCTGCCTCCTCCTCCCTCCCTCCCTCTTTCTCCCAACCCCCACCTCCTCCTCTGTTTCCTAATTACTCATTAACCTGGCATAAACATTAGGCAGGATGCTCTAATGTGATCATTAGCGAGGGGTCTGTTTGGAAGCTGCACAATTATTCTTCCTTACACAAAGTGGTTCGAAAGGCATTTTTTTTTTTTAAATCTGTCTTCAACTCTATGCAGAGAAGATAATGTACTTAATCTCAAGAGATTTCTGGGTTTAAAAAGACAATGTAGATCAAGGCAAAAATGAGATAATTTAGAAAAAGTCAAAAGTTTCCACTTCTATAACCTTTATATATCTTTCTGCTTTGTCAAGCTCAAGTAGTCTAAAATATCTCCTTCAAAAGCACATAAATATTCTTAACTTTTTATTTGTATTTAAATATCTTTTGTGGTTTTTTTTTGGTTCCTTTTTTACATTTGCCTTTTTGGTGCTAAATACACATTTTCAAGTGTATCATTTTAATTCCTTTGACATTTCTTTTACAATGTTTTTGGAATTATTTTCTTAGTGATTGTCATGGGGAGTATAATTAATACCTTATTTATAACAATCTAGTTAGAATTAATACCAACTTAATTTCATGGTATGCAAAAACTTTCAGTGTAAGTAGGCAATTTCCATTCCACTCTTTTGAGCTGCTTCTGTCATATAAATGACATCTTTAGACACTGTGTGCCAATCATCAGAGACTTATAATTATTACTTTAAGTAGTTGTTTTTTAATTCAGAACAGAAAAATGGTAACAAGAAATATATTTGTATTTTCTTTTGTACTTGACTATATAGACACTGAACTTCTGTGCTTCTCTTGATGTAGGTTCACATCACCATTTACAGACTATTGCATTAGGCTGGAAGATTCCTCTAGTACTTTTGCAGTCCACAGCTTCGAGTGATGAGCACTCTTTTAGTTTATCTGAGAATTTCTCATCTTCTGAGCAACAAGTTGCAGTGGGTACAGACTTCTTGCTTGACAGTTTTCCTACTAACCCTTTGATTATGATGGACTATTCTCCCAAATTCCATGGTTCTAGTTATCTTCAATTAATTAAGACCCAAAAACATTAAGTGGAAATCGTCAGAAATCAGAAATAAATTATGCTTCCTTTTCTTTCATTCCCTTTCTTTTTTTTTTTTTTCTGGTCTTTTCAAGACAGGGTCTCCCTGTAGCCCCAGCTGTCCTGGAACTCACTCTGTAGACCAGGCTGGCCTTGAACTCACAAAGATCCACCTGCCTCTGCCTCCCAAGTGCTAGGATTAAAGGCAGGCGTGCACCACCATGGCAACTCTTTCATTCTCTTTCAATACTGGGGATTGACCTCAGGGCTTCCTGCATGCTAGGCTGGGGCTTTCTCTTTTAATTTTGGTTGTGAAACAAAGGTCTCATTCTGTTGCCCAGCTGGCTTTGATCTTCCTGCCTCAGCCTCCTGAGCACCAGAGATGAAAGGCCTGTACCACTAGGCCTGGCGATTTGTAAGGGTTACACTTTACAGCTTTCTGATTCCCAAGATGCCTGTGATTTCAGACATATTTTGCCCTGTGTCCATGGCAGAAGGGATGCCTGCCTCCTGCTTCTCATGTCACTGGTTCCTCAGCTCCACAATTTCTGCTGAGAAATGACATCAGAATGTTGTTATGAACGGCTGTGTATGGTGTGAATTCCAGGTTGTGCCTCTCAAGTTGCTCACATGTGTGTGTGTAAGGATATGCTTAACGGCAGGGTTCTGTATGTCCACATAGAGACATCTGAGCTGTTGATCGTACTTGGGTTCTTGGTGACTCCGGTTGAGTACGTGCTATGGATAGTTTTGAATGAAAACATTGTTTTCAGCCAACAGTTCTTCCATTGTTCTTTCTTCTCTTGAATACCCTTTCTGAGATTCTCTTATTAGTATACTAGATGCCCCACTCATCTCTGTATTTTAGTCCATGCTTCTCATTTTTTTTCTCCTTAAATTAGACAACAGTTGGCCCTTCAAAATTTTGTCTGCTATGCTGGGCGTGGTGATGCATGTCTTTTTTAAAAATTATTACCAAATTTTTTAACTGAAGTTTTGTGTATTTCATACAGTTCTTAATCAAATTTAGATCCACTCCCCCTTTCTTTCATCTTTTTCTCAGTGTTTTTATAGTTTTTCAATGCAGACGTTTACTGTTTTGTATAGAACTTTGCTGTTTCAGTCAGAACTTTGACCCAATCTTTTTGTTCCTTCCAATTTGTATCCCTCCAAAATATGCATATATACACACCACACATATACCCAGATTATGATGTCTGAAAATAAACTATAGGTTGATTCCAAAACCTACAGTTTATGGGTAGTGTTTAAGGATTCACATTTTGACAGTAGAATTATATATAGGTAAAGTAAAAATATTACTTTACATTCCTACATTACCTAGCAAGTTAATAAGTAACATTAGGTGTTATATTTACTACAGATGAAAGAAAAATAATAATTATTCAGTTTGTCTTACAGATAGAGATTTGGTGCTAGGATCCACAAATTAGTGACACCATATGTCATTTGTTTTTCTGGGACTGTGTTACTTCACTTAACATAATGGCTTCCTGTTCCATCCATTTACCTGCAAATTCATGATGTCTTCTTTCTTTACTGCTGCAATAGAATTCCATTGTGTACCACATTTTCTTCATCCACTCATGGGTTGAGGTACACTTGGGTTGGTTCCAGCTCTTCCCTAATGTGAAGAAAGCTGCAATAAATATACAAGTATCTCTGTAATAGGATGAGTTTTGTGGGTATATACCCAGGAGTGGTATGAATGGTTCAAGAGGTAGGTTCATTTTGAGTCTTTTTTAATTTAATTTTTTTATGTGTATGAATGTACTGTCCACATGTAAGTTTGTGCACCCATGTCATGCAATGCCGTGGAGGTCAGAAGAGGGTGTTGGATTCCCCTGGAACTGGAATTAAAGAGGGTTCTCAGCTGCCATGTGGGTGCTGGGGATAGAACCTGGGTCCTCTGCAAGAGCAGTAGGCGGTCTTAACCACTAGGCCATTTCTCCAGCCCCTCATTTTGAGTCTTTTAAAAGTTCTCCACACCATTTTCCATAGGGGTTGCATGAGTATGCTTTCCTACCGGCAGTGGATAAGTGTTCCCCTTTCTCCACAACCTCTCCAATATTTGGTATCCTTTGTTATCTTGATCATAGCCAGCCTTACAGGAGTAAGATGAAATCTTAAGGTGATTTTAATTTCCATTTCCTTAATTATTAGTGACGTTGAACACTCTTTAAGATGATTCTCAGCCATCTTTACTTCTTCATTTATGAAGTCTCTGTTCAGCTCTTTACTCCATCATTTGAGTAGGCCAATTTGCTTTCGTGATCCTTTGTTTTTTGACTAGTTTACTCTGGATGTTAATGCTATGTCAGATGTATCAATGGTGAAGGTTTCCTCCCACTCTGTGGGTTTTCTCTTCACTTCTTTAATTGTGTCTTTTGATGTACAGAAGCTTTTGAGTTTAATAAAGTCCCACTTGTCAACTGTTGACTTATTTTCTGTGCAGCTGCTGTCTGATTTAGAAAGTCTTTTCCTACACCTACATCTTGTAGGTTACTGCCAGTGTTTGCTTCTATCATTTTCAGAGTTTTAGGTTTCACATTGAGGTCTTTGATCCATTTGGAGTTGTTTTTGTACAGGGTGACAGGTAGGGGTTTAATTTTATTCTTCTATAAGTAGTGATCCACTTTTGCCAACATGATTTGATAAAGATGCTGTCTTTCCTCCATTGGGTCTTCTTAGCCCCTTCATCAAATATGAGGTGGCTGAAATTGCATATGCTCAAATCTGGATCTTCAGTTTTGTTCCACTGATCTATGGGTCTGTTTTTGGATGCATGTTTTAAATTTGCATACTCTTGAGATAGAGGCAGGTGGATCTCTGTGAGATTGAGGCCAGCCTAGTCTACATAGTGAGTTCCAGGCTGGTTAGAGCAATTTGACACCCTGTCAGAAAAAGAAATCAATACAACAAGAAGAAAAAATTTTGTCTGCACACTTTCCATTGGGACTTCCCTGTCTTTTCCCCCATATAGTAATCATACTTTTAAACTCCTGAATTTTTGTTAGTGGTTTTTAATACTTTATCTCCTTTGATATTCTTTATCTAACTAAACATTGTCCCATGTTTATGTTTCATAATTTAAATGTGGTTTTCTGTAGTCCTTTGGGTATGTGTAAGTCAGTTTACTTAAAGACTTTAACCTAGTAAATCCACCGTCTGGGTTTTCTTGTGACTGCTTTCTTAGGGGACTATTTCTCTGCATCAGCGCCCCATGGAATATTCTCCAAAATCAACCACATATTGGGACACAGAAAAGACCCCTACAAATACAAAAATATTAAAATAATTTCATGCATTCTATCAGACCACAGTGCCATAAAGCTCAATGTCAACACCAGAATAAGCTCAACTATCTACAAGAACACATGGAGACTAAGCAACACACTCCTGAATAGTGAATGGGTCAAGGAAGAGATAAAGAAAGAAATAAAAACACTCCTGGAACTAAATGAAAAAGATAATACAAGACAACAAAACCTATGGGATACTTTAAAAGTTTTCACAAGAAGGATATTTATAGCCCTCAGTTCTTATATAAAAAAGCAGAAAGAGGACAAATGAATGATCTAACACTGCAGCTAAAAACGCTTGAGACACAACAACAAATGAACCTTAAACCCAACAGACAGACAGAAATAAGAAAAATCAGAGCAGAAATCAATGAACTAGAAACAAGGAAAACAATACAAAGAATCGATGACTCCAAAAGCTGGTTCTTTGAAAGGATAAACAAGATAGATAGACACAGTTAACCAAAAGAAAGAAAGAACAACTCCAAATCAATAGTATTCATGATGGAAAGGGAAACATCACAACAGACAAAGTTCCAGACAGTCATATGAGAATATTTCAAAAACTTATACTCCCCAAAATTTGAAAACCTAAGAGAAATGGATATTTGAAATCCTGGAATTTGCCAAAGCTTAACCAAGAAGAGATTGACAGCTTAAACAGACCTATCATAATACATGAGGAAATTGAAAATGTAATAGTAAACCTTCCAACTAAAAGAAAGCTCAGGCCCAGATGGTTTCACAGCAGAATTGTATAAAATATTTCAAAAGGACTTACAACCATTATTACTAAAACTGTTCAGAATGATAAAAGCAGAGGGAAACCTCCCAAATTCCTTCTATGAAGTCAGCATCATACCAAAACCAGGTAAAGATACAACCAAAAAAGAAAACTATAGACCCATCTAATTAATGAACATAGATGCAAAATTCTCAACAAAATATTTGCAAGCCACATACAGACCCACATCAAAAATATCATCCATCATGACTAAGTTGGATTCATACCAGAGATGCAGGGATGGTTCAACATATGTAAATCAATAAATATCATAAAACACATGAATGGACTGAAAGACAAAAACCACACGATCATCTCAATTGATGCAGAAAAAGTCTGTGTATGGATCATAATTTTGTATCTGTGTACTTCTTCTCATGCTATATTGAAAACTGCATGCTTTAAAATTTATAATAGGGAAGTTCAGGAAAGCAAGTTCCTATCTTTGTCCCAGAGGTTCATATTTTTGTTAGTTATAATACTTTTTGATATTGTTGATGTTTGTTTATTATTTTCTGTTTTTATTTTAGTCTAATACTAAAACATGATAGAATACTGTATATTCTTTGTAACATTTGTCTATTGAAGGCAGAGTCTTTGGTTAGTTAAGGTAGTAATATGAAATTGATTGGGAATAATTTTCCTTCTATTTCTAGAACCACTAAATCTTTCCCGGCTTGCTAAGGGACTCATTCCTGTTTATGTTTGCCTTCAAAATTTAGCCAACATCTGTCATTGCTGTATTGGCCTTCATTTCCTGGAAGTAAGGTTGGGTATATGTGAGGGAGATTACAGCTTTCTCACATCTTTTATGAATGTGGGTAGGCTCACTTAACTGATTCTCTACATTCCCAGAAATATGTTGGAAATTTTCAGGGAAACTAACAGCTTGCCGTTTAGAGTTTCCTTTTAAGCTTCTAGCTTGACTACTGTTTGCTCAATTTTGATTCACATTTCCAGCAGCTGTACTTCAAATGATCACTGGTTTGTTCCCCCTTCTCTTCCTTCCTCCCTCCTACCTCTTCCCTTCCTTCCTCCCTCCTTAACTCCTCCTCCTCCTCCTCCTCCTCCTCCTCCTCCTCCTCCTCCTCCTCCTTCTTTTTCTTGATGTTGCTTCCCATTTGACACAGTCCCACAGAGAATGACTATTTATTTATTTATTTATGTATTTATTTTCATCTGGTGAGTTGTGACTCAGGCGAATAAAGCAACTTTATAGGTAGTTATCTAAGTACCAGTAAGTTCAATAAGGGCAATTCTCTGGAACTGCTCTATTTTTTAAATTTTATTTTATTTTCGTATGTGTATAAATGTACTGTCTACATGTAGGTTTGTGCACCTGTGTCGTGCAATGCCGCAGAGGTCAGAAGAGGGTGTCGGATTCCCCTGGAAGTGGAGTTAAAGACGGTTTTCAGCCACCATGTGGGTGCTGGGGATTGAACCCGGGTCCTCTGCAAGAGCAGTCAGTGCTCTTAACCGCTAGGTCACCTCTCCAGCCCGGAACTGCTCTTTTAAGAAGGTACACACCATTCTAGTTCTTCTTCTGACTGCCAGGTTACTGGATTTCATCATGATGTAGACCTTGGTTATCAAGGGGTCCATGGAGTGGACAGTTGCGGATGGGATGACTAAGGACAGCTAGAATGTCACAAAGTTCACTTGTCAACTGTTGATTATATTGATCCTCTTTGCCTCAATATCCACTCCATGAATTGTCATAGGCTTTAGGTTAATTACAAGCCCTGGAAGTATTGACTCTGATAAGTCCGAACAACTTCTTCATGGCTTTTATGGAAATATTTTTGCCGTTTTTATCAACATTCTTTTCCTAACTTTTTATGATTCAACAACTTAAAGTACAAAATTTATATTATTTTAGAAAATCATTGTTCTGGCTTTATTTTTCATTTATTGCAACAAAGGACATCATGGAGGGGAAGTTAAAACTGCAGAAGCTTGAAGCAGTTTATCACACTGATTCCTTAATCACAGTAATCACAAAGCAGATAACCAAGTAATGCATATCACTGCTCAGTTCCTTCTCTCCATTTTTACAGTCCAGGTTCTTAGCCACTTACACTGGATAGGTCTTCCTGAATCAATTAATATAATTCAAATTACCCTCTGATAGACATGCCCCCAGGCCCATGTCCTAGGAGATGTTACATCTTGTCCAGTTGACAAGACCAACCATTAGTCATTAATTGTATTATTGATTCTTGTTTTCACATATCTGATGAAACAATAGAAATAAAAAGTTTCATCTTTGTTGCTGCCCAATTGACAATAACTATGAAATAGAACCAGGGGCTTGAGAGGTGAACCAGAGCTTAAAATTGCTTCCTGCCTTCCAGAGGACCGGAGTTCAATTCCTAGTGCTCACACTGGGTGGGTCACGACAGCCTGTCACTCTAGCTCCAGAGCATCTGACTCTTTTTTCTGGCTTCTGCCAATACCCACAGACACTTGACATATAAATATATATATATATGATATAAATTAATGATAATAATAATAATATTTTTTCCATTTAGGAAAATATTTGAAACAGGAACATATATTAAAAACAATATTGTAGCCAGGTGTGGTGGCTCACCCCTTTAATCCTAGCACTTGGGAGGCAGAGGCAGGCGGATCTTTGTGAGTTCAAGGCCAGCCTGGTCTTCAGAGTGAGTTCCAGGACAGCTGGGGCTACAGGGAGACCCCCGTCTTGAAAAGACAGAAAAAACCCCCCAAAAAACCAATATTGAAGTCTGCAGAGATAGCTCAGTAGTTAAGAGCACTGGACGCTCTTGCAGAGTACCTGGATTCGATTCATAGCACCCACATGGGGGATAACAACTGTCCATAACTCCAGTTCCATGGGATGTGATGCCCCCTTCTGACCTCCTATGGTATTGCATGCATGGGTGCTGGTAATACACATACACATAAATAAAAATATCAAATGAAATACTTTAAAAACATTAGAAACTATTGTACAATTATACATGCGTATGTAAATTTTATGATAAAACCTGCTACTTATACATCAACTAAAAATAATTTTAAAACAATATTATACCTGCCTGATGTTCTTACATCTTTATTTTTATTTTTTTTACAGATTTTTCATTGACTTTTTGTGTATTTCATACAGAACATCTTAATCAATCTTAATCACATTTATAATACTCTCTTCTTCACTGGCACCCTCCCACAACCCCATAATAATCTTTTAAATAAAAAGAAAAAAATAGAACCAATCTTGATGTCCACCAGCAGATGGAATGATAAATAAAATATTACATATATTTATATAAAAATGTTATATATATAATGTTATATATATTCATATATATATGAATTCAAATACATATATTGGAATTTTTCAACCATAAAGAAAAATGAAATCGTGATATCTGCCAGGCACAGATGGAACTGGGGATCATTATGATGAATGAAACATGTTAGACTCAGAAAAACAAATATCACATTTTCTTTCATGTGGTGTGTGAATTTTAGGTTTTAATGTGTGTGTGTGTGTGTGTGTGTGTGTGTGTGTATTGAAATAGAAAGGGGACCACAAAAGTAAAGTAAGAGAGTTTAAAAGGAGAGGAGGAGAGGGTAATGGAATGTGTGAGACAGGGGACAGAAGGAGGTCTGTTTGGGAGGAAGATGGCCAGCAAGACTAGAGTGGTTAGAGGAGGGTGTTAGGGGAAGAAGATTAAAAAAATATAATAATGAACACTAATGAAAAGATAACGAAGCCCATCATTTTAGCCAACTTAAAATTAGTGAAAGAACCATAAATGATCATTTTAAATTAACTTATTTACCTCTTTCAACACTTATGAAATAAAAACTTATCAAGTAACAAAAAGATGATCAATTTCTGCTTTTTTTTCCCATTTTGGACAGAGGTAATTGGCTTTGATTCATAAAGTGGAGTATCGGGCTGGAGAGATGGCCTAGCGGTTAAGAGGGCCAACTGCTCTTGCAGAGGACCCGGGTTCGATCTCCAGCACCCACATGGCCTCTATAAGAACCGTCTGTAACTCCAATTCCAGGAGAACACCAGTTCCAGGGGAATCCGACACCCTCTTCTGACCGCGGCATTGCACGACATGGGTGCACAGACCTGCATGCAGACAGTACATTCATACACATAAATAGATAAATAAAAAATATTAAAAAAATTAGAAAAACAAAGTGGAGTGTCAATGGCAAAGGTGACGTCATGATTACTTCTCTGTTGCTGTGATGAAATACCCCGAGGAAAGCAACTAAAGGAGAATGGGCTTATTTTGGCTTACAGTTAGAGAGGGGATACAGTCCATTATGGTGGGGAAGGCACGGTGGTAGGACTGTGAGGCCAGGAGGTTACATGGCATCAGTAATCTGGAAGGAGAGAGAAAGAGAGAGAGAGAGAGGAGGAGGAGGAGGAGGAGGAAGAAGAAAAGGAATAAGAAGAAGACAAGAAGGAGAAAAGGAGGAAGAAGAAGAAGAGGAAGAGGAAGAGGAGGAGGAAAGGGAGCAGGGCCCTGAAACCCTAAGCCTGGCTGCCAGGGAAGCACTTCTTCCAGCAAAGCTGTCATTTCCTAAAGGGTCACTAAGTGCTAAGACATGTGAGCCTGTAAGGGCCATTATGTATCCAAAGCACAACTGAAATATTTAAAATGTATCTCTGTATTAATTCCTTGACCTTTTTTCTTCCATTTCTATTAACTTAATACTTTGTACTTCGAATAACACACACAAACCAGTTGTCCCTGTTTAAATCATTTTAACTTGACTACTGCTGAGTTTAAAAGAGAATATCTCCAGGATTAATGCACAGAATTTAACTGTGTAAATCTGCAGCTACCCAGAAAAATTCTAAAAAGGGGTCTTCACTAAAAAAGAGCAGAGTGAAGCTATTACCCTTTCCTTGCATTTTTCTTTTAGGCTCATGATAAATAATAAAACATGAACCCTTCTCAAAGTTACTTAAAATGAAACAAAACACAGAAGACTCCAGTGGAGATTTTATTATTTTTTAATTAGAAAAAGAGCCCTGTGTATGAAGAAAAAAATGTGGACCCTCACATATTAAGTGCTATACACATCATTTCCCCCCTGATTTGAGAGGAGACAGTGCCATCAGTCCTCAGTAAACCATAGTTAGTACTAAATCATTTATCTGAGGAGTGCATTACTACACTACCATATGATTTGCTTTGTCCTGTGCCTGCCTTATGTCCAGTGGGCATATCTATGATTCATACTGCCAATTCTGCTGCCTTCACATGAACATGTTTGAGACTGGGTTCCTAAGTATAATGGGGATATGGATTAAGACAAACTAACTTTGATCTAACCCCCTGAATGAGCTGACTTCATGTGACAGGAGAATTTTGGTGTCTTGAATGATGACACATAACACATTGCAGTAAATGTGAACTTCGTAAGTGAATGTTGTCATTTTGAATGTTCTCTGTGATAATTTATAGTGAATTAATATTATGTCTAGTCCCTGAGCAGAAATTAGCTGTATGACTTTTTGGTGGGTATATCAGGAAGCTGTCATGCTTAAGGATTTTGAGAAATGATGATCAGATAAAGGACTATAAAAGGTGTTAAACAGTGATTTAAATGGGTGTACAGGTGTTAAGGGCAACAAAATTCTTGAATGGTCTGCTCTAAAGATTATTAGTTGAAGGAGATATTGGACCCTGAATGTTATAATTATGTTTCATATAGTATACAAAATTTCCCATTAAACTATGTGCAAATTCTAATCAGGAAAGGATGTGGTGAAAATTAAAAGAAAACTAAGAGAAAAAGGAAATACAGAAAATAAAGAAGTTTTATTTAATGCTAGTGTTCTACAAGTGCTGACGTATACAGCCTCTGTACTTTGGAGGAAACCAAAGACCCAGAAAATGGTATTATTGCATTTTGGATAAGGCCATGCTTATTCCCAGAATTTGACCAGATTTAAAACAACAACAACAACAATGACAACAACAACAACCAACCATAAACCACATTTTTCTCAGTGTAAGAGCCTGGTGCACTCATGTAAAAGACATCAGCATATATTTACACACAGAGAAAACAGGATATTCAGTATTCTATTATAATTGTCCAAGACTATGAAAAATACAATGCTATTACAAAGTTTAAAAATAGCAGGCATTAAGAAGAAATCTTTAACAAAGTAATGTTGACCAATTATATTGCTTCATCTAATAAAATTATTTTTAAAATGAAGTTGAACATTAAATCATTACTGCTAATGTGATAAAAGCTACATTACACTTAAATAATTATTTTATTTTTAAGGAAATTATTTATTTCAACTAGTGGAAAAGGAATAGATTTTTTTTTATTTTTATAATCAAACAATATTTTATCTCTCTTATTTACCCATTGTGCTAATACATTAAAATAAATATATAATTAAAATGTAATCTAGTATAATCACCATTTATTTAATATTACCATATAAATATAGAGTAAGGTTTTCATTTTTTAAGATTGTTATTTAATTTTAGTTGAACACTTTTTATTTATGTGTATGTGTGATTTATGTTTATGTGTATGTGTCTGTGTGTGTATGTCACTAATGAGTTGCTACCCAAGGAGGCCAAATTAGGGCATCAGGTTCCCTGGTGCTCAAGTTATTAGGTGGGTGAGCTATCCTGCATGGGTGCTGTGAATGGAACTGAGGTCCCCTAGAAGAGCAGCTGTCGGGTCATTTCTCCAGCTCTCAACATGAGGTCATTCTCATGCAAGTTCATGACATACTTTAAGCATGTTCCCCATATTTCATTACTCTGTTCTCTTCCCCTTATGATCCTATGTATTCCACATTGTTCCCAGACAGTATCGCTTTGATTGAATTTATTAATTAGTTAGTTAATGTATTTGTGTGTGAGTGTGTGTGTGTGTGTGTGTGTGTGTGTGTGTGTACGTGTGTGGGGGTTATGCATATACCTTGTCATGCAGATAGTCAGAAGACAACATGTGGAAATTGGTCCTATCCTTCCTACATATGGTTAACAGAGAATTGAACAGGCCATCAGAGCTGGTGGCAAGCACCTTTACTGACTGAGCCATCTCATTGTTCCATTTATTTTTTGGCTTCTATTTTCATGACAGCATATAATATACATGTATATGTATGTGATATTGTGCATTTATAATATCTAAGACACGCAAGTGAGAGAAAACATGCAATGTCTGTCTTTTTGAGTCTGTCTTAATATGATAATTTCTAAGTACAAATATTTCCAAAAAATGATATAACTTCATTTTTCTTTATGGCAGAAATGTGTATATATTTGGTAAATTTTCTTCTATGATGGTGAAAATACTTCTTGCCTTTTGAGCTTTGTTTTTCTCCTTCTCCTATACCTATGATTTAAATTTTCTGACTTAAAAAATTGATGAACTTGAGTTCCAGGACAGCTGGGGCTACAGGGAGACCCTGTCTCGAAAAGACCAAAAAAAAAAAAAAAATTGATGAACTAAAGCCACAGGGCTGAAGAGGACATCGATCCTATAGAAAACCCTAGCTCTGTCACATCTCTAGACAAATGAAACTTCTTACCATAAGCTAAACATGGATCCTTATATTTACAGACAAGCGAACACCACTCACCAAGGAAGCTCCTTTTTGCAACGGATGGAGGATATTACAGAGTTCCATAACGGGTCAGACAAAGAGCATAGAGTTAGACAATTCTGATGCTGATCTTCAGAAATCTGTGGAGGGCTCACCAGGTTCTACAAATGGTCCTTGGGGGACAGGGACTGGGGTCACAGAGGGAGCGTGTGTCATTGGGGGCCACACCTAAGCTTGAGGCCCCAAGATAGCACATGGATCCCAGACAGCCCGGTGGGTGCCAAGGCAAAGGGATAGGTCTGGAAATGTCTACCTGGGATTGTAGTTTCAGGAGCTTTGCAGTACCTAGCCAACATGTAAAGTTATATAAACCAGATTTTCTTTATCCATTCTTTGTTGTTGGGCACAGAGGTTGTAATAGTGCTGTAATAATATTGATTTTCTTTGGTATGTTGACTTGGGTTTTCTTGGGTAAATAGCCAGGAGTGGTATTGCTGTATCATACTGTATTTATATTTTATGTAATTTGGGAAACTTTTCTTACTGATTTCCTTAGAGGATAGACTAGTTTACATTATTACCAGAAGTGTATAAACTTCCCTTTCATTCACATCATTACTGGTATTTGTTTGTTTTCTTGATGACAGCCATTCTGGTGGAATAGCCCTGGAGTTTTACATGCCTGTGATGTTGAAATATTTTTCATATGCTTATTGG
>VZQC01012652.1:6321672-6368854 GCA_009823505.1 Rhizomys pruinosus
AAGAAAACAAATGACCTACTCAAAAGATGGAGTAAAGAGCTAAACAGAGACTTCACCAGTGAGGAAATAAAGATGGCTGAGAAACATCTTAAAAAGTGTTCAACGTCATTAATAATTTAGGAAATGCAAATTAAAACCACTCTCAGATATCATCTCACTCTGATATGACTGGCTAAGATCAAGAACACAAAAGACACCAAATGCTAGAGAGGTTGTGGGGAAAGGGGAACACTCATCCACTGCTGGTGGGAAAATAAACTTGTACAACCACTATGGAAAGCAGTGTGAAGACCCTTAAGAGACTCAAAATGAGCCTACCGCCTGACCCAGCCATACCACTCCTGGGTATATACCCAAAAGACTCATCCTACAGCAAAGATACATGCACATCCATGTTTATTGCAGGTCTCTTCACAATAGCAAAGAGCTGGAACCAACCCAAATGCCCCTCAGCAGATGAGTGGATGACAAAAATGTGGTAAAGAAAGATGATGTTATGAACTTTGGAGGTAAATGGATGGAACTCGAAACTATTATGCTAAGTAAAGTAACACAGTCCCAGAAAAACAGACTGCCAATGGTTTTCCTCATTTGTAGATGCTAACAGCAAATCCACAGTTGAAAGGCAAGCTGAACAATATTATTGTTATATTTCTGTTTATCTGAAAGCAACTTTGTTGCTATAATGTAAATCTCTCAACAGGCTCTAAAATCGACATGCCACTTATTTTCAGACTCTGTAATTACTGTATATGAGTGGAAAGTATGTATCCATATTTTAGAGTAATATAAAATTAAAGGGGGAAAATGTGAATTCCTAAACATAAAAAAAGACTGAGCGAAAGATGCAGGACAGTTATGGCAGAGTGCATGATCCGGGCTGGGGCGGGGGGGGGAAGGGAAAGGGGAATATGCCTAAATTGATCTGAAAAATGATGTCTGAAATACACAAAACATCAATAAACGCATTATAAAAAATAAAAACAGCAAGGTACTGGTACAAAAATAGGCAGATTGATCAATGAAACAGAAGTACCAGAGGTATAACTCTCACGGATGTGCAGATGAAAGGAGGTGCGGAGAGACAGCAGCGCTGCTTGTTTGCCTGCCTTTGCCATGGCTGCAGAGTGAGTTTTCCCGTTGTCGTGGCCTGTTACAGTTTTATTTCTGTTGCTGTGGTAAGATGCCCCCAACTCTGGGAGAAAACATCAAACTCGAGAAGAAAAATGGTTTCACTTGAGCTCACAAATGATGGTTACAGTCTGTCTTTGTATGGAGTCAAGGCCAGAACTTGTAAGAGCTGGTTAAATCACATCCTCAGTCAAGATCAGAGAGCAATGAATGCATGCAGGGTCACGTGCTTGCCTCCTTATGCTCAGCTCAGTGTCTTCATTCTTATGTGTTTCAGGATCCAGTTAAACTAATTTAGACAATTCCTCTGCAGATTAGCCCATAGGCCAAACTGGTTGAGAGAATCTCTTCACAGGCGATTCTAACTTGTGTCAAGCTGACAAGACTTAACCATCACACTGCTGTTGGGACCATCCCTCACTGACACCAGCTGCCCTTGTTTCCAATGTGGATCAAAGACCAAGGGATAGCCAACGATATTCCTTTAAGGATCACTGAAGCGTGTAGCTTCATGGATTGAGTAGTTACCTGGATCTCAGCCTCAAGCATGCAGGCAGGTACAGTTGGTCTGTCCAGGGGCTATTATATAAACCAACCTATTAGAACCCCTTTTGTGATATTTATTTTATGGGTTCAGTTCTTCTAGAGAACTGTGACACAATACAGAAGTGCACAACTTCATATTTTGTAATTCAGGGAACACATATACATACTTTATTAATTCTTTTTAACCTGAAATGCTTTATTCCAACATTTTATTATTCTAAGGTAATATTACCACATTTGTTCAGGATGAGGTTCAGGGGTTAGCTTTAGGTTTTTAGTCTATTGTGTCTCCTAGTATACAAGATGAGAAGACTATGATATAAGAGAAAGAAAGGGAAACTGCTTTGATATTGATATGTAGCTACCACATTCTGGGCCCAGATACTGGGTTACAACACAAGGAATGTAATGCCAGCCATTGTACACATACTGGCTATAAGGTATTCTATAGAACTATTCAGTAGGTAGATGGTGTTAGCATGCCCCTTGCCCTTCTAGGTTTATATTGAAAAACACTACAAATTGGATCCTCTTTCACTTCTTCATCTTTGAAATTGTAATTCTTTCGTGTTTATGTAATATTTTGCTTTATGTAATATTTTGCTTTAAGGCCTACATTGTCATAATCTATGATATATGTGATGTTCCTGGGAAAATTAATGTGTAATACATGAGAATTTTTGTTTTAAACATGGAAAATTTTCATATTAGTTAGAGCTAGAAAGTTGCTGGTTTAAATATTTGTTATTGTCAGTGCATGAAATATACTACATACCTGTTAGCCATTTTTAGAACATGGGATGTAGTCAATTCAGATGATAAGTTATTGGTGACTTATTTAGGCTTCTCAAGGAGTGAGTTGGTATCATATTCTTCTTCTGTAATCTAGATGTGAGTAAGAAAAAAGGGAGGAGACCTGTGGTTGGACTCACAGGATTCACAACATGGGGAGATCCTCTCACCTTAGGTCCCAGGCAGTTCTAGGACCAGAACTCTGATACTAAGAGCCAGGTGAGAGTTCACATGATCACAGTATAACAATGACTTTGATTTAGTTATTTTAGGTTGTATGGCAAATAATATATGAAGCACTTATCATGTATGTTATTATATCAGTTATTCTTTCAGTACTTAATTTAAAGAGGACCATATCTTAGGTGCTCTTTTGGGCCCTGAAAATATGGTGATGATGAAGGTAAGCAAATCTCTTGTTATTAAAAGATCTATGCAATGGGAAAATCAGAAATTAAACAAAAAGGGGATAAAGTTATTTCAAATCATATTTTACTGGGAAGAAAACAATACAGGAATTGTACTAGAAAGACAAAAAGAAAGGGGGCAAGGATAAAGTTTCATGGCATCAGGGAAAATCTGGACACAATAACATATTTGAAAGGAGTTCAAAGTTGTGAGAAGCTGGATATCATATGGATCAGAAGTAAGAGCCCAGGGGCAGGAAGTAGCAGGTGCAGAACACTGCCTAGAGGGTGGGATTTTGGGTTCTCAAGGAATTAGAAGAGAGCTGATATGGCTAGACATGTGAGTGCAGAGCAGGAAGAGTTAAGAGTGGCTTGTATGTCACAGAAAATGGTGGGTTCTATTTAGGGAATCTTATTTTAGGGGGATGGTTAGCAGATTTTATGTTTGAAATGGTGATTTGGGCGATCGTAGGGTATAGTTGGAAGTGGACCTGAACGTGGAGCCCAGAAATGCCTGAAACGCTGGTGCAGTCCTGGTGGAGAAAGGCCACAGCTGTCGAAGTGAACACCGGAGAGTTGGAAAGAAACATCGGCTTTGAATGACCCTTCAAGGGTTGTTGGTGGGCTAGGCTGAGTGAGCGGCATCTTTAACTGAAAGAGAAATAACAATCAGTCAAGTAGATAGATACCCTATTTTTGAGGATCAGGTTTAGAGTTAGGATACAGGTTGGACTGCTATGAAACATCCAGAATATAATGGGTTTAAAAAATAGACCTTCATTTTTTTTTGTAATGGACTGAATGGAGTTTTTTAGGGCTGAGATGATTGGAGATGCCCTGCATGAAGGTTATGCTACTTCATTGCTTTCCTATTTTCAACATTGCATAGTTTCCTGCATCTTTCTTTGTTCAGGTCCCAGGCAATGGGAAGCAACACAGGCAGACTCCAGGATGCATTTCTGTCTTAAGTGTACACCTGTAAGCTGCACCAACCATTTCCACTCTTAGCCTCTTGTCTGAAATGATATAAACTCTCACTTATCTCACACTACAGTGCAGGGCGTTGGACAGGGTGTCTTTACCATGCACCTGAGAACTAACACCTCCTACATCAGCATGACAAAACTGTTAGGCCTGAGCCCCTAAAGCCAATGTCAACATGACTTAGTTGTTTGCTCCATCCCATGAAAGATAAAACTATAAATCAGTCATTTGATTACCACTTGCTTCAGGAGATTCTTGTAAGTCAATTTATCTGAAACAACAGTATTCCACTCATCTTTGCCAAAGGTTGCTTATCAAATCAAAGTTTACTTCCTAGAACTTCATCATTTCTGCATAACAATGTCTCAGATTTCATCCAATCCCAATCAGTTCTCTTCATTGGAGGCCTGTTTATACCAACCAAGGCCAGAAACCAAGCCTTACAAAACAACTTATTTTTATTTTTATCTATTTATTTTTAAAATTTTATTTATTTTTGTATGTGTATGAATGTACTGTCTGCATGTAGGTCTGTGCACCTGTGTCGTGCAATGCCGCAGAGGTCAGAAGAGGGTCTCAGATTCCCCTAGAACTGGAGTTCTCCTGGAATTGGAGTTACAGATGGTTCTCAGCAGCCATGTGGGGATCGAACCCGGGTCCTCTGCAAGAGCAGTCGGTGCTCTTAACCGCTAGGCTATCTCTCCAGCCCCGAAAATAACTTCTTTTTAAAAATTCTACCTTTTGAGATACTGGAAGTCTATGCAGGATGTGTTTCTTTCCTTATAACAAAGAGAATTAATTACCTTCACTTCTCCCTTGTTAGCAGTGGGCCTCTGCTCAAGACCCTTATTTATTAAAACCTTGTTCCATGGAGGCTGTTGACTCCCCTGACAGAAAAGATCACTAGGGTATGGATAGTTCTAGCTCTAGTCATTTCTCATTGATCCACAAGTATTCAGTTTACACAACTGCCTAATTAATGGGCTCCCTTTCAGGAATATTTTGATAGTATTTGTGAACTGTCATCCTTGAAGCAAATTTGCCTCTGTGACTAGTAACGTTATAGTTTTGCTTGCCCAGCCTATTCTCTTTTCCGCATGTTTTGAACTCGTGTGTGTGTGTGTGTGTGTGTGTGTGTGTGTGTGTGTGTGTAGGTAAATGATGACTAGAGGACTGATACCTACAGCCTGAGACAAGACTATATGGCCTGTGTGGAGGTCCCTTGAAATTACTTTTGCTTGGAAGGAAAGGAAATTAGTCTCAGCCTTTAATTCCAGCTACCTTGCTTAGTTTCCTGTCTGGAGTCTGGAGTTTTTCCAGATCCTCCCTCAGTGGGATGAGCCTCTTGCTGGATCCTGAAAGGGAATTGTCACCTCTGTTCTCTTTCCGGCCAAGGCTGTGTTCTCTGGTCTTTCTCTCTCTCTCTCTCTCTCTCTCTCTCTCTCTCTCTCTCTCTCTCTCTCTCTCGTCATAGCTCCATACCTCTCAGGTATTTACATTTTGACTTAATCCATCTGACTTTCCAAGTGTGATTTTACCACACATCATTTAGAATTTGAAAAAATTCCTTAAAGATATTTTTAGCAAGATTATAAATCCATAGTTTTATTGAGGCAAAAAATTTACAACATGGTATGTTTACATTTAAACAGAAATTTCACTGAAATCTAACACATCACAGTCCAAAAAAGATTTTCCAGGGCTGGTAGAATGGTTCAGCTGGTAGGGGCTCATGTACAGAAGACTGATGACCTGAGATTGGTTTTTGAATTGCCACAAGGAGGCAAGAGAGAACCAATTCCCCCAAACTGTCTTCTGATGTCCCCAGGTATGTCATACTGAGGCCATGTTTAAACATATACACGCGTATACATGCACACATGCGTGTTCCATGCTATTCTGCTCTTGAATTCCTAGGCTTGGTGCCCATGTTTTTTATGTCAGACATGACAAATACCCATTTGATGCTGAATTATTGTTCTATGGCTATTTTAAAAATTTATGTATTTTAAGCTTATTAAGTTCGAAATGTGAGTTTTCATCTACAGTTCTACAAGTCTCTGCAAAATCAGTTTTATTAAATTAAAAATCAATGTTAGCTAGCTTCTGGTTGCTCTAGTTAAAAAATTCTGTTCCCTGGCCAGCTGGTCCAGGCTTCCTTTGCATTCCTTGGCTTACTCCTCACTCCCAACCCCATTCTTCAGACAAGTGATGGAGTATCTTTAAATATTATTGTGTGTGTATGTGCATATATGTAAGTGCATGTGGTGTGTGTGTGTGTGTGTGTGTGTGTGACTGGTAGTTGTGGTAGTAATGCTGACTGGAAATTTAAAACTAAAGAGATTCTTTCTAGTGAAAAAAGTGCCCCAAATAAGCACTGGCTGTATTACACTTTGCTAAGGGGCTGTAAAGATGAAATGAAGAGCTTCCAAGTAATTGGTACTATGTTCAGCACACAGCATACTAAGAAGAGCTCGCTCTCTTTCTCTCTCTGTCTCCCTCTCTGCCTCTCTGTGTCACTATTCTGCCTCTGAGCATATTTATCTATTCAAACATTTCTTTTAAGGAGTAATTGTTCATATCTCTTCCCTCTGGCTTGTTAAAAATACACAGTGAGCTATTGTAGTTCCCCGCTAACCAATAGCACATTGGCATTGCTTTCTCTTGTCTCACTATTACTTAGTACTTGTTGATCAATCTTTCACTGCTGCTCCTTCACCAGCCTTTCTCCACACTTTTCAGTCTGTAGTAACTACCATTCTACTCACTACTTCCATGAGACCAACCTTTCTTAGATCCTGCATTGGAGTAAGATCATGTAGTTAGTGCTTGTCTTTCTGTGAAGCCTGGCTTCTTTTACTGAACAGAATGATCTCCAGCATCTTCTATGTTGCTGCAAATGACAGGACATCATTCTTTTTATGACTGAATAGTATTCCACTGTGTACATGTGCTGCATTTTTTTCTCTATCCATTCATAATTTGATGGACAATTAAGTTGATTGTATATCTTGGCTATTGTGCATGTTGCTGAAATAAACATGGGAGTGCAGATGTCTCTTTGATGGACTGATTTCATTTCCTTTGGACATATGCCCAGAGGAGAGATTGCTGAATCATACAGTAGTTCTCTTTTGAATTTTGTGAGGAAGCTCCATATGCTTTCTCACAAAGGCTGCATTAATTTACATCCTCCTTGAAGGGACTGTGCATCTTAACCAGCACTTCCCTTTCCTCTACATCCTAGCCAGCCCTTATTATCTTTTGTTTTTTGAAAATAGCTATTCTAACTGGGGTGAGGTCTCATTATGGTTTTGATTTGCATTTTTCCCATGATTAGTGATGGGGAACATTTTTTCCCACCCATCTGACAGATATGTGTGTGTCTTCATTTGGAAAATGTTGAGTCTACTGCCTATTTTTAAGTAGGATTATTTTTTTCCTTTTAGATATGAGAGCCCCTGATGCATGCATTAAATGGACCCCTTATAAAAACACAGTTTCTAAATGGTTTCTCCTACTCTGTCTGCTCTGACTCTGTGGTGTACAGAAGCCCTCGGGTTGATGTATCCCCACTTTCCTAACTTTGCTTTTGTTTGCTAAGCATTTGGGGTCTTTCACAAAAATCCTGTCCCAATGTCCTGAAGAGAGTCTCCCTGTTTTCTTCTAGACTTTCATGGCTTCATGTTTTGCATTTGAGTTGATAATACCTTGGCATTCAATTTGTAACTTGCAAAAATGAAGAATTCCAGTTTTAATTTTTTGCATGAAAATACCCGGGTTTGCCAATAATCTATAGTGAAAAGAAAGTTATTTTATCAGTGAATTTTCTTAGAGCCTTTGTTGAAGACCAATTGACTAATGATATATGGGTTAACATGAAGCTTTCCAGTGTTTCATTAATTGTATGTTTACTTTGAATGCAAATACCATGTTATTTAAATAATATATTTCATTTTATAAATATTTATATTGTTCCAGAAGAGGCTGGAGAGATGGCTCTGAGTTTAGTTTCTAGTACAACCCTGAGCAGTTCCTAAACATTTGCATCTCCAGCTCCAGGGGATCTGATGCTCTTTTCTAGCCTCCAAGAGTACTTGTCCAGATATGGCATGTATTCACACTGACACACATATACATAAAGAGAAAAATAATTCTTAAAATTAGTACACCAAGTACAAATTTTAGCATGGACTTTAGCACAGCCCCGCTCACATTCCCCTTGCTGAAGCCTCTGTTACCTCCTACTGCTCTGCTTCTTCCGTGCACTGTGTTAGACCTCCTCCACCTTCTTATGATATGAAGTTTATTGCCTCCTTCCACGTTTTTCTTTCTCTTCTTCTTCTTCCCCCAGTCAGTACTTATGTCCTCTGTCTACTCTCAGTCTCCTTTCTTGTTTATGACACACACGAGTAAACCACACACACACACACACACACACACACACACACACACAGGTTGAAATCTGGTATCTACATTTAAAATAAGACATATTTTCAAAATTTTGTCATTGTAAAATAAATTCATCTTCATAATTAAAAAAAGAAGACATGAAAACATTGTCTTCTGAATCTGACATACTTTGCTTAAGTTAATAGTTTCCAGATTGTGGGAAAGGGAGGCTAGGCCTGTCAGGCACACAGGCAGGTGACCTGGGCCAGACCAGCTCAGCTGCAGGCTGGCTAAGCAGGCAGCCACCCCCAACTGGAATTCTGGAGGGAGTGTTCAGTAAGCCCTACCACCAACTTAGAGGAACTGGCAGGCAGCAGCAGAGGGAGCACAGAGCCCAGGGCTCAGAGGGGGTCATAATGGTGGTTACCTACCCAGTTCTTGCAGAATAAAAAGGGAAGAGTGAGCTATACCTCCCAATATATAACCAAAATTGAAAGCCTGAAATCTAGACAAGTAAACACTCCATAAATAAAGAGAAGGAATCAAGGAAAGCAATCTTTCAACACGGTGAAGACGCATTTGTGACTTGCATTAGAATACAGGCAAAAGGAAACCCACATGCCAAGAGCACCAAGAAAGAACAATATGGGAAAAGTGTGGAATAATTCCACACTAAAGTCTACTGAACCTATTGAGAATTCCCACAATGGGACCTCCCTGGAGGTAGCCCAGGACACAGATTGTAAAACAATCACAGATATATTCAAAGAAATCATGGAACTAAGGGAAGAGAATGAAAAACTCAGAAAAGACCTAGAGGGAAAGAATGACAATCTTTGGAAAGAACTAAAAAGAGAAAATGACAAACTCTGGAAAGAACTAGAGGGGAAAAAAATGGCAAACTCTGGAAGGAAGTGAAAACACTGAAAAGATCCCATGCTGAAATGAAAAAGGAAACCAAACAGCAAAGCAAGGAGCTACACGAAGAGATTGAGAAGCTCCAAAAGGAAGTGGAAATAGTAAAGAAAACACAAGATTAAATACAAAAGGAAATCGAACACTCATCCAATCAAGAGGAAAGAATGGAAAAAAGCCTCAGCAGTAGAATGGAGGAAGCAGAAAAAAGAATGTCAGACCTGAAAGATAACACAGAACAACTAAAAAGCTCAAGTAAAGAGTATGAAAAATTTAAAAATACACAAGAACGGAATACACAAGAAGAAATGTGGGACACTATGAAAAGATCAAACCTTCACATCATAGGAATACAGGAAGCATAACTGCAAAAGTAGAAACTGGAGCTGGAGAGATGGCCTAGCAGTTAAGAGCACTGACTGCTCTTGCAGAGGATCCCGGTTCGATCCCCAGCACCCACATGTTGGCTTAGAACCGTCTGTAACTCCAATTCCAGGAGGACTCCAATTACAGGGGAATCTGACACCCTCTTCTGACCTCCACAGCATTGCACAACATGGGTGCACAGACCTACATGCAGACAGTACATTCATCCACATAAAATAATAAATAAATAAAATGTAAAAAGAAGTAGAAACCAAGACCAAAAATAGAAATGGATGATAAGGGGAAAGGAAGCAATGCACATCTCTCAATTATAAGCTTAAATATTAATGGACTAAACTCCCTAATCAAAAGGCATAGACTGGGAGAATGGATTGGGAAACAGAATACATCCATATGATGTCTACAAGAAACCCATCTCATGCTCAAGGATAGGCACCAACTGAAAGTGAAAGGATGGAAAAAGTATTCCAAGCAAATGGTACCAAAAAGAAAGCAGGAGTTGCTATTTTAATATTAGACAAAATAGACTTCAAAATAGAAGCAATTAGAAGAGACAAAGAGGGCCATTTCATCCTTATTAAATGGAAAATTAACCACGAAGACTTCAGAATCATGAATATATATATATATATATATATATATATATATTAGACACAAAACTCCTGTGCACCAATCTTTATAAACAGAACTCTACAGGACCTCAAGGCACAGGTTAACCCCAGGACACTCATAGTAGGGGACTTCAATACCCCACTGAGTCCCTTAGACAGTTCAACCAGACAAAGAGTAAACAGAGAGACATCGGAACTGGACAATACAATACAGCAAATGGACCTCACAGACATCTACCGAATATTCCACCCAAACACCAGAAAATACACTTTCTACTCAGCACCCCATGGAATATTCTCCAAAACTGACCACATAATAGGACACAGAAAAACCTCAACAAATACAAAAAAATTGAAATAATTTCATGCATTCTATCAGACCACAGTGCAACAAAGCTCAATATCAACACCAGGATAAGCCCTACTACATACACAAACACATGGAGACTAAACAACACACTCCTGAATAAGGAATGGGTCAAGGAAGAAATAAAGAAAGAAATAAAAGCATTCTTGGAACTGAACGACAATGACAGTACAAAGCAACAAAACCTATGGGACACTTTAAAAGCAGTCCTAAGAGGGAAGTTAATATCCCTGGGTGACTACATAAAAACAAAACAAAACAAAACAAAACAAAACAAAAAAAAACAGAAAGAGCACAAATAAATGAGTTAACTCTACAGCTAAAAATACTCGAAAGACAACAACAAATGAACTCTAAATACAACAGACAGGAAGAAATGACAAAAATCAGAGCAGAAATCAATGAAATAGAAACAAAGAAAACAATACAAAAACAAATCAATGAATCCAAAATTTGATTCTTTGAGAGAATAAACAAGATAGACAGGATTCTAGCCCAGTTAACCAAAAGAAAGAAAGAGCAACTCTAAATCAATAGAAATCATGATGAAAGGGGAAACATCACAACAGACAATGAAAAGATCCAAGCAATCATACAGGAATACTTCAAAAATCCATACTCTACTAAATTTGAAAACCTAAGCGAAATGGATGAATATTTGAAATCCTGGGAATCACCAAAGCTAAACCAAGAAGAGACTGACAGCTTAAGCAAACCCAAAATATTTGAGGAAATCAAAGATTTAATTAAAAACCTCTCAACTAAAAAAAATCCCCAGTCCAGATGGTTTCATGGTAGAATTCTATAAAACATTTAAAGAGGTTCTACAACCACTGCTACTCAAACTGTTCAGAAGGACACAAACAGACGGAATTCCCCCAACTGCTTCTTTGAAGCCAGCATCACTCTAATACCAAAACCGGGCAAAGATATAAGTAAAAAAGAAAGCTATAGACCCATCTCATTAATGAACATAGATGCAAAAATTCTCAACAAAATACTTGCAAATTGCATACAGACCCACATCAAAAAGATCATCCATCATGATCAAGTTGGATTCATACCAGAGATACAGGGATGGTTCAACATATGTAAATCAATAAATATCATAAAATGTATAAATGGACTGAAAGACAACAACCACAGGATCATCTCAATTGATGCAAAGAAGGCCTTCGACAAAATCCAACACTTCTCATGCTTAAAGTCCTAGAGGGAATTGGACTGCAGGGATCATTCCTCAACATAATCAAAGCCATAAACAAGAAACGCACAGCCAACATCATCCTAAATGGAGAAAAGTTAGAAGGATTCCCCTTAAATGTAGGAACACAGCAAGGCTGCCCCCTGTCACCACTCTTCTTTAATATAGTGCTTGAAATACTTGGTAGGGCAATAAGGCAAGAAAATGAAATTAAAGGAGTATTAATTGGGAAAGAGGAAGTCAAACTATCCCTCTTTGCAGATGATATGATAGTTTACCTAAGAGATGCTAAAAATTCAATCAGAAAACTCCTAGAAACTATTAACAGCTTCAGCAAAGTGGCAGTATACAAAATTAACCTAGAAAACTCAGTCACCTTTATTTACACCAACAACAAGCAACTAAAGAATGAATACATGGAGACCTTCCCACTCACAATAGACTCAAAAACAATAAAATACCTAGGAACAAACCTAACCAAAGACACCAAAGCTCTGTACAAGAAAAATTATAAACCCCTGAAGAAGGAGATTGAAAATGACATTAGAAGATGGAAAGAACTCCCATGATCATGGACTGGAAAAATTAATATAGTAAAAATGTCCATTCTACCAAAATTAATATACAGATTTAATGCAATCCGAATTAAAATCCCCAAGACTTTCTTCACATGCTTGGAAAAAAATCCTTAAATTCATATGGACAAACAAAAGACCCTGAATAGCCAAAGCAACCCTGAATGAAAAGAGCAATACAGGGGGGATCTCTATACCAGACTTTAAACTATATTACAGGGTTATAGTCATAAAAACATCCTGGTACTGGCACAAAAACAGACCTATAGACCAATGGAACAAAACTGAAGATCCAAACTTGAGCACATACAATTTCAGCCACCTCATATTTGACAAGGGGGCCAAGAAGTCTCAATGGAGGATAGACAGCATCTTCAGCAAATGGTTTTGACAAAACTGGATCACCACATGTAGAAGAATAAAATTAAACCCCTACCTCTCACCCTGTACAAAAATCAACTTCAAATGGGTCAAAGACCTCAATATGAAACCCAAAACTCTGAAGGTGATAGAAGAAATATTTGGCAGCAACCTATAAGACATAGGCATTGTGGGAAAACTTAGTTATGATGTGTTGCATTCTAAGCCAATGGGACCTCCCTGGCCACACCCATGTGGTGGGCTGTAGTGACAAAAAGGTTTAGGATTCGGCCTTGAGATTTCAGTCATGTTATATAACCAGACATCTTGAAATAAACACTCTCTCTGCATTTGGACCTTAACATGTGTCCACGTGGTGTGCTTTCCTGCGTGTTTCTCACATAGATCGTCCTGGAATTAAGTGGGCCCCACCACAAAACTTGGTGGGCTCCTCTCAGGCATAGGAAAAGACTTTCTAAATCAGATAGCAGCTGCACAGGAAACAAGGTCGACAATTGACAAATGGGACCTCATAGAACTCGAAAGCTTCTGTACAGCAAAAGAAATAATCAGAGATGTGAAAAGAAAACCCACAGCATGGGAGGAAAACTTCACTGCTGATACATCTGACAGAGCACTAACTTCCAGAATATATAAACTTTTCAAAAAACATACAAGTAAGAAAACAAATGACTCACTCAAAAGATGGAGTAAAGAGTTGAACAGAGACTTCACAAGTGAGGAAATAGTGATGGCAGAGAAATATCATATATATATATGTAATTATATATATAACTATATATATATTAATGTAGCAATACAAGTTGGAGAAAACAACAGCAAAAGAACTGAAAAAAACTATGGAAAGACTTGGAAAAATATGCAAGACATGTATGGCAGAGTGCAGACTTGGGTGGGATGGGGGGCATGGAAAGGGAAGTGACTCTAAATTCAGTCGAGAAATGATGTATGACCTATGGAAAAAGTTTAATAATAATAATAAAATAATAAAATGGAAAAAATAATAAAACTTAAAACTGCTCAAGAAAAGTGTTCAGCATCGCTACTAATTAAGGAAATGCAAATCAAAACCACTTTAAGATATCATCTCAGTCCGATAAGCCTGGCTAGGATCAAGAAAACAAATGATACCAAATGCTGGAGAGGTTGTGGGGAAAGGGGAACACTCATCCACTTCAGTTAGGAATGAAAACTCATACATCCATTATGGAAAGCAGTGTGGAGAACCCTTAAAAGATTCTAAATGTGCATACCATCTGACCCAGCCATACCACTTCTGGGTATATACCCACAAGACTCATCCTATCACAAAGACACATGCACAGCCATGTTTATTGCAGCTCTCTTCATAATAGCAAAGAGCTGGAACCAACCCAAGTGCCCCTCAACTGACTAATGGTTAGAAAAAATGTGGCACATCTACACAATGGAGTTCTATGCAGTGGTAAAGAAAGATGATATCATGAAATTTGCAGATAAATGGATGGAACTAGAAGATACTATGTTAAGTGAAGTAACACAGTCCCAGAAAAATAAAAGACGAATGGTATCCTTCATATGTGGATGCTAGCACCAAGTACCTAGTTGTAAGGCAAACTGAGCAACATTAACATTATATTCCTCATGATGAACACAACTGTGCTCTTATATTATCAATCCCTAGACAGGTCCTAGAACTAACCTACCATTTATTTTCAGACTATGGATTTTTAGTATATGACGGTGGGCATGTAAACATAAACTTAAAATGGAAAAGGTGAATCAAGAAACATGATATGGAAATAACACACAGTTTGTTCTCAGAAGATACAATTTTAGTATAGGTGTGATGTATCAGGCTGGTGTAACTTAGCCTTTCTAGGTGCCTAATGACCATACTTAATACCCATATCAATTTGGCCAAGGTACCTAAGGGATAACTTTGTTTCTTGCCCTCAGATTCAACTAAGTATCTGGGGAATATGCATCTGGGCTTCTCTTGAAGTGTCTTGCAAATGTGAGTCACCAGTCTTCCTGTGCAGGGAGGTCTTGGAGATCCACTAATGGGACTTCAGCCAGTGTCCAGCCTATAAAGAGGAAAGTCTGCTAATGCTTCAAAAAGGGAAGCTTGGTCTAGCAAGACCTGTCTTTGTCCTTGAGTGGAAAGAACTGGTGGTTCCTTCCACTCAAGCCAAAAGGAGCCAGGGGCTCCTCTTCCCCCCCCCCAAAAAAAACCCTGAGTGACCCTTGAGGACAAGATCCTCAACTGACCTTGAGAAAACAAAAACCTTGGTTAATCTGGGCTGTGTGGCCTTAAGCATCCAAAAGGAAAATATAACCAGAAATAAATAATCAGTAAGGTCTGGGAAATTGTACTTCAGATATAAAACTTGAGAATCCTCCAAAACTTTCAATACCAGATGGGGACTACTGAGATATCCAGCTTGGGGACTGAGTGGCTACTGGGATTTCAGCCTCTTCAGAGTGTAGACTGCCGTTGTTGGACTACCCAGGCTGTGTCATGGAGGCCAGTGCAGGGAGATCAAGTCAGGACACAAGCTTGCTGGACCTCATTTGGGTGACCATGGTGGGGGGGGGAAGGGACCCCAGTGTGGAGCACAGGGGTAGGATTGATGGTTGTTTGGATTTGCCAAGGAGGAACCTTCAAGCACTTCCTTGGGGAAAACATGACATCATTTGGTAAAAAAAAAAAAAAAAAGGATAATAGTTTCCATTTCATTCCATTTTTTCCAAATGTCATTATTTCCTCTTTCTTGACATATGAATAAAATTCATAAAATTCTGGTGTGTGTGTGTGTGTGTGTGTGTATTTCAGAAATTCTTTCCTGAGTGAAGAACACTCACATGGCATCTTGCTTTCCATTCCTGCAATCTCAAAGGCAAAATGAGGAGAAACTTTCCAAAACTACAGTTTGAAGAGTCTAGGGATCTCACCTAGGCACCTCCACAGAGTGAATGGGCAAGGGGGTCATTTACAGGATGGTTGGTGCTCTCCCTCCCTCGTGTTCATCTGTGGTCCACGCTGCGACCCCTTTGACTTCTGCACAAGATGGCAACTGTGGCTTGAATTCCCTGCTTATATGTACCTAGCCGCTGCTCCATTTACAGATAAGGTGAAGTGGTTGCTTGGGAGAGGTCTCTGGAGCTTCTCCCTTTCCTTCAGAAGAACCATAGTCAAGTTCACAGTCTTAAGGAGGGGGTGCTCTTATGTGTGAGAAAGGATTTGAATTCCAAAGTTCATTTATTTTTGAGGACCGCCCACCTTACAGTGTGTATACCATAATTTCTTTGTCCTTTCTTCTGTGCATAGATATCGAGGCTGGTTCCTTTTCCTAGCAGTTGTGAATAGTATGGCAACAACATGAATATGCATGTGTCTCCGGTGTAGAACTTTGGGCCTATAACAAGGACTGAGTCATATACAAGGTCTAAATTTGTTTTTTTTTTTTGAGTAACCCCCATACTTATTCCATAATGCTGCATAAGTTTGCCCTCCTACAAGCAGTGAATAAGCTGGATTCTTCTCACATTCTCCTCAGCACTGATTGTCATTAGTTGTTTGATGATAGCCCTTAGAATTAGTGTGAGAAGGGATCTCAAAACAATTTTAATTTTTATTACCCAGACAGATGGCTAAGCATGCAGAACACTTTTCCAAGGTCTTATGAGCCATTTGCATTTCTGCCTTTGAGGACTGTCAGTCAGGTGATGAGCCAATTTTTTGATTGGCAGATTTGTTTTGGGGGGTGTTTACTTTGTGAAATTTCTTATACAGTTTTGATACTGGCCTCTTGTGTGAAGTCTACCTGGAAAAGAATTTTTTCCTCCTGGTGTAGGCTCTCTTCACTCTGTGATACTTTGCCTCTTTGAGTGAAGCTTTTTAATTTCAAGTAAGCCCATTTTTTTTCAGTTTTTGAGGTCACTTCCTGCACTATTGGAGTATTGATTAGTTTTCTTATGGTCTGTGCTTATGCCTGTCATTGATTTCCCTCCAGGAATTCACTCTTCCAGGTTTTACAATGAGGTCTTTAATCTATTTTTAATTTTTAATTTTATGTTTAATAAGGACATTAAGAATATAGGTTCCTATCTTTGTTGTCTGCTCATCCAGTTTTGTTGTGAGAGTAACAGTGGCTTTGTACAGATATTTGGCAGTGTTTCCTCCCTATTTTGTAGCACAGTTGAGCACTAATGATGTTAGGTTTTCCTTTAAAGTTTGGTAGAATTCTGCTGAGGATCTATCCAGTCCTGAATATTTACTTGACAAAAGTTGTATAATTACTGCTTCAATATCATTGTTTGTTATGGGTCTATTTGTTATGGATTGTTTATGTCTTCTTGATTTAATTTGGTATAGCACATATATTTGTGAATTTATCCATGTCTTTAAGATTTTTCAGTTTTTTGGAATAAAAGTTTTCAATAGATGCCCTGATGGTCCTCTTGAGTTCGTTAGTCTTATTATAACTCTGTGATCATTGACAATTTTATTAATTACATCTTTTTCTTTCAATTTGTTCAGGGTTTTGTCAATCTTGTTTATATTTTCAAAGAAGCAACTCTGTTTGATTCTATGTATTGTTCTTTTGGTCTCATTAATTTCTACCCAACTCTTCATTTTTTTTTTTAATAATTTTCAGCATTAGGGTTTCGCCTTTTCTTGGTTTTGTAGAACCTCGTGGTTCATCATCAGTTTATTTATTTGAGCGTGTGCTTATTTTTCAATGTAAAAAAATTATAGCTGCAAGCTTTCCTCTTAAAATTGCCTGTTGCATTCCAGAAAGCCCAGTAGATTGTTCTCACATTCTTATTTGAGTCTAGTAAATTTTTATTTTCTTCCCTGGCTTCTTCAATGGTTCATTGCTAATTAAAAATGTATCTACAGTTTCCCACTTATCCTTGCACCCCAACATCTCATGTATCCTCGGTCTCTTCTGAACCTCCATCTTTAGGAGCTTGCCCAGACTTGCTGTGGTGAATTTCCTTTCCCATACCTTCTTGAACCCCACTATCTCAGCTCTGCTAGGATCTTTCTGAGCTCCAAATTTTGGTAGGCTTCACAACCATGTTGTGATGTCTGTTTCCCCTCAACCTTCCTGAGGTCTACCTTTTAAGCTCTGCCAGGAGCTTTGTAGGCCTCAAAGGGACTTTTTCCAGACCTGTTCTAATACACTGTCTTTGCCACACTTCTTTGACCTGCACTTCTTCAACTGTTAGGACCTTTTTGAGACCTGGGTTCCAGGAGCATTCCCAGACCTGCTGTGAAGAGTTCCCTTTCCCTGCACCTGCCAGGTCTTAGACCTACTCCTGTTACTAGCATCCTTGCATGCAAGCACCTGTGAGCTCTCCCAGCCTGAGCTATGAGCCATCCTACTCACTTAGCACCCACCCAGCACCCTGCTGTTATGGGGCTATGAGGAAGGAGTTAACCCTGGAATCTCAACATAAAAGCTGCACCTGAACCTAGCTTAACTGAAACCAGCCCTTCTTACAGCCGGTTTACCTATCAACACAAAGTGCCCCCAAAATTGAGCAGCAAGCATTACGCAGCTGGAACATAAAGTGATAAATCGAGGAAATAGTAAAGATACCAACAGATCTTGTAAAAAAACGACAAGATAACCTAACCTACCAAAAAAAAAAAAATACCACCGATGATGTAAGTCCAGATGTCTAGTTCTCATTGAAAAAACACAAACAACAGGAATAACCAAGGTACTATATCTACTATAAAAATTATCATCCCATTAGATTATTTCCTGAAATTGAAAACCTAGTGGATGCACAAGACAATGATATCAAAATGGCAAATATAAATGTGTTCAAAGACCTCAAAGAAGTTATCAATAAAGAATAAATTAAAACACAGTTGAATCAAATAACTAAAACCATTCAAAATATGAAATTAGAAGTAAAAAAGTGATATAACCTCTGAAGAAAAGCTAAAGTGAAAGAAAACATGAAATGAAAAATTCAGGAATGCAAACAGAAACTTGGAGGAAAGAACCAGAAAGGAATTGGAAGAAATGGATCCAAGAATATCAGATCAAGATAACTTGTCAAATCTAAAGGATCAGAAGATGCAAGACCTCAGGGACATTGTAAAATAACATACCTACAAATCATAGGAATAGAAGAAGGAAAATATACCCAGGTTAAATGCACAGAAAATAGTTTTAGTAAAATCATAGAAAGAAGTTTCCTGGGGCTGGAGAGATAGCCTAGCGGTTAGGAGCACCCATTGCTCTTGCAGAGGACCCGGGTTCGATCCTCAGCACCCACATTGCGGCTAAGAACCGTCTGTAACTCCAATTCCAGGAGAACTCCAGTTCTAGGGAATCCGACACCCTCTTCTGACCTCCGCAGCATTGCATGACACGGGTGCACAAACCTGCATGCAGACAGTGCACTCATACACATGCAAAATTAAATAAAATTAAAAAAAGAAAGAAGTTTCTTGAATCTAGAGAAAGATTGCATTCAAGGTACAAGAGACATAAAGAACACCCAGTCGACAGGACCACAAAAGAAATTTCCCATGTCACAAAATATTCAAAACACTAAATGTATAGAACAACAAAAATACATATTGAAAGCTGTGAGAGATAAAGATCAAATCACATATACAAACAGACCCATTATCATAACAGCTAAATTTTCAATGGAGCCTACTAAAGCCTGAGGGCCTGGATCTCCTCCAAGTCCCGAAAGAACACATTCCAGCCCAGAATACTACATGCCCAGAAAAATTATCAGTTGTAAATGAAGGAGAAAGAAAAACTTTCTGTTAAAAATATAGATTTAGCCATGCCTTTAATCCTAGCACTTGGGAGGCAGAGGCAGGTGGATCTCTGTGAGTTCAAGGGCAGCCTGGTCTACAGAGTGAGGTCCAGGCCAGCTGGAACTGAAGGGAGACCCTGTCTCGAAAAGACCAAAAAATATATTTAAGGACTTTATGTCCACCAAACCAGCTGTAGAAAAAATACTTGATGGAATGCTTTGGTTTTGAAGAAAAGATTAAACACTCTCAAGGGGCACAAAGAATAGATAAATTATCTCTGAACACTACAAAAGGCATAAGAAACCAGCACTATAGCACTGACACAATAGGAATTAATAAACATTGGTCTATAATAACATTTAATAATAATGATCTCCATTTCCCAATAAGAGACACTGAATTGAAGATATCTAATTGAGTTAGACAACAGAATCCATCAATTGGTTGCCTCCAAGAAATACAGCTTATCAACAATGATTGATACCACCTTAGGATAAGGTTCAGCAAAGTAGCAGGATACAAAATTAACATTCTAAATCAGTAGCTTTCCTATATGCCAACAACAGACATAGAAAGAAAGAAATAAGGGAAATTATCCTGGTCATGATAGTCTCAAAAACCATAAAATACCTTGGGAGACCTTAACCAAGGAAGTGAAATACTTGTGTATTAAGAACTTCAAGACATTGAAGAAAGAAATTGAAGAAAATACCTCAAGATGGAAATACCTCCTATCCTCATGGATAGATAGGACTAATATTCTGAAAATGACTATCCTACTAAAAGCAATTTACAAATTCAGTTCAATACTAATTAAAATCCCAACATGCTTCTCCATAGAAATTAAAAAAAATAATTGAAAATTTCTTATGGAAACATAAAAAAAATCCAGGATAGTGAAAATAAGCCTGAAGAATAAAAGAACTTCTGGAAGCATTACCATCTCTGATCTCAAAGTATATTCAGAGCTATAGTAATAAAAACAGAATGTACTGAAATAAAAACAGGCACATTATTCAGTGAAATAGAACTGAAACCCAAAATTTAAATCTATGTATTTATAGTCACCTGAATTTGGACAAGGGAGTCATAAGCACGCACCAGGGAAAAGACAGCATATTCAACAAATGGTGCTTTTCAAACTGGAGAGCTGTATATAATGTAAAGGAATGAAACTAGATCCCTCAGTATGCACAAAACTCAACTCCAATAGATCAGGTACCTCAACATAAGGTCCCACATCATGAATCACATGCAAGAGAATATAGGAAATACATTGGAACTCACAGGTACAGAAAAGGACTTTCAGAACAGAACTCCTATAGCACAAGCATTAAATCCAACAATTGACAAATGAGACCTCATTAAAGTAAAGGGATTCTAGGCAGCAAAGGATTACGAACATTCAAGTGGAGAAACAACCTACAGAATGGAGAAAAATCTGTACAACTGCACCTTTTACAGAGGGCTTATATCTAGAATATACAAAGAAATAAAAAAAAACCTCAAAAAGTAATCATCCCAATTAAAAACTGTGGCCAGAACCTGATAGGGCCTCTTACAGATGAAATACAAATAGCTGGGAAATACTTAAAAATGATTCATACCTTTATCCAAGTATGTGGAGAAATGGGGACTCTTATCCAGCATTGGTGAGAGTGTAAATTAGTGCAGCCACTATGGAAATCAGTGTGGAGCATTCTGAAAAAGCTAGAAATTGACCCACCCTGTGATTCATTCATACAACACTTGGGCATATATACAAAGACTGTATACCACAAAAAATATCTTTTCATCCATGTTCATTTCTGCCCTTTTCTTACAAGTCAGGTACTGGAAATAACCTAGATATGCCCCAGCTGCAGAGTGGAGAAAGCAAGTGGGGTACATACACACAATGGGATATTATTCAACTCTTTTCAAAAAAGGAAAGTATGAAACTTGCAGATAAAATAGTGGCGGTAGAAACAGACTTCTTGACTGAAGAAACCTAAACCCAGAAAGACAAATATTCTCTCTCATACCTGGAGGCTAGCTTTGAAATCTTAGATATATCTATGTTTCAATTTTAAAATTTAAAGAGGTCAAGAAACTAATAAGCAGCCATGAATAGGTTGGGGGAGGCAACATGGAAGGGTCGGTAGAACACAGTGATATGAAGAGGGAAAGGGGAACCTTAGAGCAGGAAGGGCTAAATGGGAGTTTGAATGGGAGAGTGGGACAGAGGAGTGAGTTTGGGGAGGGATAAGTAACACTAAAGGTCTTTAGAAAACTCCATAGTTCATGCAATCTAATACACAGGTGTGTGTGTGTGTGTGTGTGTGTGTGTGTGTGTGTGTGTGTGTGGTCCTGTCTGCTGGGTGTTCTTTATGTCTCTTGTACCTTGAATGCATCTCTTTCTCTAGATTCAGGAAACTTCCTTCTGTGATTTTACTAAAAGTATTTTCTTTGCATTTAACCTGGGTGCATTTCCTTTGGGGGCCTGGGATAATAAGGCAGATGCAGATTGGAGAGAGCATCTAAATATGATGAAAATGTATTGGAAATAATTGTCAGTTTCCAAATAGTATTATATTCCATGTGAGTTCTCCTACTGCTGCTTTCTTTTTCTATTCTACTATGACCTGATAAAATGTAAGAAATCATGTCAAAATTTTTATTTGTTACTAGTTGCTTGACATTCTGTTATGTGTTTGGTATTGGAGAAAGTTCTATGGGTTGCTTAGAACTTGGTTTCCCTCTTGGTTAGGGTATTCTTCTGCTATCTGTTAAATATGGCTGCAATAGGTATAATTTGGAATTTTCTTTGTTGATTTTAGTTTTTAGATGTATCTGCACATGAGAATGGGGTAATGAAGTATTCTACTATTGTGCTAATAATTGATATTTATTTATTTATTTATTTATTTATTTATTTATTTATTTATGGGATTCACAATATAAGAGCATAGTTGTTTTCAGATCACAGTAATGTTGCTCAATTTGCCATACAATTAGGTAATTGGCACTAGCATCCACAGATAAGGGATACCATTTGTCCTTTGTTTTTCTTTTTTTTAAATTTTTTAATTAATTTTATTTATTTCTGTATGTGTATGAATGTACTGTCTGCATGCAAGCCTGTTCACCCGTGTCGTGCAATGCCGCGGAGGTCAGGAGAGGGTGTCGGATTCCCCTGGAACTGGAGTTCTCCTGGAATTGGAGTTTCAGACGGCTCTCGGCCACCGTGTGGGTGCTGGGGATCGAACCCAGATCCTCCGCAAGAGTGGTTGGTGCTCTTAACCGCTAGGCCATCTTTCCAGCCCCTGTCCTTTGTTTTTCTACTCACTTAGTATGATAGCTTCCAGCTCCATCCATTTACCTGCAAAGTTCATGATGTCATCTTTCTTTACTGCTGCATAGAACTCCATTGTGTAGATGTACCACATTTTCTCTATCCACTCCTCAGTTGAGGGGCACTTGGGTTGCTCTTTGCTATTGTGAAGAGAGCTGCAATAAACATTGCTGTGCATGTATCTCTGTGGTTAGATGATTCTTGTGGGTATATACCCAGGAATGGTATGACTGAATCAGGTGGTAGGCTCATTTTGTATTCCAAGGGTTTTCCACACTGCTTTCCATAGTGGCTGTCCCAGTTTACATTCCCACCAGCAGTGGATGAGTGTTCCCCTTTCCTCAAAACCTCTCCAGCACTTGGTATCATTTGTTTTCTTGATCCTAGCCAGTCTTATCGGAGTGAGATGATATCTTAAAGTGATTTTAATTTGTATTTCCTTAATTATTAGCGAAGTTGAACACTTTTTAAGATGTTTCTCAGCCATCTCTAATTCCTCACTTGTGAAGTCTCTGTTCAGCTCTTTGCTCCATCTTTTGAGTGGGTCATTTGTTTTCTTCCTTTGTTTTTTTGAGTAGTTTATATATTCTGGAAATCAATGATTTGTCAGATGTATCTGCAGTGAAGTTTTCCTCCCAGTCTGTGGGTTTTCTCTTCACTTCCTTTATTGTTTCTTTTGATATACAGAAGCTTTTTAGTTTAATGAGGTCCCATTTGTCAATTGTCAACCTTAATTCTTGCACAGCTACTGTCTGATTTAGGAAGTATTTTCCTATGCCTATGTCTTGTAGGCTGCTGCCAACTTTTTTTTTTTCTATTGCCTTCAGAGTTTTGAATTTCACATTGAAATCTTTGATCCATCTGGAGTTTACTTTTGTACAGGGGCAGAGGTAGGGGGTTAATTTCATTCTTCTACAAATGATGATCCAGTTTTGCCAACACCACTTGTTGAAGCTGCTGTTTTTCCTCCACTGAGTCTTTTTGGCTTTCTTGTCAAATATGAGGTGGCTGAAATTGTATGTGCTCAAGTTTGGATCTTCAGTTTTGCTCCATTGGTCAACAGGTCTGTTTTGTGCCAGTACCAAACTGTTTTTATGACTATAGCCTTGTAGTATAGTTTGAAGTCTGGTATAGAGATCCCCCCTGTATTGCTCTTGTTGCTCAGGGTTGCTTTGGCTATTTGGGGTCTTTTGTTTTTCCAAGTGAAATTAAAGACTTTTATTTTCAACCCTATGAAGACACTCTTGGGGGTTTTAATTGGGATTACATTAAATGTGTACAATAGTTTGGGTAGAATGGACATATTTATTATATTAACTTTCCCAATCCATGAGCATGGTCGGTTTTTCCATCTTCTAATGTCTTCTTCAATTTCCTTCTTCAGGGGTTTAAATTTTTTTATTGAAGAGATCATTGGTTCCTTTGGTTAGGCTTATTACTAGGTATTTTATTGTTTTTGAGGCTGTTGTGAGTGGGACGGTCTTCTTGTATTTCTTCTTCAGTTGCTTGTTGTTGGTGTAAAGAAAGGCTACTAATTTTCTAGTTTAATTTTGTATCCTGCCACTTTACTGAAACTCTTAATTGTTTCTAGGAGTTTTCTGATGGAGTTTTTGTCATCCCTTAAGTAAACAATCATATCATCAGCAAAAAGTGATAGCTTGATTTCCTCTTTTGCAATTAGTACTCCTTTAATTTCCTTTTCTTGCCTTATTGCCCTAGCAAGTGTTTCCACTTATTGAAGAGGAGTGGTGACAGAGGTCAGCCTTGCCGAGTTCCTACATTTAAGGGAAATACTTCTGTTGTTTCTCCATTTAGGATGATATTGGCTGTGGGATTCCTGTCTATGGCTTTGATTAAATTGAGAAAAGATCCCTCCAATCTAATTCCCTCTAGGGCTTTAAGCATGAAGGGATGCTGGATTTTGTTAAAGGCTTTTTCAGTGTCAATTGCAATGATTGTGTGGTTTTTGTCTTTCAGTCCATTTATATATTTTATGATATTTATTGATTTTCATATGTTGAACCATCCCTGCATCTCTGGTATGAATCCAACTTGGTCATGATGGATGATTTTCTTGATGTGGGTCTGTATGAGGTTTGCAAGAATTTTGTTGAGAATTTTTCCATCTGTGTTCATTAATGAGATGGGTCTGTAGTTCTTTTTGGTTGTATCTTTGCCTGGCTTTGGTGTTATAGTGATGCTGGCTTCATAGAAGGAATTTAGAAGAATCCCTGTTTGTATGCTTCTGAACAATTTGAGTAATAATGGTTGTAAGTCTTTTTTAAATGCTTTATTGAATTCTGCCATGAAACCATGTAGGCCTGGGCTTTTTTTAGTTGGGAGGTTTCTTATTACATCTTCAATTTCTTCATATATTATGGGTCTGTTTAAGCTGATCTCTACTTGGTTGAGCTTTGGTGATTCCTAGGATTACAGATATTCATCCATTTCTTCTAGGTTTTCAAGCTTGGTATAGTATAGGTTTTTGAAGTATTCCCGTATGATTTTCTGGATCTTTTCATTGCCTGTTGTGATATTTCCCCTGTCATCATGAATTCTATTGATTTGGAGTTGTTCCTTCTTTCTTTTGGTTAACCAGGCTAGAAGTCTGTCTATCTTGTTTATTAGTTCAAAGAACCAACTTTTGGATTTATTGATTTTTTTTGTATTGTTTTCTTTGTTTCTATTTCATTGATTTCTGCTCTGATTTTTGCTATTTCTTCCTGTCTGTTGCATTTATGGTTCATCTGTTGTTGCCTCTCAAGTGCTTTTAGCTGCAGTGTTAGATCATTCCCTTGTGCTCTTTCTGTTTTTCTAATGTAGGCACCCAGGGCTATAAACTTCGCTCTTAGTACTGCTTTTAAGGTATCCCATGGGTTTTGTTGTGTTTTATTATCATTGTCATTCAGTTCCATGAATGCTTTTATTTCTTTCTTTATCTCTTCCTTGACCCATTCATTATTCAGTAGTGTGTTGTTTAGTCTCCATGTGTTCTTATAGACAGTAGGGTTCATTCTGGTGTTGAAATTGAGCTTTATTGCACTGTGGTCTGATAGAATGCATGAAATTATTTCAATCATTTTGTATTTGTGGAGGATTTTTCTGTGTCCCATTATGTGGTCTATTTTGGAGAATGTTCCATGGGGTGCAAAGTAGAAAGTGTATTCTCTGGTATTAGGGTGGAATATTTGTTACATGTCTGAGGTCCATTTGGTATTTCATATCATTCAGTTCAGATGTCTCTCTGTTTATTCTTTGTCCCGTTTACCTGTCCAAAGGGCTCAGTGGGGTATTGAAGTCCCCTACTATGAGTGTACTCGCATTAATCTGTGCCTTGAAGTCCTGGAGAATTTTCTTTATAAAGTTTGGTGCCAGATTCCAGATTCCTGCTACCCACCCCACTCTCAATGAATCCCACTCCCACCTTCTCCCTTAAATTCCCAAGCCAGATATCATTCTGTGCTTGGCTCTATCTTTCCCCTGAGCCTAGCCCCGGTTACCCTGATTTAAACTTTGCTCCAAAGAACTTAGACCTTGTGGCCTTTCATTCTGGGGGGAGCACACCATAACCTTACATCCATGATACAGCCTGGGTTGTCCAACAATGGCAGTCCATACTCTGAAGGGGCTGAAACCCAGTAGTAGCTCAGTCCACAAGTTGGATGTGCCAGCAGTCCCCATCTGGCACTGAAGGTTTAGAGGATTCTTGGAGAGACATGAATGAGTCTTCAGTCCATATTGGAAGGTTGAAAAGCTGTGTCTCATGTCTTTGAAGGATGGCAAAAGCAGTGACAGCCACAGGGTAGATTCATGCTTTTAATCCTAGCACTCAGGAGGCAGAGGCAGGCAGATCTCTGTGAGTTCAAGGCCAGCCTTCCATGCCTCCCCCCACCCCGGCCTGCCAGAGCTTATGCATTCTCCCATACATGTTTTTGGATCTTTCGATTAGTCTTTTTTTTTTTTTTTAATTTTTCAGTGCAGGGTTTTGTGCTTTCTTATGGTTTTGTTTGTTGTATGGATTGGTTTTAATTGTCTTTTTTGTTTGGTTGTTACTATTAGCATTATGTTACTAGTAGCATTGGAGATGATGGAATATTTCCAAGTTCCCTTATGTTTGTGTATTCTCATGAAACATATTCTTTGCTGTGCTCTCATTGGTAAGACTATTTCTTCTTCCTTTGTATATAGTAGTTCTTTAAGTATTTCTGAAGTGCTGGCTTGCTTGTAATGAATGAATAACCTTAACTTGTTTAGCCTGAAATATTGTTCTCCATTAATTTCAAGATATTACTTTGTTGGTTAGAGTGATCTTGGTTGATATTTATTTTTAATGTATGAATTATTTTTTTGCATGACTTCTGGCTTTTAGGGTTGCTGGCAAGATAGCTTGCATTTTTCTGATGTTTATACTTTTGTATATGAATGGACATTTTTGTCTTAAATCTTTCTTAAAAAATAACATTGTGTCTGAGTGTCTTGCCTGTGTGTATGTAATTGCACATATGCATGCAATGTACACAGAGGCCAGAAGAGGGAGTTGGCTGCCCTGGAACTGGAGTTATGGATGGTTGTTAGCCACCATGTCGGTACTAAAAAATGAAGCTGATTTCTCTGCAAGAGCATCAAGTGATCTTAACTACTGAGCCATCTCTTCAGCCCCTATCATACATTTTAACATTTGCTTTATTTTGTACTTTTGACATCTTGACTATAAAATGTGGAGAGTTTCTTATTTGATCATGGTTTTTCAAGTCCAAAATGTCCCGTAGTGTTTAGGTGGCCATTTATTTTTGTAGATTTTGCAAATTTTTTTCTATAATTTCTTTTAATACATTATTTATTCCTTTAGACTTTATCACAGCTCCTACCAACCCCATGGATTCTTACACTTAGCCCTTGAACTAACTTCAAAACTTTCAGAAGTTTTGGCCATGGCAGTTAATCTTCGAAAATTTATTTATATCCAAATATATTTTATCTCATCTGTCCTCTGTCTTTGAAATCTTTCTGGTTGGCTTTGTCTACTGATAATATTTTTATTGGATTTTTAATTGGTTCTTTTAGTTCCAGGATATCTTTTTATTAGTAAATTTTGTTCATTCACAATTTTGTACATGTAATGCAGAAATTTTGGTGACTTTTGCCCCATCTCTTATTTCTCTCTTATCCCTACAAGCTGCCCTCCTCCCCTATTTAGGAGTTTTGTTTATTGTCCCAAAGAGTTTAACCAGGGACATCTGTGTGACCCAGAGTTTGGACTAAAGGAGACTGAATGAATCACTAGTTGGTATACAGCTGTGTATTATGCCTCCTCCTCCCCCAGAATGTTTTGGATTCCTGTAATAATGACTATTATAAAAAGGAAAGAATCAGACTGATGACTTTATTTAACCTTGGGAAACTCAATGAACCATGTGCTTTTGTGACCTTGACACCTGATATTGATTCCTGTGAACTTCAGTTTGTTATTTCACCTCAAGATAGTAAGTGAATGTGAATATGCTTGAGAATTAACATATCAAAGTACTGAAAATCAGCATGAATCTTCATTGAAAACAATGAAGACTGAGTAGAATTGCTTGACCTGGTATGTATAAGGTGGATAGAAGGAAAAGATTGTCTGACAATGAAGGATGGGTCTAAGTTTGTAGTTTCCAAAAAATGAAGCTGAAGAGATAGTTTTGAATAAAAGTATGGGTGAAGTCTGATTTTGGAACAGTTATAGGACACAGTTCAAGGACACATTTCCAGGGCACAGTTCTAAGGCGCATCTGGGAGAATAGGTGTCCTCTGAGTTCAAGTCTTAAAACTGAAGTTAAGAGTCAAGCCAGTCAAGCTGTTGCATTCAGATGTGAACTGTAATGTGGCAGGGTAGCACTGCAGGCAGCAGTGGCCTGGAAGCATGGGATAGTTTCCCCTTCACAGCTGAATTGTTAGGAATGCCTGACTTTTGTAGACCCCTGTGTATATAGCTACTTCCAGTTTGCAGTTTCCATACCTGTTTGTCTTATTAATCTTTTATATTGAGTTGCCAGTCTTTATTTCATTTAATTCAGGTATGACTTTATTTCTTTCCGTCTAGTAATTTGGGGTTTGGCTTTGTGAGACAAAGAATGTCTTTAGAAAAACAAGACACTGCTCTTAAAGTCTGTTTGATCTGATATAATTATGATTACTACTGCTATTCTTTGAATTTTATTTGCACTGTGTATCCTTATGAATGAAGTGATTTTCTTATAAGGAACATGTAATTGAGTCTTTAAATGCTCTTTTCTGGTACCATATTTCTATTTTCTAATTGTATAATTTAATCCAATTATATTTATGATAATTTTTGATGAGTGAAGTCTTACTGCTGGAATTGTGTTAGTTTCTTAGCTTCATAATATTACTCTCATTTTTCCTCTGTTAAATCTTCATTTGTGGTTAAGTGACTTTATCCAACAGCATACTTTAATTTGTGGTTTATTTTTGATCTATTTATTATATTTTTCTGCCTTGTGGTTACCAAGGAGTTTAGAGAAAGAATCTCTTAATTATAAAGAAGTTTTTAAAATGACAGCAACAAAACATTTGAGAGTAGGAAATCATAATAAATAAAAACAGAAAGGAAAGAGAAGTCAGAGAAAGCTAGAGAAAGAGAGATGGGATGGGAGAGAAAGAGAAAACATACTACTAACTCTATACACATGAAAGGTTGGCAAGAGAATAAAATGTAGAGGAATTCAATACTTGTCTGCCACTCCATGGGCTGGAACAAAACCACAGATGTGTAACTGCATATAGAGAGGAGCTCCACGGGTGGAAATTGACAGCAGAGTAAACAAAACTTTGTAAGATAGAGCTAGGAGAAAAGGACTTTTCCATCCAAGAAGGTAAAAATGAAAGAGAATGAGTTACAGCATATGCAGAAGGCTGCACTCTAGACCAACAGTTTAAATAAACAAGCGACCTCCCGTCTTCAAACAAACAAACAGACCAGTCTTAGAGAAGAAATTCATTGCATCTTTCAGTAAATTTCCAGAACCCTCTAGCCAGAAACCTTCTTAACAAGGTTAAGTATTGAGGTTGTACTGTTCTGTAATACAGAAAATGAGGTTTAAACACATTTCAGGATCCCTGTGGATAGCCTGGTGCATGGAATGTACAGTCATCACTTCCAGGGGGCTCCATTAGTTTTATGGTTTCTCTGATTCAAACCCACCAACAATGTTATGCTTTACAGACTGTGAGTTGTGACATGGATGGCAGTGAGAGATACTGCCCTCTAGAACTGGTAGGTCAGTGAACCTGTTCTTGGATATTTGAAGCAACATGAGTCTGAGGTGAGTCCTTATCTCTGAATAGGACTTGATAACAAACCTCTGCCTACCAAGGCTCAGGGATCAGTAGGTGAAAAAACTGTAAGAGTTAGAGGTGGGGAATGACTACAAAGAAACAGTTTACAAGACATCTAGTCCAGTTACTCATATGAATGAGTTCACAGTAATGCTGAGAGCATGGACAAATTCTATGTAAGCTCAAATCAGATAAAACAAAAGCATAGATGGGGAAAGCAGGTAAGAAACACTAACCCCACCTCAGGAACTACTGACAAGTGATGACTGCTGAGAAGGTGATATTCAATCTTGTTTAAGGGTGAGACTCTTAGAAGGTTGACCATGGTCCAGTGGATGAACCCATATCAAAGAGCATTTGTGGACACAAACCTGACTCTATAGGCCTTAATATATATGTATTTCTGTACCTAAGATATAATACATTTAAATGTATAAAATTTATAATTGATATGTAATGTATAACATATGATAAATTTCTTTAATATATACATGTACATATTAGAATATAGAATATTAGAATATATACATGTACATATTAGAATATTAGTGGAGGTTTGGAAGAGGGTTATAGATATGGGAGGGGATTTAAATATCAAAGTATTAAATTCACAAAATTAAAAAAAATAATGAAAAAAGACTGAAATGTAGAGTTGTATTAAAGCATACCTTATGACAAAAAGAATTCTCTAAGTCATATTTCTACTAAGTCTTAAGAAGGTAGTGTTCTAGTTTGTCTTCCATTGCTGTGACAAAACACTCTGACCAATACCAACTTGGGGAGGAAAGGGTTTATTCATCTTACATCTCCTGGGTCACAGTTCATCACTTAGGGAACCCAAGGCAGGAACTCAGAGCAGGAACCTGTAGGCAGGAGCTGAAGCACAGGCCACAAAGGAATGCTGTTCACTGGCTTGCTCCCCTGGCTCATGCCCAGCCTGCCTTCTTATACTGTACACAACAAACCTGCCCAGGCTCATGCCCAGCCTGCCTTCTTATACTGTACACAACAACCTGCCCAGGGTGGCACCACTCATTTTGGGCTGAGCCCTCCCACACTGCTTGACAGTCAAGACAATACTCCACAGATGTGGCCACAGGCCAGTCCAATGGAGCCAATTCCCCAATTGAGGCTCCCTCAACCCAGGTGTGTCAAGTTGACACTAAAGCTATCCAGCACAGGTAGTAAAACTATTTTCTCTTTCTGAATAAAACTACTTTTAGCATTGACAAACAGTAAGTTCAACCTTAGCTGAGGAACTACTCTTAATAGATAGCTGTTGGGAAGGAGTCAGTCTTGTTTAAGGCTGTGACTCTGGTAAGTTAAACAGGACTCAGAGGATGGGCCCAGCCAAAATGGCATTTGGAGACACAAATTTAACCTGAGAGCCTTAAGAGAGTACATGAAACTAGGTGGGAATAGTAAGGGGTGCATAAGATAGGGGATGAGTTCTAGATATGTTAAAACTCTATTGTATGAAACTCCAGGAATAGGAAACAGATGTCACCAAGGGCAAAATGAGGAAAATGGGGGTATTCAACTGGGAAGAGAGAGCAGAAAGACATACAAGTAACCACGGGAGAAAAGGGAGGAATGAAGTCAAGGGAGGGGTAGTAGGAGACAGGTATTATCAAGGATAAAATGGGGAAAATGTGGGTTAAACTGGGGAGGGAGGAAAGAGGTTAGACAAAGCGAGACATAGATAGATAAATAGATAGATGATAGATAGAGACAGAAACAGAGAGAGACAGATATAGAGAGACAGAGAAATAAAGCTTAGATGGTATAAAAAGTCAGAGAGAAATGGATTAATAAAAAATCCCTGAACTACATTCATGTATGCATACAATATTTGAACATGAGTGCATGTGTATACCTGAGAGGTATATAACAAGATACAGACTACCAGTCAGGAAAACCTCTGTTCAAGTGGTTGCTCAGGGTTGTCCATGAGACTCTCAAAATAATGCAGGCTATTTCCACAGCCCTTGATTACTTCCCAGAACTTAAAGGTAAGACTCAGTTCAGTCATAGGGATTGGAGGAATGGAGCTGGAGCTGACCTGGAATCCTTTATCCTGAAGACAAACTCTCATAATTCTAGATGCAAGCTGCTAAGGGAGAAAATCAATCAATGGATCAGTTAGTTCTAAAGCCTAAGAACTACAATGCCTGGCATAACAAAGCATCTCTACTGGTGCAGTAGTGGTACTTTTATCTAGGGGGTAATCAACAGATTCTTATTGGACTGAAAGTCTTCTCAATGGGAGGTAACATATAGTGGTTTTGTAAATATAGCCAAATACACATGGCTTGAAAGGTCATAAATTACAGAGAAAACCATATCTCTGTCCTGTCTCTAGACAAATAAAATTTCTTGCCATATGGTAACTATGATTACTTATATTTTCAGGTAAAGTATACCTAGTGTAGGATGCATCAAGAAGCTTATTTTTGCAACAGACTGAGGCAATTACTGAGTTCCACAACTGGTCACACACAGAGAATATATGTCTGAGAGATGCTCAGCCCTAAGTGACACATTTACATTGGAACATCTATAACTAAGTCCCATGGAACATAACAGAATAGGGGGTAGAAAGAATATTAATACATCCCTCAACTCTCACCAGTGAAACAACAGAGTTCAATTCATACAGAAGGGTACAACTTGTTAGATAATAAGAGACATCAAAACGCATGTCCCTGGATAGAACTTCTATATAAAATTTTACTTATCCATGATTCAGGGAGCATTGTGGAAGAGGTGGAAAGATTGTAAGAGCCGGAGTTAGTGCATTAACATAAGGAAACAGAGGCTTTTAGACATCTGAGACTTGTTCATACAAACTTGCAACAGTGGTGACAACATTCTGAAGACCCATGCCTACTCAGTCAGACAAAACCCCAGCATAGAATGAGGGAAATGGGCAGCAGACCCCAACCCTATTGGGGAATTTTCAATCACTACCTCCTTCAATATGCTTCCTACTCCATTGGCATTCTCAAGTTTCTCTTAAATTTTAACCACTCGAATGTATTCTTTTCACATTGTCTTAGGGATTTTGAAAGCTATCTGGGCCCTTCATTATTCTTTCTGTTTCCACTTTGTATCTTCAAATTGCTTGTCTTTGGCCTACAGTCTTTCCTCTGATCTGATCTGATCTGTGTTGCCTTCGATGCCTTCTATCACATTTTTTATTTTATTTTGGACATTTTTCAGCTCAAGGATGTTTCATTTAAAGGCATTATTTCCATCTTTCTGTTGTTTCTTTTTTAATGTATAACATTTTTCTGTGTTTTCTTGAAGTTTATTGTTTCTTTAAAACTATTTTGAATTCATACAATTTGCAAATATTAGTTGTCATAATGTCAGCTTCTGATAATGTCAGCTTCTGATACTTTATTTTCTCTTTTATTATGATAGTTCTTAAAGCTTGTTCATATACAGTGTCATCTGCCTGCTGAAGGTGTATGCATTATTCAATCTTTTACAAAAATCTCCTTTTGATTTTGCCAGTCCTTGTCTTTTCAGAGGTATTTCAGCACTTACATGGCATCTCAAGACTACATTTTCATCGTGTTTTCTTTTGGTGTATTATTTCAGTTTAATCTCTAGATGGAGGATCCAGTAGATATGAAAAATTCTTCTGAGAAGTTTAATAGTTAAAAACCAGATATTCATTTGAAAATAGTAAATGATAACTCAGCTTCTCCTTTCTGTTTCTAAATGGCTTTATGGAGTTAGGTATGGTGATGTTCATCCATAACCACAGCATTTTCCAGGTAGATGGAAGAAAATAACAAGTTCAAGTCCATCTTACCTACACAGTGATATCCTGTTGCCAAAAACCTAAACCAGAATCAACAAACAATAACAAAAAGGAAAGGAAATTTATTTATTTTTTTTGTTTTATTTGTTTAAATTTTTTATTTTTTATTTTTGTATGTGTATGAATGTACTGTCTTCATGTAGGTTTGTGCACCCATGTCGTGCAATGCTGCGGATGTCAGAAGAGGGTCTAGGATTCTTCTTGAACTGGAGTTCTCCTGCAGTTGGAGTTACAGAAGGTTCTTAGCTGCCATGTGGGTGCTAGGGATTGAACCCAGGTCCTCTGCAAGAGCAGTCGGTGCTCTTAACTGCTAGGCTATCTCTCCAGCCCCAGGAAAGGAAATTTAACAATCTCTTTTGGTTAAAGATGCTAATTATAGAGAAATATACTTCAAGCTATATCGACAGTTATATCAGTCAATTTGGTATTATCTTTGCTTATCATTTACCTTCCATTGAGAAGACTTTCAGTCCCACTTCGACTTACATATGTCTCTACTTTCCTCAGTTCTAAGATTTATGAGAAAGAATAAATTTCTTTTTTTAAAGAACATTAAAACATATATCAAACTTCCAAATTTAGTAGAGTATAGGTTTTTGAAATATTCCCATGTGCTTGTCTGAATCTTTTGCTATCCTGATGTTTCCCTTTTCATCTCTAGTATTTTTGATTTGGAGTTCTTTCTTTCTTTTGGTCAACTGGGCTAAAGGTCTATCTATCTTGTTTATCCTTTCAAAATAACCAGTTCTTGGATTCATTGATTTTTTTTTGTATTATTTTCTTTGTTTCTATTTCATTGATTTATGCTCTGATTTTTTCTATTTCTTCCTGTCTGCCTAGTTTAAGATACATTCTTTGTTGCCTTTTGAGTATTTTTATTTACAGTGTTAGGTCACTTATTTGTGCTATTTCTATTTTCTTCATGTAGGCACTTAGGGCTATGAATTTGCCTATCAGCCTGCTTTTAAGGTATCACATAGGTTTTGTCATGTTGTGTCATCCCTTTTATTTAGTGCCAGGAATGCTTTTATTTCTTTCTTTATTTCTCCTTTGACCCATTCATTATTCAGTAGTGTGTTGTTTAGTCTCTATGTGTTCTTGTAGATAGTAGGGCTCTTTCTGGTGTTGATATTAAGCTTTATTGCACTGTGGTCTGATAAGATGCATGAAATTATTTCATTTTTTTTTTGTATTTGCTAAGGTTTCCTCTGTGTCCCAGTGTATGGTTGATTTTGGAGAATGTTCCATGTGGTGTTGAATAGAAACTATATTCTTTGGCATCTGGGTGGAATATTCAGTAGATGTCTGTTAGGCCCATTTGGTGTACTGTATTGTTCAGTTCTCTCTTTATTCTTTGTCCACATGACATATCCAATGAGCTCAGGGGGTGTTGAAGTCTCCCACTATTAGTGGGAGATCAGTCCCACTAGGATTGATCTGTGCCTTGAAGTCCTGCAGGATTGTGTTTATGAAGTTTGGTGCACCAGAGTTTGGTACATATATATTTATGATTGTGAGATCTTCAAGGTTGATTGGTCCTTTGATAAGGATGTAGTGGTCCTCTTCATCTCCTCTGATTAGTTTTAGTTTGAAATCTATTTTATCTGATATTAAAATAGAAAATCCTGCTTGCTTTTTTTTAAATTTATTTTTATTGATGCTTTGTGTATTTCATACATCATTTTCCAATTCAGTTCAGGGATATATCCCCTTCCCTTCCCCCCCACCCCACCCCTACCCATCTCAGATCGTGCATTCTGCCATAAGTTTTCTGCATCTTTCTCTGCTTTTTTGTTTTGTTTTGTTTTCATTTTTTTTAACAATAGGTGATAATTTGTGAGTACAAGCATCCTTCATGTAAAACCAATTTGCAAGCAGTTGTGCCCAAACCTACACAGCTCATGGGTCCCACCATCCTGAAAGGGGGGGCTTGTATGTTCAATCAAGTTGACCAAATGAGTGTCCAGTCTATATTGTTGTAGCTTCACCATTAACCCCAATCGAAGCCCTTACATTCTACCATGCCCCCTCTTCCGCAGATTGTTCCCTAGGCTTAGAAAAGGGGCACAGGTGGATGAGAAGCCTGCTTGCTTTTCGTACCAATTTCTTTCTTGAAAAATTTTTTCCAGCCTTTTACCTTAAGGTGTTGCCTGTCCTTGAAGGTAAGGTGTATTTTTATAGACAGTAGAAAGATGGATTCAGTTTCTTTTTTTTTTTTTTTTCTTTTTTAAAAAAAATTTTTTTAATTAATTTTTATTTATTTATGTATGTGTATGAATGTACTGTCTGCATGCAAGTCTGTGCACCCGTGTCGTGCAATGCCGCGGAGGTCAGAAGAGGGTCACGGATTCCCCTGGAGCTGGAGTTCTCCTGGAATTGGAGTTTCAGACGGTTCTCGGCCACCATGTGGGTGCTGGGGATCGAACCCGGGTCCTCTGTAAGAGCGGTCGGCGCTCCTAACCGCTAGGCCATCTCTCCAGTTTCTTAATCCATTCTCCCAGTCTGTGTATCTTTATTGAGGAGTACAGACCATTAATATTTAGGGTTAATATTGGGATTTGTATATTGATTCCCTTCAGTTTGTTTTCTGCTCACATTTTTAGTCTGTGTATTTCTGGGGTAATACCTTCATTCCTATGTAATTTAGGAATCTAAGGTTATATTTCTTTTTACCTGTATGTAAGTTTATAGTTAAACTGTGAATCCCTAAATGTGTTTTGGAATGAACCTATAGTGCATTTCAAAACTTTGCCAATTTGGTATATGTATGGAGTGTGAAAAAAAAAAAAAAGGTGTGCAGGTCAGTTGAAATACTGGTGCAAAGCCTTGCTGCCCAGCCAGGGACTTGATTCCCCACCTTGGGAGCAGAGAGAACTGTGTAACTGGATAGAGAGACAGAAAGGAGGCCTGCAGAGTCAGTGGCCAGGCCAAAGGAGTAACCTCCCCTGCACACACACACATATACACACACATACACACACTCAAGCTAGTGATACTGTAATGGAGACTATAAACTGCTGGTTCTCTGTTTGGGATGATCCAGCAGGTGCAGTGCCAGTGATTCTAGGCTGCACAGCCAATGCTGAGGAAGAAACCAGCAGGAAGCAGAGTGAGTAACCAACCAGTCAGCCATATTAACATTTGAGATTAGCACCAGAATCCAGACAAACAAACAAACAACAACAAAACCAAAAATCTACATGCCAAAGACACAACAGAAAAGCAACAATATGGGAATTGCTCATAATAAGACCCCACCAAACTCTATCAGTCCTGTAGAAGATTCTGACGATGAGATCTCCATGGAAGGAAACCAAGACCCCGACCTTAGAAGAACAATTATAGACATATTAAAAGATGCCAAAGAATATAAAGAAGAAATCAGAGAACTAAGGGGAGACAACGAAAAACTCATGAAGGAACTAGAAGGATAGAATGATAAACTCAATAAAAAATTACAGGGAGAGAGTGATAAACTCTGAAAAGAACTAGAGGGAGAAAATGACAAACTCAGGAAGGAAGTGTAAACACTGAAAAGATCTCATACTGAAAGGAAAAAAGAAACTGACCATCAAAGCAAGGAGCTATAAGAAGAGAATGAAAAGCTCCAAAGGAAGTAGAAATACTGAAGAAATTACAGGATGAAATGAAAAAGGAAATTGAGCATTCATCCCATCAGGAAAGGATAGGAAAAAGCCTCAGAAACAGAAAAAAAGAATATCAGACCTACAGGATAACATGGCATAACTAGAAACCCAAAGTAAAGATTATGAAAAATTTTAAAAAACAAGAGTGGAACAACCAGGAAAAGTGGAACACCATGTAAAGACCATACCTCGGCATCATAGGGATAGAGGAAAGAGAAGAATCCAAAGACAATGGCACTGATCAGATCTTCAACAGAATAATAGAAGAAAATTTCTCCAAACTGAAAAAAGACAAACCCATATAAATACAAGAAGCACATAGAACACCAAATAGACTAGACCAGAAAAGAAATTCCCCATGCCATATCATAGTTAAAACACTAGATACTCAAAACAAAGACGATGTATTGAAGGCCACAAGAGAAAAACAACAAGTTACATATGAGGGGAAACCCATCATAATTACAGCTGATTTCTCATTGCAAACTATGTAAACCAGAAGAAGGTGGATGAAAGTATTCCCAGTGCTGAACAACTCTAGATGCCAACCCAGATTACTATACCAAGCAAAAATGTCAATTATAGTTGAAGGAGAAAGAAAAATCTTTCATGACATAAACAAAATGAAAGAACACATGTCAAATAAATAACACTTCAGAAAATAATTGAAGCAATTCAAAGAACAGAGGAAAGGAACAACTATTCCTAAGCAGCTAAAGAGAGAAATTACCACAAAAGCATAACAGAGTAAATGAAAACCTAGACCAAGAACGCAAACCAAATATATGTTGAGGGGCTTGAGGGATGGCCTAGTGGTTAAGAGCACTGACTATTCTTGCAGAGGACCTGGGTTCTTTCAGCACCCACATTGTGGCTGAGAACAGTCTTTAATTCCAGTTCCAGGGGAATCAGATACCCTCTTCTGACCTCTACTGTGTTGCACAAACTGGGGGAACAGACCTACATGCAGACAGTACATTCATACACATAATAAATAAATAAAATTAAAAAAATCACTATATCTTTAAAAATATGTTGAAAGGAAACAACACACATCTATCAATCATAACCTTAAATATTAATGGTCTAAACTCCCCAATCAAATACATAGACTGGGAGAATGGATTAGGAAACAGAATCCATCTATATGCTGTCTACAAGAATCCAATCACACCCTTAAGGACAGACACCACCTTAGAGTGAAAGGATGGAAAAAATATTCCAAGCAAATGGTACCAAAAAAATAAGCAAGAGTTGCTGTTCTAATATCAGACCAAATACACCTCAAAGTAAAATTAATATGAAAAGAAAAAGAGGGCCATTATATCCTTATCAACTGAACAATTAACCAGGAAGATTTCACAATCTTATATGTTTATGCACCAAACTCTGGTGCACCAAACTTTATAAACACAATCCTTCAGGACCTCAAGCCCCAGATTAATCCCAGCACATTAATAGTGGGGGACTTCAATACCCAACAGAATCCTTTGGATAAGTCAACTGGATAAAAAATAAACAGCGAGACATCAGAACTGAAAAATACAATACACCAAATGGACTTCACAGATATCTACAGAATATTCCACCCAAACATGAGAAAATATACTTTCTATTAAGTGTCTCATGGAACATTCTCCAAAATCTACCACATACTGGGACACAAAAGAAATCTCAACAAATACAAAATTATTGAAATTATTTCATGCATTCTATCAGACCACAGGGCAATACAGTTCAATATTAACACCAAGATAAGCTCTACTAACTACAAGAACACATGGAGACTAAACAACACAATCCTGAATAATGAGTGGGTCAGGGAAGAAATAAAGAATGAAATAAAAACATTCATGGAACTAAACTAAAAAAGAAATACAACACAACAAAACCTGTGAGATACATTAAAATCAGTCCTAAGAGGGAAATATATAGCCCTAAGTGCCCATGTTAAATAAAACAGGAAGAAAACAAATAAATGCTCTAACACTGCAGCTAAAAACACTTGAAAAACAACAACAAATGAACAATGACAACACATGAACCCTAAACCCAACAGACAGGAAGAAATAACAAAAAATCATAGTAGAAATCAATGAAATAGAGATGAAGAAAACAATACATAAAATCAATGAATCCAAAACCTGGTTCTTCAAAAAGATAAACAAGATAGACCTTTAGCCCAATTAACCAAAAGAAAGAAAGAGCAACTCCAAATCAATAGCATTCATGATGAAAGGGGAAACATCACAACAGGTAAAGAAAAGATCCAGACAATCACATGTCATTACTTCAAAAACTATACTCTACTAAATTTGAAAACCTAAGAGAAACGGATGAATATCTGAAATCCTGGGATTCAACAAAAGTTTAGCCAAGAAGAGATTGACACTTTAAACAGACCTATAATATTTGAGGAAATTGAAGATATAGTAATAAAACACCTCCCAACTAAAAAAAGCCCAGGCCCAGATAGTTTCACAGCAGAATTCTATAAAACATTTAAAGAGGTCTTACAACCATTAGTACTCAAAGTGTTCAGAAGAATACAGAGAGAAATCTCCCAAATTCCTTCTATGAAGCCAGCATCACTCTAACACCAAAACTATGCAAAGACACAAACAAAAAAGAAAACTATAGACTCATCTTATTAATGAATGCAGATGCAAAAATTCTCAACAAAATACTTACAAATCGCATACAGACCCACATCAGAAAGATCATCCATCATGACCAAGTTGTATTCATACCAGAGATGCAGGGATGGTTCAACATATGTAAATCAATAAATATCATAAAATATATAAATGGACCGAAAGACAAAAACCACAGGATCATCTAAATTGATGCAGAAAAAGCCTTTGACATAATCCAGCATACTTTCATGCTTAAAGTCCCAGAGGGAATTGGACTGGAAGGAACATTCCTCAATGTAATAAAAGGCATATACAACAAACCTACTGCCAACATCCAAAATGGAGAAAAATTAGAAGCATTCCCCTTAAAGTCAGGAATCCAGCAAGGCTGCCCCTTATTGTCACTCCTATTCAATATAGTGCTTGAAATGCTTGCTAGGTCAATAAGGCAAGAAGGGACGTTAAAGGAGTACTAATCAGAAAAAGAGGATGTCAAACCATCCCTTTTTGCAGATGAAATGATAGTTTACCTAAGGGATGCTAAAAAACTCCACAAAAACTCCTAGAAATGATTAAAAATTTCAGTAAAGTACTGGGATAAAATTAACCTAGAAAAATCAGTAGCCTTCCTTTACACCAACAGTAAGCAACTGAAGAAGGAATATAAAGAGACCTTCCCAATCACAATAGCCTCAAAAAAATAAAACACCTGGGAATAAACCTAACCAAAGACACCAAAGACCTCTACAATAAAAATTATAAAACCCTGAGGAAGGAGATTGAAAACAACATCAAAAGTTGGAAAGACCACCCATGCTCATGGATTGGAAAAATTAATATAGTAAAAATGTCCATTTTACCCAGATTAACATACAGATTCAATGCAATCCCAATCAAAATCCCCATGAGCTTTTTCACAGACTTGGAAAAATAATTCTTGAATTCATATGGAAAAACAAAAAACACTGACTAGCTAAAGCGACCCTGAGTGAAAAGTGCAATACAGGTGGAATCACCTTTCCAGACTTCAAGCTATGCAATAAACATGACTGTGCATGTATCTCTGTTGTAAGATGAGTCTTGTGGTTATATACCCAGGAGTGGTATGACTGAGTCAGGAGGCAAGCTCATTTTGAGTCTTCCAAGTAAGTGTTCTCCACACTGCTTTCCATAGTGGCTGTATGAGTTTACATTCCCACCCGCAGAGGATGAGTGTTCCCCTTTCTTCACAACCTCTCCAGCACTTGCTATCATTTGTTTTCTTAATCCTAGCCAGTCTTCTCGGAGTGAGATGATATTAAAGTGGTTTTAATTTGCATTTCCTTAATTATTAGCAACATTGAAGACTTTCTAAGATGTTTCTCAGCTATCTCTAATTCCTCACTTATGAAGCCTCTGTTCAGTTCTTTGCTCCATCTTTTGAGTGGGTCATTTGTTTTCATTCTTCTTTGTTTTTTGAGTAGTTTATATATTCTGGAAATCAATGCTTTGTCAGATGTATCTGTGGTGAAGGTTTTCCTCCCACACTGAGATCTTTGATGCAGACTTCAAGCTATATTACAGGGCTATAGTCATAAAGACAGTCTGGTACTGGCACAAAAATAGACCCATTGATCAGCGGAACAAAACTGAAGATCCAAACTTGAGCTCATATAATTTCAGCCACCTCATATTTGACAAAGGGACCAAAAAGTTCAGTGGAGGAAAGATAACATCTTCAGCAAATGGTGTTAGCAAAACTGGATCACTATTTGTAGAGGAACTCAATTAAACACCTCTATCTCACCCTGTACAAAAATAAACTCCAAGTGGATCAAAGATCTCAACCTGAAACCTGAAACACTGAAGGTAATAAAGGAAAAAGTTGGCAGCAACATACAAGACATAGGCATAGGAAAAGACTTTCTAAACCAAATAGCAGCTGCACAGGAAATAAGGTCAACAGTGGACAAGTGGGACCTCATCACACTCAAAAGCTTTTGTAAAGCTAAAGAAAAAAAATCAGGCTGGAGAGATGGCCTAGCGGTTAAGAGCACTGACCGCTCTTGCAGAGGACCTGGGTTCGATCCCCAGCACCCATATGGAGGCTGAGAACCGTCTGAAACTCCAATTCCAGGAGAACTCCAGTTCCAGGGGAATCCGAGACCCTCTTCTGACCTCCGCAGTATTGCACGACATGGGTGCACAGACTTGCATGCAGACAGTACATTCATACACATACAGAAATAAAATAAAAAAAAAAAAAAGAAAAAAATCAAGGAAGTGAAGAGAAAACCCACAGAGTGGGAGGAAATTTTTACCACTGATACATCTGACAAGGCCATTAACATCCAGAATATATAGTAGTACTTAAAAATACAAAGAAGTAAGAAACAAATGACCTACTTCAAAAGATGGAAGTAAAAGCTGAACAGAGACTTCACAAAATAAGGAAGTAAAGATGGCTGAGAAAAATTCTAAACAAATCTTCAACATTGTTAATAATTAAGGAAATGCAAGTTAAAACCACTCTAAGGTATCATCTCACTCCAATAAGACTGGCCAAGATCAAGAAAATAAAAGACACTAAATTCTGGAGAGGTTGTGCGGAAAGCAGAGCACTCATTCCCTGCTCATGGGAATGTAAACTCATACAACCACTGTGGGAAAGCAGTGTGGAGAATCTTTAAAAGACTCAAAATGGGCCTGCCACATGACCTAGTCATACCCCCTCCTGGTTATATACCCACAAGACTCATCCTACTGTAAAGATACATGCACAGCTATGTTTATTACATCTCTCTTCACAATAGTGAAAAGCTGGAACCTACCCAAATGCCCCTCAACTGATGAGTGGTTAACAAAAATGTGGTACATCTACACAATGGAGTTCTGTGCAGTGGTAAAGAAAGATGTCATCGAGCCCAGAGTGGTGGCACATGCCTTTCTTCCTAGCACTTGGGAGGCAGAGGCAGGTGGATCTTTGTGCATTCAAGACCAGTCTGGTCTACATAGAAAGTTCCAAGACAGCTGGAGCTACAGGGAGACTCTATCTCAAAAAGACGCAAAAAAAAAAAAAAAAAAAAAAAAGAAAAAAAAAAAAAAAGAAAAAAAGAAAAGAAAGATGGCATCATGAACTTTGCAGGTAAATGGATGGAACTAGAAGCAATTATGCTAAGTGAAGTAACACAATCCCAGAAAATGAAAAAAAAAGGCAAATGGTTTCCCTCATATGTGGATGCTGATGACAAATCCCCAGTTGGCAGGCAAACTGAGCAAGTTTATTATGATATTTCTTGGTATCTGAAAGCAACTGTGCTGTTATAATGTGAATCTCTTAACAGGCTCTAGAATTGACCTAACACTTATATTCAGACATTTTAATTACCATATGGGGTGGAAGTTATGTATTCATATTCTAGACTAATATAAAATTAAAGGGAAAAAGTGAACCCCAAAACATATTTTGGAATTAACATACAGTTTATTCCCAAAGATCATAATTTTGGGGCTGGAGAGATGGCTCAGCAGTTAAAAGCAGCAACTACTCTTGTAGAGGACCCGAGTTTGATTCCCAGCACTCACATGGTGGCTAAGAACCATCTTTAACTCCAGTTCCAGGGGAATCTGACACCCTTTTCTGACCTCTGCAGCATTTCATGACATAATTGCACATACTTACATGTAGACAGTACACTCATACACATAAAATAATAAAGAAACACCAAAGATCATAATTTTGGCACATATGTGTTGTTTAAACACGAATACTTTGGAGTAATACAAAGGGGATGAACAACAACAACATAAGGGCTGGGCCAAAGAAATGACTGATACAGTTAAATTCCACTCAAAACAACAAGCCTGTGAAGAAAAAAATCCTTGGAAACACTAAAAGAATCAAGATGCATACGGGAGAATGCATAAACTGGACTACAGGAGGGGCAGGGAGAGGGGAATGTATCTAAATTGGACTGAAAATGATGTATGAAACATACAAAATGTCAATAAAAAAGAACATAATTAAAACAAAAAAAGAATCAGCTGTAAGTAACAAGAAACCAGAACCTGAAGTGAAAACTTTGTTGTACTGGGACAATTGATGCTGGTTAGCTGGAGCTGAAATATCAGCTGTAAGAAACGAGACCAGCATCACTGTGGTGAAATCTTCTGGGAAGAATTTCCTCAGGGTCAGCACACAGAAGCTGTGGTTCAGAGGGGGCCTGAGCCTCCACCTCCAGGAAGAAGCAGGACCTGATAATGTGTAAGAGTCTGCTATATGGTTCTGGTGTTGAAATGTGAAGGGGTCACAGAGAATAGCTGAGGCTTGGCACTGTGAGTGGCCAGGGAAGGCCATTGGTGAAAGTGCACCCCTGGTTGCAGTGAAGGTCCCCAGGATTGTAGGGGTCATGATGAGAAGCTGAGGCTTTGCACAAGGAGAGGTCAGAAGAGACCATTGGTGAAGGTGCTACCTCAGTTTCAGTGGTGACCCCAGCATTTTGGAGGTGCCAGGACCATGGGATGACCACCAAGGTCAGTAGCAGGTATGGAATGGAGGTAGCCTGGCTGCAAGATGAGCTGTGTGTGCTGTGGGCCACAATCAGAGAAGTAGAGCTGCCAAAACCCTTTGGAGCCCAGAAGATTGTGAGTAAATCCTAGCTGTCCAGCTTTGAGCTACTTCGCTGGACTTAGGTTTTGCTTAGGTGTGCCCAATTCTTCCCTTTGAAATAAGACAGTACTTTTCTAGATTTTACAGACTGTGAACATTTAAGTGTTTGTATTTTTTAAGGACTGTGGGTCTTATGTTGTGATATTAATGTTAATATCATATGTTGGGGATAAGAAATGGAAAGGTGATAGTTTAATAGTGATGTGTTTTGTGTGCAAAGTTGATAAGGGGTCAGTTGTGCTGGATAGCTTTAGTGTCAACTTGACACACCTGGATTGAGGAGGCCTCAAATGGGCAATTGGCACCTTTGGAATGGCCTGTGGCCAAGTCTGTGGAGTATTGTCTTGATTGTTGAGCTATGTGGGAGGGCCCAGCCCACTGTGGGTGGTGCCATCCTAGGCAGGTTTTTTTGGGGGGGAAGAAAAGGTTTATTTGGCTCACATCTCCTGGGTCATAGTTCATCACTGAGGGAGCCCAACATAGGAATTCGGAGCAGAAACCTGCAGGCAGGAATTAAAGAACAGGCCATAGAGGAATGCTGCTTACTAGCTTGCTCCCACTAGCCCATGTTCAGCCTGCTTTCTTTTTCTTTTATTTTCATTTTTATTGATGCTTTGTGTATTTCATACATCATTTTCCAATTCAGTTCAGGCATACTTCCCTTTCGCTTCACCCCACCCCATGCCAGATCATGCATTCTGCCATAACTTTCCTTCATCTTTCTCTGTTTTTTTTCATTTTTTAAACAATAAGTGATAATTTATGAGTACAAGCATCCTTCATTGTAAAACCAATTTGCAAGCAGTTGTGCCAAACCCACACAGCCCATGGGTTCCACCATCCAGCAGGGGTGCTTGTAGGTTCAATCAAGTTGATCAAGTGAGTGTCCAGACTATATTGTTGTAGTTTCACCATTCACCCCAATCGCAGCCCTTACATTCTACCATGCCCCCTCTTCCCCAGATTGTTCCCTGGGCTTAGAAAAGGGGCACAGGTGGATGAGAAGCAAAACAGTCTACTTTCTCTGGAGCTGTTGTCTTGGACTCTGGTCAGTTCTGGTTGTTTCCTTTCATGGGCTGACAGTTTCTCCAGGAATAACCTTCGAGTCTATTAATTAAGCACAAGCAATTAGATATATGGGTATTTAAACAGTAATAATTGTTATGGTAGGTTCCTTTGTTATAGACACAGATGTTTGGATGGTATGTTAATCCATGAATTACATTTTTTTCTGTTAAATATGACAGGGTCTTACCGTGGCTGATAGCATCTCCTAACCATTAGAGGATGTAAGCCTGTGGCATCAGCCGTGGGTTATTCTTCCAAGGAGAGAGATAATAGCCAATTAGATTTGGGATATACAGACACATGGCTGCCTCTGCTGCACAGTATTTCCAAGCAGGTGAGGTGTAGCTGGTGTTGACGTAGGAGTCTTGCTTGACTCAAGGAGACCTATATTTGCTTTATTGGTTTAGTGGCCTCTGGTAACACTCTCTGGTATTCCAGAGACCATTTGTACACATGCAAGTGTGGTCTCAATACATCTTTCCCATGTTTACATCAGGTATTCGACAGCAGGGTCTTATTGCCTCTCTTCTCTCAGGTATCCCAGTTTGGAGGCAAGGAGCCTTTACATTTTGTGGGGGCTTGGATCCCTGGGCCAACATGTCCTTGGTAGAATAATCCATTGCTGATGTCAGAGCTCCTGTATTAATATATTTTGCTTAAGTGCATAGCTTAAGGACACTTTAGTATTATATTTGGTTCTGAATAGAGAATAATCCTTTTCACAGTTCCTATGTCTATTAGTCAGTTAAAGAAGGCAGTTTTACCGGTTTTATAAGAGATTACCTCTATAACAGTTGGCTCCAATTTACAGTTGGAGAATGACCTCACCATCATCATATTTCTCCTTGTTCTATGGGGGGGAGGTAAGAAAGTCTCTCATATTAAAACTTTTGCGGCACCTAGAAGGTAAGTTTCATTAGGACTCGTTATAAATAGTTGTTAAAAGTAGGATCCACAGAGGGGTTTGATGTTTGTAGCAATCTGAGGCTTTTCTTCTTTTCAATGTTCAGATGGGCCAACCTTTCTGCTGGCACTTTCTGGTACATCCTACTCAATGCAAAGCTGTATTTTTTTTCTCAGCCATTAAGTTGGTGACATTTTGACCTGTTGGAACATACAAATCTTTTCCTGTAGTTAGTTTTAAGATTTGAATTGCAAGGTTTTTGACAAAAAGGTTTCATATCTATCTGTATCCCCCTTTTCTAT
>VZQC01012652.1:6373770-6417065 GCA_009823505.1 Rhizomys pruinosus
TCTATTATTCTGTTGAAGATCTGATCAATACTATTCTCTTGAGATTCTTCTCCTTCCTCTATTCCTATGATGCGGAGGTTTGGTCTTTTCATAGTGACCCATATTTCCTGGTTGTTCTACTTTTGTGTATTTTTAAATTTTTCATAATCTTTATTTGAGTTTTTTAATTGCTCTGTGTTATCTTCCAGATCTGATATTCTTTGTTCTTCTTCCTCCATTCTATTTCTGAGGCTTTTTCCTTTCCTTTCCTTTCTTCTTTTTTTTTTAATTTTTTAATTAATTTTATTTATTTCTGTATGTGTATGAATGTACTGTCTGCATACAAGCTTGTGCACCCCTGTCGTGCAACACCGCGGAGGTCAGAAGAGGGTGTCAGATTCCCCTGGAACTGGAGCTCTCCTGGAATTGGAGTTTCAGACGGTTCTCGGCCACCATGTGGGTGCTGGGGATCGAACCCGAGCCCTCTGCACGAGCGGTCAGTGCTCTTAACTGCTAGGCCATCTCTCCAGCCCCCTTTCCTTTCTTCTTGATTGGATGAGTGTTCTATTTCCTTTTTCATTTCATCCTGTGATTTCTTTAATATATACATTTCCTTTTTGAGTTTCTCAATCTCTTCTTGGTGCTCCTTACTTCACTGGTTGGCTTCCTTTTTCAGTGTTTCTACCTCCTTAACGTGTTTGTTTATTTCTCTCTCTAGTTCTTTCTGGAGTTTGTCAATCCCTTCCTTTAGTTCTTTTCGAAGTTTGTCATTGTATCACTCTAGGTCCTTTATGAGTTTTTCATTCTCTCTCTTTAGTTCTCTGAATTCTTCTTTATTTTCTTTAATTTCTCTGCATAGGTCTGCAATTATTCCTCTAAGGTCTGTTTCTGGGGTCACCTCCAGGAGGATCCCATTGTAGCTATCTCCTACCAGGTTGGTAGAGCTTGGTGCGGAATTATCCTGCAACTTTCCCATGTTGTCCCTTCATCGTGTCACTGGCATGTGGGTTTCCCTTTTGTGATTTAAATCTCAAATCCCTTTTCAGTGTGTTGAAGCCTGAAAGCTTGTTTTATTTTGCTTGCCTCCTTCTGATACTTTTTTCCCCCTCCTTGTTTATGGAGTGTTGACTTGTCTAGGTTTCAGGCTTTCACTTTTGTTTATATATTGGATATTGGAAGTCTAAGTCACTCTTCCTTTCCTGTTTTGAAGGTTCTCTTAATCCACTGGATACTCTCTCCTCAATTCCAGTTGTTGTTGGCGGAGGCGGCGGGAGTGGGGGGTATTCCTGACTTAGCCCAGGCAGGTACCTGCCTGGAGCAGTGTAGGGCTGCTCCTGAGCCTAGACACAGGACCTAACTATGGCACCAGAGCCAGACCCAAACCCAGGACCCCTTCAGGCTACTAGTGGGAGGGGCCACCCAGCCAGGCAGCCACACTCTGCCGGGGCTTAGGGCTCCAATCTAGTCCCACCAGCCCCCAGACCCTCTGCCACAAACCAGCAAATCAATTGTCCAGCACCCCTTGAGTCAATGTCCTAAGTTTTTACCTGCCTGGAGCAGTGGAGGGCTGCTCCTGAGCCCAGACACAGGACCTATCTATGGCACCAGAGCCAGACCCTAGGCAGGTTTTTATGTACAGTATAAGAAGGCAGGCTGGGCAGGGCCCAGGGAGCAAGCCAGTAAGCAGCATTCCTCCATGGCCTGTGCTTCAGCTCCTGGCTCCAGGTTCCTGCCTTGAGTTCCTATGGTGGGCTCCCTCAGTGATGAACTGTGACCCAGGAGATGTGAGCTGAATAAATCCTTTCCTGCCCCCCCCAAAAAAGAGTAGAATCATGAACATCAGAGGCTGGGATAGAAGGGATGTATGGATGAAACTGATCAACAAATACCAAGTTGCAGTTACATAGAAGATGATGCTTTGGTGTATGATTTTATAGTAGGCTGATTATAGGTGTAATGTTGGATGCATTTCAAAAACCTCAATGAAAGAACTGTGGATGTTTTAATCACAAAAATTATACATGTTTAATGACATAGACATGTTCAGCAGATTTGAGCTTTAAACAGTTTATACACGCATGAAGTTTCATGTGACCTTTTGAATATGTACAACTTGATATTTGTATATGTCAGCCAAAGTAAATTTAATAAAATGATGCTAGTTATAAAACCAGGTGATCTTTTCAGCACCTAGATTGAACATCATAGACAACAGCATATCACAGCCAGAAGTACAGTTGATGGAAATTTGACCTGGAAAATTATGATTCTCTTTAGTGAACTATTTTGGTATGTTCGACAAATTATTCTATTAAGTTGAAACTACACTTAAATAGCAAATACTGAGCCCTTACTCCTAGGGGAAATACAGGGAGATTTCTTGTGATTGTTTAGTTATATTATCTGTAATCAATACCCGATCTAGTTTTGTGTACCTTTATATTTAAAGGCTAATTATTTTGCATATGTTGTCAATTCATAAATATTGAATTCCCTGCAAACAGTTTTGTATGTTATGCTTGATAATATATATGTAACACATACTTTATCCATAAGGCATATTACAGCCTTATGAACCAAGTCAACACTTAAGCATTTCATGGTAGAAAATGCAGAAATGGAATCTTCAGGAAGATCAGTCTGTGACTTCAGTGCTACCAGTGCTCGGGGAAATGGGTTTTGCGCTAATCTCTATGGATGTCAGTTTCAGTATCTGTCAGGTGGTGATAATATCTACTGCATCAAAGATAAAAATACAAATGAACAGGGGCCTGATGTAATTCTACAGTAGAATGCTTGTCTAGCAGGCAAAAAGACACAGGTTCCTTAGCCCACACAGAAAACAAGCAGCAAACAACAGAAGTCTAATGATCTAGGTACAGGAGAGGAGAATAACCTAGTTCCACTGGAATGACAGCTAAGTCTCCACAGAGAAGTCATTCTTGACTGGTAGTGTCACAAGTGTATGAAATAGAGGGCAGGCATGACACAGGCAGAAGGGGAATCAGGTACAAAATCTTGGGCAGTAGCAGCATGGCATAATCAAGGAAATTGTGGGCTGGAGAGAGGATGTGGATGTTAAGAGTGCAAGCTCTTCTTTCTGGGGTCCCAGTTAAGTTCCCAGTACCCACACCAGGAATTTGGTAGCTGCCTGTAACTCAAGCTCAAGGGAGGTTTCACACTTCTGGCTGCCTCACACACCTTCATTATGTGCACATCATCCTCCCACACACATACTCATAATCAAAAAATTAAAATAAATATTTGAAGGCTGGAAAGATGCTCAGTGGTTAAGAGAATTTGCTTCTCTTCCATAGGATCTGAGTTCAATTCTCAACACCTATATTAGGCACCTTACAACTGCTTATAACTCTGGTTCCAGAGGATATGACCCCCTTTTTTGGACTCCATGGGCACTTACAAAGTCACATGTGTACATAAACATAAGTAAAAATTGAAAAGAAAATTGCAATGCATATAAATTACTAGAGATAAGGGTGTATATCTTAGTGTCCTGGAAATTGAGTCAGGACTGATAAGAAAATCTTTCTAAGTCAGACAGCAGCTGCACAAAAAATAAGGTCAAAACTTGCCAAGTGGGACCTTATTAAACTCAAGAGCTTCTGTACGACAAAAGAAACAATCAAGGAAGTGAAGAGAAATCCCACAGAGTGGAAGGAAACCTTCACTGCAGATACATCTGACAAAGCATTGATTTCCAGAATATATAAACTACTCAAAAAACAAAGAAAAAAGAAAACAAATAACCCACTCAAAAGATGGAGTAAAGAGGTGAACAGAGACTTCGAAAATGAAGGAGTAAAGATGGCTGAGAAACATCTAAAAAACTGATCATCACTATAATTAAGGAAATTCAGATTAAAACCACCTTAAGATTTCATCTTACTCTGGTAAGACTGGCTATGTTCAAGAAAACAAAGGATACTAAATGCTGGAGAGTTTGTGGGGAAAGGAGTACTCATCCGCAGCTGGTGGGAATACAAACTCATACAACCCCTATGGAAAGCACTGTGGAGAACTCTTAAAAGACTCAAAATGAGCCTACCACCTAACCCAGTCATACCACTACTGGGTATATAGCCCACAAGACTCATCCTATCACAGAGATACATGCACATCTATGTTTATTTCAGCTCTTTTCACAATAGTGAAGAGCTGGAACCAACCCAAGTGTCACTCAACCTATGAGTTGATAGAGAAAATATGGTATATCTACACAAATGGAATTCTATGCATCAGTAAAGAAGGATGACATCATGAACTTTGCAGGTAAATGGATGAAACTATAAGTCGTTATACTAGGCGTAGTAACACAGTCCCAGAAAAACAAATGGCATATGGTGTTCCTCATTTGTGGATGCTATCACCAAATATTTCATTATATGGCAAACTCAATAAATCCTTTTTATTTCTTTGTTCTTTAGAAAATATAATACTTCATGTTACTCATCAACTTGCTATGCAATGTAGGAATGTAAAGTAATATTGCTGCATTACCTGCATCAAAAAAAAATTTAAAACACAGAAAAAGATGCAAGACATGTATCGCAGAATGCATGAGGTCTGGCGGGGTTGGGGATAAGGAAGGGAAAATGGGTCTAGATTTGATTAAGAAATGTTGTATGAAGCACACAAAACCTCAATAAAATATTCTATTAAAAAGATAAAATGATGGTTTCTATGAGATTTTGAAGTTTATTATTGATTTTGTGAGCAGTGAAAATCCAAAGAATCATTTAATCAGAATGTATAATTTTCTTTGAGTCATAAATCTGTTACTCTATAATATCGCTTTTAGATTTTGTAAACAAGATTATCTTTCAATGGGCAATTATTGCCTTCAGGAAGAATATCATGCCACTATGTGAAAATCTAATATCTGAAGCTCCATCTTTTAGAAAAAAAATGATCATCTCTCAAGTTTATTTTTATGCTAAGACCAAAGTAAGATAAATACAAGAAAGGCTCATTTCATCTCAGTTACTATTGTCCTCTGAGTTTTGGAAAAGCTCACTATGTTTGACGCAGAACATGATGATTAGAAAGTGATGACCAGGGGCTAGGAGATGGCTTGTTGGGTGCCACTGCTGCCTGTGCTGAGAGCCCACATAAAGCTGGATGCTGTCCCTCACACCTATAATCCTCCTGCTCCTACAGCATGATGGGAGGTGGAGAAAGGAATTTGCTGGAAATTCCTGGGTAAGCTAGTCTGGCATACACAATGATGAACAATGTGCAGGGACCATGTCTCAAACAAGGCAGAAGGTGATACAATTAAGAAAAATCTGGAAAGAAGTTGGAGATGAGGATGCCCATGTCATGGCTGGTCCACCATGGATTATAAGGTTACTTTTAGCCAGAAGAATATTTGGCATTATTCTTGATCAAGATACCCCCACCTTCTGTTTACATAAACCCAAGCACGATTTGCTTTTTTTTTTTTTTTTTGTCTTTTCAAGACAGGGTCTCCCTGTAGCCCCAGCTGTCCTGGAACTCTCTCTGTAGACCAGGCTGGCCTTGAACTCAGAAAGATCCCCTGCCTCTGCCTCCTAAGTGCTAAGATTAAAGGTGGGCCACTATGCCTGGCTGGAACAGGAGTTCTATAAAATGTTATTTATTACACCAAGATCTAGAGAAATAAGAAGTTTGAAGTTCAAGTATTATTTTTTTAGTAAGAAGCCTTTGAGATATTAAGACAAAGATTTAGAGAGACGAGATGTGTAAGGTTGTTTATGCTTTGGAAACATTCAAAAGAACCAGATTGCTGGAATCATATAAAATAATAAGAAAAAAAATTAAAATCAACCAGTGAGTCATCATAGATGGGATTTAGAGATCAAGGCAGGCTCTGAAAGTGAAATGAGCTTAAGACATGAATTACCAATGTGGATCTATTAAAAATTGACAGCAAAGGTTAAGGAAAAGCCTGAAGGCCATAGATGTAACATGAAACACCCCCCCCACACACATATTAGCTGATATGCTCTCTTTCTTTGTATATCTAGCTTATGCTCAGAGTAACAACTCATTTTCAAGTTAGGTACCTTGATTTCTGCTGTTGAAATCAAAGCAGGAGAAAACTGCTAGTGAAAGTGAACCAAAAGCTTTAGGTTCCTTATCATCACACTTTCTTAGAAAGCTTCTCATATATCCATATTATAAATTCTGGTTAAAAATTGTGTGTGTGTGTGTGTGTGTGTGTGTGTGTGTGTGCACCGGATGTGCAGGTGCACTTGCATAGTGGCTGGACAAGGATATTTGGCCTTATGCTTGATCACTCTCTGCCATTGTCCCATCAAAGAGAGTCTCTTACTAAGCCTGGAACTGGGTCGAAGGGCAGGAAGTCCTAGTGAGGTCCTGTCTTTCCCCACTCCCCACAGTATTGGGAATACAGGTCAGCACATGGCCATGTTTGGATTCATGTGGGTACTAGGATCCAAATGCAAGTTTTCATGCTTGTGCCTCATGTGCTTTTATCCACAAAACTCTTTCCTATTTCTGGGTTTCTAGAGTTTATAATACCAATGATACACTTTTCAGCATGTCAGTTTTTGCTCTAATCAATAGTGATAACTTGACTACCAAGATAACGTGATCTTTAGCCTTTTCCTTCCCTTAGTAGTACAGAATTTGAAATTACATGTCATCCCTTGCCTGAGATGTTGCATATGTTATTTCTATCTGCAGCACCTCTCCCCATTTGTTATCCATTTCTAAGAGATGCAATAAGTAATCACCTTTTTTTAAGTTCTCCCCTAACACAGCAGTAGAGCTAATATCTTCTCTGCTGTTTGAACCTAGAGCACAATGCTTAAATCACTGTTCTTTACCTCATTTTTGCTGCAGTAGATAATATCTTCATTGGACCAATTTGGAAGTTGATGATCAGGAAGATAAGAACTTTGGACATCAGATAACATTCCCAAACTGAGATTGCTGATTGATCTCTGCAGAAGGGTCCCTCTTCTGTAATGCTTGGCATGGTCTTTGACCTGAGTTAAACATTTCACCTATGCCTTATTATCTGTAAAAGTATAGCAATAATTTCTTTTTATCTAGAGTGAAAAGGTTAATGTCCTGTAAGTAAGGACTAGTAAGTATATCTTTCTCAAGCAGAAATGCTTCTTTTCCTATCTTGCTATAACTCAATGTCTCATCCACCACTCCCCTCATCATTGCCATTAAAATAATTTTTAACACTCTTGTGAAATGCAGCAAATTTAGAAATTAATTTCTCTGTTTTATATTTTTAAAATATTTTATTATTTAATTTTGGGTGTATGAGTGTACTGCCTGAGTAAGTGTAAGTGTATGTGAGTGCACTTTTGTCACACAATGCCCACAGAGGTCAGAGGAAAGCAATGGATCTCCTGGAACTGGAGTTACTAAGCATTGTTAGCCACCATGTGGGTACTGGGAATAGAACCCAGGTCTTCTGCCAGAGCAGTCAGTGCTCTTATCCACTGAGCCATTTCTCCATCCCTGAAATCCATTTCTCTTCTCCTCAAAACAAGTTATTGGAAACAAGTTACCACAGACAAAAGGTATGACTTGCTCAAAGTGTATAGTCAGCATTTATGATGAGATTTAGATGCACCCTTCAGCTTCCTCTGCAACTCTCACTTTCTTGCTGTTCTATAAAGAAATGCCATTCTTTTCCAGTCAAAAGCCCACATAACTTGTTTTCTATTTCCACAATTAAAAAAAATTATTAAATAAAAATATTTTATTTATTATTTTTATTTTGTGTGTATGAGTGCATTGCCTGCATGTGTGTAAGTGCACCCATGTCATGCAGCGCCCACAGATGTGAGAAGAAGACATCAGATCTCCTGGAACTGGAAGGATGGATTGCTGTTAGCTGCCATATGGGTGCTAGGAATTGAACACAGGTCCTCTGCAAGGGCAGTCAGTGTGATTAACCACTGTGCCATCTCTCCAGCCTCATAAAAATGTTTAATATATATCTTTGTTGAACATTTATGCAGTTTATCACATTTGAGTCATATTTAGACCACCTCCCCATTTTCACCACCCCAGAGCCCTCTACTAGTTTTCACACATTCTTGTCATATATGTTACAGCCCATCAAGTCAAGTTTGTGTCTCTAGATGTCCATTGGTGTGAGTTCATTCACTGGAGCCTGATTAGCCTATTTAGTGCCACTCCCTTAAAGAAGACTAATGCTCCCTCACTCAGCAGTGATCAGCTGCCACTAGCTATGCAACAGGTTGGGCCTCCTTTCCATTTCCCTATCTATGCTGGGTTTTGCCTAGCTTGAGTTTACATGGGTTTTGTCTGGCTTGAGTTTGCATGGGTCTTGTGCATACTATCCATCCCTATCTATGCTGGGTTCTGTCTGGCTTGAGTTTGCATGGGTCTAATGCATCCCGTCACAATTTTTGTTCCAAAACTGATGCAAAGCAGGGAATCTGTGTCTGTGAGATGCCCAGTCCTTTGTGGCATATCTATAATGGAAACTCTGCAGCTAATGCTCAAGGAACACAGCAGCACAAGGCACAGAGAGAATACTAATGTATCTCTCGACTCTCTCCAGTGAAACTTTCTCATACAACGTCATTAACACAGAAAGCTACAACTGGCTAAAGTATAGAGAGTAAGAGACTGCAGAGTGTGTGTCCCTCAATAGGACTTCTGTATTAAATCATATCCACCCAGAGCTCATGAACCATAGTGGAAGAGAGTATGGAAATATTGTCAAGGTCAAGACTTGTAGGTGACCACAAGGAAACAGAGTTTTTCAGGCTTCTGAGAACTTGGTTATATGAACTTACAGTTTCCACAATTTTTATGTTATTTGGTATTATAATGAAAATTGAACACATGATTTTATGTGGTTATCAATCTACAAATTTTGACAAGGTAGATACAACACATCTCTTTATTTCAAATAAGCCAGTTAATTTCAATATTAAGATATCTGTCATTTGATCTCATTAATTCATGGATTTACTTCTTTTGAAGTTTGGAGAGGCCTGTGACTTTGTAATACTAGACTAATTGGAAAATAGTCACAAAAATCACATCTCTAAAAATCACCCTGTAAGAAGATATATTAGTAACCAACAGTCCTGACTTACACAGGCATTTCTGTCTGGGACCTTGCCGATGGATTCCAGGAACTCATCACAGTAGACCATTCCCCTCTGTCCCTTCCCAGAAGGAAGTAACAGATAGATGGCAGAAAATTAGGTAAATAGATAGATCAATAGCCTGGTTATAGTGTCTTGAAAATATAGCTAGGGTAATGTCTTAATTTTTCTAATTGATTTGTCTCGACTTGTATTTTTAAGATTTCTTGAATAAATTTCTTAGGATTTCTAAGAAATTTCAGTTTTGGAAACAAAATCAAGAATTTCAGGGTATCTATAGTTTTAGAACTTTGACAAGTTTTAATTNGAGACAAAAGGTATGACTTGCTCAAAGTGTATAGTCAGCATTTATGATGAGATTTAGATGCACCCTTCAGCTTCCTCTGCAACTCTCACTTTCTTGCTGTTCTATAAAGAAATGCCATTCTTTTCCAGTCAAAAGCCCACATAACTTGTTTTCTATTTCCACAATTTAAAAAAAAATTATTAAATAAAAATATTTTATTTATTATTTTTATTTTGTGTGTATGAGTGCATTGCCTGCATGTGTGTAAGTGCACCCATGTCATGCAGCGCCCACAGATGTGAGAAGAAGACATCAGATCTCCTGGAACTGGAAGGATGGATTGCTGTTAGCTGCCATATGGGTGCTAGGAATTGAACACAGGTCCTCTGCAAGGGCAGTCAGTGTGATTAACCACTGAGCCATCTCTCCAGCCTCATAAAAATGTTTAATATATATCTTTTTTGAACATTTATGTAGTTTATCACATTTGAGTCATATTTAGACCACCTCCCCATTTTCACCACCCCAGAGCCCTCTACTAGTTTTCACACATTCTTGTCATATATGTTACAGCCCATCAAGTCAAGTTTGTGTCTCTAGATGTCCATTGGTGTGAGTTCATTCACTGGAGCCTGATTAGCCTATTTAGTGCCACTCCCTTAAAGAAGACTAATGCTCCCTCACTCAGCAGTGATCAGCTGCCACTAGCTATGCAACAGGTTGGGCCTCCTTTCCATTTCCCTATCTATGCTGGGTTTTGCCTAGCTTGAGTTTACATGGGTTTTGTCTGGCTTGAGTTTGCATGGGTCTTGTGCATACTATCCATCCCTATCTATGCTGGGTTCTGTCTGGCTTGAGTTTGCATGGGTCTAATGCATCCCGTCACAATTTCTGTTCCAAAACTGATGCAAAGCAGGGAATCAGTGTCTGTGAGATGCCCAGTCCTTTGTGGCATATCTATAATGGAAACTCTGCAGCTAAAGCTCAAGGAACACAGCAGCACAAGGCACAGAGAGAATACTAATGTATCTCTCGACTCTCTCCAGTGAAACTTTCTCATACAACAGGTCATTAACACAGAAAGCTACAACTGGCTAAAGTATAGAGAGTAAGAGACTGCAGAGTGTGTGTCCCTCAATAGGACTTCTGTATTAAATCATATCCACCCAGAGCTCATGAACCATAGTGGAAGAGAGTATGGAAATATTGTCAAGGTCAAGACTTGTAGGTGACCACAAGGAAACAGAGTTTTTCAGGCTTCTGAGAACTTGGTTATATGAACTTACAGTTTCCACAATTTTTATGTTATTTGGTATTATAATGCAAATTGAACACATGATTTTATGTGGTTATCAATCTACAAATTTTGACAAGGTAGATACAACACATCTCTTTATTTCAAATAAGCCAGTTAATTTCAATATTAAGATATCTGTCATTTGATCTCATTAATTCATGGATTTACTTCTTTTGAAGTTTGGAGAGGCCTGTGACTTTGTAATACTAGACTAATTGGAAAATAGTCACAAAAATCACATCTCTAAAAATCACCCTGTAAGAAGATATATTAGTAACCAACAGTCCTGACCTACACAGGCATTTCTGTCTGGGACCTTGCCGATGGATTCCAGGAACTCATCACAGTAGACCATTCCTCTCTGTCCCTTCCCAGAAGGAAGTAACAGATAGATGGCAGAAAATTAGGTAAATAGATAGATCAATAGCCTGGTTATAGTGTATTGAAAATATAGCTAGGGTAATGTCTTAATTTTTCTAATTGATTTGTCTCGACTTGTATTTTTAAGATTTCTTGAATAAATTTCTTAGGATTTCTAAGAAATTTCAGTTTTGGAAACAAAATCAAGAATTTCAGGTTATCTATAGTTTTAGAACTTTGACAAGTTTTAATTGCCTTGAACTGGCACAGTAGTATGGAATAGGCTAGTGGTTTAGGGATGGGTATTAGTGAGGGAGGAAGGGAAACTACCACAGGAGAAATAGTGAAACAATATAAAAATATGATGATATCAGTTGAACATTTAGTTAATCAGCAAACTGCTTTTCCTCAATGTAGAGGCAAGGATAGGATATGAGATTAAGGGGAGGTATTTATTTATATTCTTTCTAGCTATTCCAACATCAGGCAATTGCCTGTGAAAACACAATTACATATAATTATCATGCACATGAAGTTTAAATCCCATATTAAATCCATGTCTGCCTATCATATTTTAATTAAGACTAGGTCACTGAATAGAGTTGGTTTGGCTTCTGAGCTACTACTGATTTTCTTGAGGAAAAGGGGGAAAGAGGCTCCCTCCGAGCATCCAGTGCTGTTTTCTCACACCAGGACCGGACTTGAGAGCTTCTTTCTAATGTTTAAAATTATGTCTTAGGTGGTTTCCAAATTGTTGGGGAAAATAAAGATTTCTTTTAATATGTTGGGAATTGCTTTGGATAGGCGATTTCATTTCTAGAAATAAAAGGGTTCCTTCATATGGAAGAAAGGAAAATGAGTGAAAAGCTAAAAACAACAATGAATGAACTTCGCAATACATAGCCAAATAAGGGTAGCTGGCTTGTCTGATAATTATTTAATTTAATTAATAAACTGAGGTCAACTAAATTTGTTCATCATTATGTTGTCTTAGTTAGAGCACATATCATTTTTTAAAGTTCCAATTAAAAGACAGTCTAACTTTTTCACAGATATCTTTTGATTATGACCAGTTCACACACATTTATACTCGCATGTCAAACTACTTCCTCATCCCCATAGCTGTTCCATCGAACGCATTTTCTATAACCGCAGCCAGCATAACCCTTGTTCTTTGGGTATCTTTAATAATAATGTAAGTAGAAATCAGAAAATGCAAACTTGTTTATATTCTATTTTTTAAATAAATGGGCCTGCAGAACCATTCTGGAAATAAATGAAGATAAGTTCCCCCAAGTGTCAGTAGGCCATGATCCAAGACAGCTCATTTTGCATTTTTACATTTGCGTTTTCTATAAACCTAAAAGAAATGCATAAAGCTAGACATGCATTAGTATTTTTGTTTTAAGTCACCATTTTCTAATTGGTAGAAGAAATGAACAAACACCAACTGGACTGAAATACAAAGAAATAAGGTTTTTTTCCCCAAAATAATGAAAATTGAGTTGAGTCTGGAGATCATCAAGATTTTATGAAGTAATTACGATATTGACTGTGGTTATAATATTAGACTTTGTCCATACATGTGTAATTGTTAAATTGATTTCTTAGATTTCACATTAATAATATTGTGTTGCTTGGAGCATAAATGTAATGGAAAAAATGGCTCAGTGCGGGTATCCTGAGTGGCTTTGTGTGAGTACTTTCCACTTGGTATCTTTGCTAATTTTTTACTTAAGATGAATTTATTAAAATGAATCAATTGCTCAACTATTATTCATTGATACTTTAATATTCTGGTTGCTTAAATGGTGCTTGCCCTCTAGGAAGTGACTTTTGGACTTAGGTGTTTTAGCCATTAATACTACTTATATACATGGCATACATCCTTAAAATTCATCTGGCCATTTTCTGAGCATTGAAGTTCTTACTATTCAAGAAAATGGCTTTCTTTTTAAAAAATTTTTTTTTATTAATTTTATTTATTTCTGTATGTGTATGAATGTACTGTCTGCATGCAGGTCTGTGCACCTGTGTCGTGCAATGCCGCGGAGGTCAGAAGAGGGTCTCGGATTCCCCTGGAACTGGAGTTCTCCTGGAATTGGAGTCTCAGACGGTTCTCGGCCGCCATGTGGGTGCTGGGGTTCGAACCCGGGTCCTCTGTAAGAGCGGTCAGCGCTCTTAACCGCTAGGCCATCTCTCCAGCCCAAGATAATGGCTTTCTTATCAGAATAATAATTATTATTGATTACTTAGTCTAATAATTTATTAGTTAGGACAAACTCTTTTTTAGAATATCCTTTCTTTTAATTTTCTTTTTCCCATCTGAATTTACCTTTTGAAGCAGAATGTGACTTGGGTGCTACATTTCCATTCACAAACATAGGGAAACTTGTGAGTTTTGTTCTCATACTTTACTTTGGAAAACAAGCCATGTAGGGGAATCCTCCCATCAAGTTGTTTCTGCTTACATACTTATTTCTACTACTAGAACATGCAGAATAAACAGAATAAACTACAGGGCATGGAAACCTTAAAAAATTCCTAGAAGTTGAAACTCAAGCTATTCTAACAACTTTTCTTTAAACATGAAGATATAGCTCAGAACACTTTAGTGACAAATGACTTTGGTCTACTAAAGAATCCAGCTTGACAGCTAAACACTTCAGAGCACAGTAGTTTACATTATTTCCTACAACAAACATCCTACCTAGAGCCACAGTGAAACTAGAAAAAGCATCACTAGCTTCATTTTCCTGCCTAAGGTATCACAGTATCACTTAAAAGTATAAGGAAAAGAGGACAGTTTTACTTCTCATCCACCTGTGCCCCTTTTCTAAGCCTAGGGAACAATCTGCAGAAGAGGGGGCGTGATAGAATGTAAAGGCTGCGATTGGGGTGAACGGTGAAACTACAGCGATGTAGTCTGGACACTCATTTGATCAACTTGATTGAACAAACAACCTGTCAACCCCCACTGAATGGTGGGACTGTGGGGGTTTGGGCACAACAGTCTGTAGATTGGTTTTGCACGAAGGATGCTTATACTCATGGATTATCACTTATAGCTAAAAAATGAAAAAAAAAAACCTGAAAGATGCAGGACAGTTATGGCAGAATACATGATCTGGGATGGGGTGGGGGTGGGGGGGAAGGGAAAGGGAAATATGCCTGATCTGAATTGGAAAATGATGTACGAAATGCACAAACCATCAATAAAATTAAATTAAAAAAAAAGTAGAAGGAAATCTTATCTTCCCCTTAAGTTATCATGCCACACAGGTTTTTTAAATGTTAATGAAAATAAATGAAAATCCTGGAAAATATATTATCAGAAGGAATGAAGGTAAGTATTGAACATGTGGTCGAGTGGTTCTTCCGTTGAAGTTCAGTCTACGTCTTCCATGTGTGAGGTGTCGTCATCTCCTTCAAGGGGTGGCATCTCCTCAGTTACAGCAGCACTGGTGTCCTTGGCAGTGGGATCATCCTCATCAATACCTAGACCAAGTTTGATCATCCTGTAGATCCTGCTAGCCTGTCTCTGGGGATCTTCTAGACTGAAGCCAGAGGACAGGAATGCAGTTTCATAGAGCAGGATGACCAGATCCTTCACAGACTTGTCGTTCTTGTCAGCGTCTGCTTTTTCCCTCAAGGACTCAATAATGGAGTGTTCAGGGTTTATCTCCAAGTGTTTATTTGCTTCCATGTAACCCATTGTAGAGTTGTCACTTAGGGCCTGAGCCTTCATGATTCTTTCCATATTTGCTCTCCACACATACATACTTGAGACAATGCAGCATAGGGATGTCACCAATCTGTTTGACACAACCATCTTTTCAACCTTTTTTTTCCCAAGATGTCTTTCATGATTTTGCAGAAGTTTTCAACCTTTTTCTTTTTCTCTTCCTTGGGTTTTTGTTTTTCTCTTCTTCATCTTCTGGGAGTTCTAAGCCCTCTTTGGTGATTGACACTAACATTTTGCCCTCAAATTCCTTCATCTGTTGGACACAATACTCATCAATGGGCTCAATCATATAGATCACTTCTAAGCCATGCTTTCAAAGATATTCCACAAAGGCCAAGTTAGCCACTTGGTCCTTGGTCTCACCTGTGATAAAATAGACATGTTTCTGGTTTTCCTTTGTTCTGGTGCAATAGTCCTTGAGAGAAACCATCTCATCCCCAGAAGCAGAGGTGTAGTATTGAAGTAACTCTGAAACTTTCTTCCAGTTTTGAGAGTCTTCATGAATTTCAAGCTAGATAATTTTTGAGAACTGTTCATAAAACTTCTTGTAGTTCTCTTTATCTTCTGCCAGTTCAGTGAACAGTTCTAAGCATTTTTTGAGCAAATTTTTCCTAATAACTTTTAAAATTTTGCTTTGCTCCAACATTTCACAGGAAATATTTAGAGGAAGATCCTCAGAATCCACCACACCTCTAATGAAATTCAGATACTCACGAATTAACTACTCATAGTTAACCATGATGAAAACTCTGCGTACATGCAACTTAATGTTGTTCTTTTTCTTTCTGTTTTCAAATACATCGAAAGGAGCATGTCTTTGGACAAAAATGAGAGCTCAGAATTCCAACTGTCCTTCAACTGAAAAAGGCTTCATGACCAAGTGCTCTTCCCAATCGTTGGTCAGGCTCTTGTAGGACTCTCCATATTCTTCATTAGTAATGTCATCAGGATTTCTGGTCCAAATAGGCTTTGTTTTGTTGAGTTCTTCTTGCTCAATGTACTTTTCCTTTCCTCCTCCTCCTCCTCCTCCTCCTCCTCCTCCTCTTCTTGTCGCCATCTATCCTTTTCTTGTTCTTCATCAGAAACAACATCTTCTCTTTCAGGTTTATCATCTGACTCATTTTCTTCTTTTTCTTTCTCTTCCTCTTTATCTTCCATTTCTTCTGCCTCATCATCACTCACTTCTTTATCCTTTTCCACAAAGAGTGTAATGAGGTAGCCAATAAACTGCAAAAGCTTCTTCACAATCTCCTTTATTTTCATTTCCTTCAAGTACTCAGTTTGGTCTTTTTTCAGATGTAGGATAACCTTTGTTCCAGGACCAATAGGTTCCCCTGTGCCTGTCCTCACCGGGAAGGAACCCCTGCCAAGGAATCTCTGGCATACTGTTCATCATCATTATGCTTGGTTATTAGGGTCACTATCTCAGCCACCAAATAGGTTGAGTAAAATCCAACACCCAACTGGCCATTCATGGAGATATCAGCCCAGGCCTGCAAAGCCTCCATGAAGGCTTTGGTGCTGGACCTGGCAATGGTGCCCAGGTTATTGATAAGGTCGACCTTGGTCATTCTGATTCCAGTGTCCACTATAGTGAGGGTTCGATCCTGTTTGTTGGGGATTAAAGTGCAGCTACTTCCCAGAATGAAGCTTGCTGGGGTCCATCAAGCTCTCGTACCAGATCTTATCCAGCACATCGGATGAACTGGAGATGAGCTCCCACAGAAAGATCTCTTTGTTCAAATAGAAAGTATTGATGATCAGTGACATCAGCTGGGCGATCTCCACCTGGAAGGTGAAGGTCTCCACCTCCTTCTCCTCCTCCATCGGCTGGTCTTGGGACTGCATTTCCATAGGCGTCTTTGCAGACTGATCGCACACTTCCCACAATGAACAGCACTGCAACACTGAAGCAACTAGAATACTAGAATATTCTTTTAAAGTAGGTGATTTTTATAATAAACTTTTCAAGTCTTAGACTAACAGAAGACCTGTTTGTGGTCTTTTAGAAATGATAGCCCTACTGGGCGTGGTGGCACACACCTTTAATCCTAGCACTTGAGAGGAAGAGGCAGGCTGATCTTTGTCAGTTCAAGGCCACCCTGGTCTACAGAGCGAATTCCAGGACAACTGGGGCTACATGAACCCTTGTCTCAAAGAGACAAAAAAAAAAAAAAAAAAAAAAGAAAGAAAGAAAGAAAGAAAGAAAGAAATTATAGCCCAAAGATAGAGAGAAATCACTTAGGAGCTTATGTAATCATTTATTCATTTATGCATAAAGTAGGCATTTATTTATCTTAACTGTATACCAGATATTGTCTTGGAAAATGCTGGAGTTTTGGAACTTCGTACAATCTTTGAAGCCATCCGTTTATATGTCTGTTATCTCTAGGCATCCCTTGAGCCATTCTTCCAATAGCCAGTTCCTGCTGATCCTCTAGTACATGCTAACCACCTGCTCATCTCTGTCTCTGCTGCTAGAGTGTAATATCATGAAGGGGCCCCAACATCACATGCTAATAAGTGTTTTATATATGTCAGGCTCAATAGACTTTGTTTTTGGTGTTTTTCAGACAGATAGGTTCTCCTTGCAGCCCCAGCTGGCCTGGAACTGGCTATGTAGATCAGGCTGGCCTTGAACTCACAGGGATCCACCTGCCTCTGCCTGTCACTAAAGACAGTTCTTAGCCACCATGTGGGTGCTGGGAATCGAACCCCAGTCCTCTGCAAGAGCAGTCAGTGCTCTTAACTGCTGAGCCTTCTCTCCAGTCCCAGTAGATTTTTTTTTTTAAGTCAGACACTCTGTCCAGTTCTGGGAAAATAAAACCAACTAACATTATTTATAATACTATCTATAACTTACTGAATATTGTAGTGACTAGTGTAGATGGTCTTGCCATCAGAGTGAATAACTATGCATGTTGATGTTTAAAAGTTCCTAAAAAAGGAGGGGCTGGAGAGATGGCTCAGTGGTGAAGAGCACTGACTGCTCTTGCAAAAGACCTGGGTTTGATTCCCAGCACCCAGATGGTGGGATAAGAACCATCTTTAACTCCAATTTCAGCAGAATCCAACACCCTTTTCTGACCTCCGCAACATTGCACGACATGGGTGCACCTACCCACATACAGGCAGTACACTCATACATATAAAAAATAAAAATAAAAATAAAAGAATGGTGAAGGGGAGCCCATGGTAATTACAAAAAATTAAAAACAAAAAAAAAGTTCCTAAAAAGGAACTAAATTTCTTTTTCACTAAATTTCCTATCTCAGGACTATGAGTGCTCTCCATTTTCCATGCCCACTCTCTCCTTTAGTCCTCTCTCCCTCTCTTCCTCTTTTCTATTTTTCTTTCTTTTTACTCCAATAGCCACCATTAAATTGGAGTACTGTAACATCCCTGTCTTTAAAAATATATATCCACAGGGCATCTCAATATGTTGAAGCTATCATTCCTTAAATTTTTATTTTGTTGTTGTGTTTGTATTTATCTACTATTATTAAGGTTAATGGAATCAGCATTTACATCAGAAAATTAAAAGTTAATTTTATCCCATCCTACACATTTCACTGATTCTCAAACATTTAATTCACCACTATAAAAATTGGCAGAGTATGCCATCTCTCCGGTACTTTCCTTGGCAATTGATAATAGCTTAACTTTGAACTCTCTGAAAATGTTGAAACTGTATTTGCATTGAGGCTTGACAAAAGACAAACATAATAAATTGCATGCCTGCATTGCATGTGTTTGTATTAAAGCTGGCCAAAGTAGTGAAGATGTCTACAAGGTTATCTAAGGATGGCTCTGGTTTTTATAGCCAAAAAACATAAATGATAAGCTGCTATGAGAAGACAGATGTCTCTGAGAAAATGTGAGTTGGGAACGACCATTATTGGAATGACCAATACCCAGGATGCCAAGCTGAAATAGTTCCCAATTAGAATGAAGAAAGACTCAGGATGGAGCACAGGGTGGCAGGTGAGGATTACTGGCATCTTGGCCCTTCTGACTTTTGCACAGTCAGCTGACATTTCATTAATTATGTTGTCACTGCTGCAGACCCTCATAACCTGCAAGAGTCCATTTACTCCTCGGAGGAAAAAAATAATGGGAGCACCTTCAAAACATTTGCCAACTGCATCCTTGTCAGAAATATTTACTACCCACCTAAGTCAGACTGAAAGTAAAGGAAGTCAAGGGAATGTGTAGAACTTTCTCTCTGGACAGCCTTGTGTTTATAAAGCAGAAAAGTCAAAGGATTTGAATTGCTGACATGGGAATTTGTTTCCTTTTTATTCCTGGGATCAACTTAGCTTATGCAAAGTAGAAAAATGTGATATTATAGTATTTCATGTGGCATAAATCATGGATAGGTAAGCCTTAATTTTATTTTTTTTCTTGTAAAAACTATGATAAATCAACCTCTCTACAGTTCATCATATATAAATACATATGGATTATACTTTTTGTCTATATCATCAAATGAATTTGAAGATTGAAAAGGTCCATCTAACATGGTTGTATCAACATAAAATGTAACGATGAAAGTCAAATAATCAATTTAGAACACCCATGTTAACCAAATGCCACTTCTTTAATGTAAGCCATCAATATTGGAATAGGTAGAAATAAATATTGTTTCAGGAAAACAACAGTGAACTTGCATGCACTTACTATACAATGTCTGAAACATTGTTTTAGAAATGTAAAATATCCATTAATAGTAAACTGTGTCAAATAAATAAGTCATGGTTAAGGATGTTATGTCTTTGATACACATTTATGACTATACATTGAATTATATACTAACATTTTCAAAGTGGAAAAATCTGTAATGGATTTCTTATTATGTGTGTGATATATACTAAAAAAATTAACCTTCAATAAATTAAACAATACAGAAAATGAGGAAATAAGGAAATTTAGCATACCAAAGTTTCCAACTTTGAGAGACAAAATCATCATTTATGTCTCTTGTTTCTTGAATATTTCATAAACATTTTAGGCTCAATGTTCCCACTGCAGAGTTATAGTGTTTGATTCCATAGGTCTATTTGTTGTCCTCTGTTTTTCATTTCAGAAGTATTATTTCACCTATCGCAAAACCAAGGTCAGTGCCTAATTGTCCCTTCTTTCTCATTTCCAACATTCAGTGGATCAAGATCAACTCTCTTCCCTTAAACTCTCTATATACTCACCTTCCCCTCACATCCCAACTTTCAGATCTAAACAAATATTACCTTGTACACAAACATTGTTACAAACCAGCCAGTTATCCAGTGCCCCATTTTTTTTTTACTTCCGTCTAATCCAGTGAATCACAACTGGTATAATTTTGCCCCCCCCCCAGGGATATCTGTTTGACATTTATTTTCATGATTATTTGGGGTTTGATTGGTATCTGTTAATATGTCAATACTAACTGGTAAACATTCTGCAAAACTCAAACACCGCAGCAGAGCTTTCTCTGCAGTGCCCACAGTGTCAAGGGTGAGAAGCAGTGATCTAGTGCTCTCTCATCATTGTCTCCAGGACTTTATACCTTTCTAATCTGAGGAGGACAAGCTTTTAGTTGAAACCTTTGTAGTCTTCCCATTGTGTACAGCCTGCATTCCAAAGTTTAAGGCTAGTGTAACCCCCTACCTTGCCAGATTTTTGGTGTAAATTTTCCCTTCTTATTTGCCAACACTGGGGGATACTGAACATGTCCAGAATTTCTTGATCCATCACATGCTTCTGGAGAGTGCTTTCATGTTGGATTTGTTGTCTCCCCTTCAGTGAATCCCCTCAATCTTGATTGTGAACTTCAATATCGCCTTTGGGATTCCATCCTTGATTCTTGGGACCACGGCTGCTCTCTGTCTGTTGAGCAAGCTCTTCCTATTCTGTATTTCTCTTCATTTAACTCATACCATTTTCTCTATTTGTGGAGTCTCCTGCAAACTAAGAAAAATGTGAGAAGTGGGCCTATTTTACTAAATTTAGTTTTGGTTCTATGGAGTCACATATAAAAGGGCTCAAATTGTTAATTATTATGATATAAATCAATCCTTTTTATATTTAATGTCCTAGTTTATTACTGTCATAATAAATCAATGATATGATTTCCCATATTTATACTTTCCTTATACATCTGTTTTGATTCACTTACTTTCTTAGCTTTATTATGTAATCTCTATGCCGAATGTGTAGTCTCTATAGCGTATGGCTATCCTCTGTGCATATGCCTAGTCTGGATTCTATAGCACAAGTCTCTATCCTGTAGTTCCTAGTTTCTCATTCATTTATTTATCCTTTAAATATTTCAATTGTGAGTTCTTCGAGTATGCTGTTTTCCTAGGCTTGTCATATAGTATGTATATATTATATATATATATAGTTATATATATATATAATTGTTCCATATCCCCCAAATAAGAGATTGCCTATTTAATTGCTTTATCCATGGAAGATAGTCCATTTGCTTTTTTTCCTGTCTATTACAGTTTTCTTCTTCATATTAGTAAAATGTCATCATTAAGGATCATCTTGGTGTTTGTTGACTTTCCCTTTTTTTCTGAAGGGAAAATTTTCATTAACTATAGATTAAGTCTTAATTTTCTGTTTCTTTTCTGTGGGGTGCATTTCGTTTCAATTGTCTAAATCTCTTTTCAGATATATTCCCTACCTGCTTTCCTTCAGCTTCTTCATCCCTTCTCATTTGTTTTCAGTTCTTTGTCTCTTCCCATCAAACTACAGTCTGTCTTCTTTATTCCATTTCTACTTCTAGTTCAGATTGTCACAGCATTACTAGCAGTATACTTTGCTCAGTCAATATTGTCACCTCTTATTTTCTTACCTAATTACTGGCTCTGAATGTTTTGTTTCAGCATTTACATCTTGATACTGAATGGTATTCTGCTCTTTGGCAGAGTGAAATACTTGTCTAAAAACGTGATCCAAATTTGTCTTTATTTTTTATTTTTATTTTTTGGTCTTTTCGAGACAGGGTCTCCCTGTAACCCCAGCTGTCCTGGAACTCACTCTGTAGACCGGGCTGGCCTTGAACTCATAAAGATCCGCCTGCCTCTGCTTCCCAAGTGCTAGGATTAAAGGCGTGTGTTGTCTTTATATTTGATATAGTTTTCCTCCCCAGTCCTCACTATAACTTGGAATTCCAGAATCACTTTATCTTACTTTAATGTATGTCATAATATCGTTCTCTCTTGAAATGTTATATATCCTACTTTCTTGCTACTTACATTATTCTCATAAAACATATATACATTTTGACAGTGACAATTTTTACTATTTCTTCATCTACTCAGCTAAATAACCTGTTGGAATGGCAAGTAAATTACTGTCCAGTAAAGTATTTATTGTTCCAGAATCATCTGTGTTAAGGACTACCTTTCTGGAGCACTGCCACTGTACAATAATAATCAGCTTAGCCAGCGATATTATGCTTCATTGAATTTTGTTTTGGAGTAATTACAAAGAGGTTGCTATTTCCCTTGCTTGGTGATAAAAATTAATAATGGCTCATAGCAAACTCTTTCTTGTATGTAGTGCTTTACCCACTGCTCAGATAAAATATATTAGTGAGAAAATTCTGCTTTAGCCATGATCACATAGTGAGGGCAGCAGTTATCTTCTCAGCATAGATGATAGGACAAAATGCACAGGATTCTCACCTTTGGAAGCAACAGTACAAAACCATGATCCTTAACAGAGGACAAAAGGTAACTTTTGCAATAACCTTGTCTTCAACCTAGACTCCAGAGCAGGAAAAAGAGTCCAAAGCATCTCTGACTAGAAGTTGTAAGGGGAGACTTTGGAAATACAATATCCACGTGAAAATATGCACAGGTGCCCTATGGGTTGTGTTCTCAGCATTAATTTGAGCATGTTCAGGATGAAAATCTACAATGTCAGAATAAAAAAATCAGATTTAACTTTCAGGTGTTTTCTAGGATTTTCACTAGTATTGGAAGATGTTTGAGTGCTAATTATGAGATTAGAGAGTCCTCAGGGACATAAGGCATTCAGTAGATATTAGCAAAGATTATGATACAGTTATGGAACCAAATTGTCCCTAGTGTATTAGGCATTATCAATGTTCTCTAACAAAATTAGGACAAGCTTTGAAAGGATCAAATTTAAAGCTAAGTATCTTACCACCAAATCAAAATGAAGATGAGGCAATAATAACAGATCAACATGAGTTATAGGGTAAAGTTATATCATTATAAATATGTCCAACTAAATAAAGATTGTATGAGGATGGCAAGCTGAGAAATGGAGCATACAAAAAAACGAATATGTGTTTAATTATCCCAGCACTCCAGAAGCAGAGGCAGGCTAATCTTTGTGAGTCCAAGGCCAGCTGGTGCTACAGGGAGACCCTGTCATAAAAAGTCCCCAAAAGCCCTAAAAATGACATAACCGGACTTTCAGAAATAATACCTGAATTAAATATTCAGAGAATGGGGCTGGTGAGTTAACTCAGGAGTTAAGAATACTGGCTGTACAGCCCAGGATTTGCCCCCAGAACTTGAAGGTAATATCTTTTTTCTGAAGACAGGATATTCCCCCATTTACTACTCCCTGCTCACTTTCAGGTACTCTGTTATAGCTATATTGTGGTTTATAAAGTCAGATTTGTGTCCTTCAGTATGAATCCATCCACTGGAGTCTGGTTATCCTACCCAAAGCCTCACCCTTAAAAGGAAAGTCCCTCCCTTTTTCAGCAGCCATTGGTTGCCCAAGCTCCCTCAGGAAGGGTTGGGGTTTGTTACCCACCTCCTCACATCTAGGCTGAGACTTTATCTGACTTGAGTTTATGGGGGACTTGTCCATGCTATAACCATTGCTGAATTTATGAATAACTTTAACTGACCAGCTGTCCAGAAAACTCTATTTCATTGTGGTCATCTACCACCACTGGGTCTTACAATCTTTGCACCACCTCCTCTACAATCATGCTTGAGCCTTTGGAGGTAGAGGTGATACACTTGTCCAATTCAGAGATAATCATGTTTATTCTCTTATTCTCTGAAGTTTAGTGTCTTGTGATTTTTCTATGTCAGCCACCATCTTCTGAATAAGGAATCATCTCTGGTCCAAACTGAAAGATGAATTAATTAATCCATGGTTACAAAAGTAATTCATTAAGGAATGCTTTAACACTATAGCTATTTAGTATAACAATGGTTTTATTCTTTTCTCTGTAGCCTGAGGCCTCTGTAGCTTCATGTTCCTAGACATGAATAACAACTGGCCTGTCACAACTTGACCTTGGTGCAATAGTGGCATAAATATTATGGGAGTAACCAATCACTGTCCAACTGGACTTAAAGTTCTCTGTATAAAACAAAACCCATACCTGACACTGATATCAGACCTAGGAACATAGTGTTAAATTTAAGAAGTGAATAAAGTCAATTTATTGGACAATAGGAAAAAAAAATCAGGTTTAATCTTTTTTACAAGCAATAAGCAACTGGCAGAAAACAAAAATAGTATTTATAATATTATCAGAAGCAAAATATTAAAACAAATATTTAATACAGTACAGAAAAATGGTATGCTGAAAATGAAAATGAAAGCAGTACCACGAAAATTAAACATTAACTAAAGGGAGAGATGGACAAAATTAGGAATTGAAAGATTCAAATTTTGAAAATCTCAGTTCTCACGGGGTGTGGTGGCGCACACCTTTAATCCTAGTACTTGGGAGGCAGAGGCAGGTGGATCTTTGTGAGTTCAAGGCCAGCCTGGTCTACAGAGTGAGTTCCGGGACAGTTGGGGCTACAGGGTAGTTGGTGTCTAGAAAACACCCCCCCCCCCAATCTCAGTTCTCTAAACATTTGCTTTTCAAGAAAATAATGAGTCAAAATAATAATCTATGTAACCACAATGTGAAAAGGGCATAAAATTTATATTACTTACAACAAAAGTTACTCAATATTAACCCCCTGAAAAACACAATTTTTAAAACCACAATTAAGTAAAATATCATATCAAATACCTTATAAAGATTTAAGTACAAAGTACTCCTACTGAGAAGGTTACAAGTGATTATTTTGCTGAGATTTAGATATGAAAACATTGCACAAAAAAATGCAAGGGTTGCGCATTAAGATTACCTCATTAACAAGTTCTCTGGGCTCCCAAACGAATATTACTCAGGCCTGCAAAGAAAGGATCATAATTTATATATATATATTATTGATAAATATATATAGATATAATATATAGAAAGTGAAGAACCAGCAGTAAAGTCTGCTGAACAAAGAAGTCAATACAAAGTCTTAACACAAATCTCTAAGAAAATCAAGTGACAACAGTATTTGCCTGGTTCTGGGAAAAGAACAAAGATTGTTGGGAAAAGACACATGGACAAGGGGGAATGCTTGTTTTTTGTTTTTTTGTGTTTTTTTTTTTTTTTTTTTTTTTTTTTTGGTCGTTGTGAGACAGGGTCTCCCTGTAGCTCTGCTGCTGTGAACCTCCCTCTGTAGAGTAGGCTGGCCTTGAACTCACAGAGATCCACCTGCCTCTGCCTCCCAAGTGCTAGGATTAAAGGCATGTGCCACCATGCCCAGCAATGCTTTATTTCTTAGGCCAAAGGTCACACAGGTGTATAAATTTATCAAAAGTAACTGGAGCCACAGTATATGTGGGTTCATTACATTTTAGGTCAATAAAGCATTTACAAGTGTACTTAAGGCTTTTGGATGTGGGGAAAAATGCATGTTTTACTGTAATTTTTATTTTTTGTGAATTTTACACATTAGTATTATATTTCCATTCTTTCTACCCCTCCTAATTCTGCCTTCTACTCCTATGTCTGCCACACTCCCTCTCTCTCAATTTCTTTTTTATATATTTTATTTATTATTATTTTTTTAGTTTTTAAAGTCTATTATTTTTATTTTTTAAATATTTATTTATTTATTTATTTATTTATTTATTTATTTATTTATTGTTATATGTTGTTGTTGTTGCTGTTGTTGAGACAGGGTCTCCCTATAGCCCCAGCTGGCCTGGAACTCACTCTGTAGACCAGGCTGGCCTTGAACTCACAGAGATCCGCCTGCCTCTGCCTCTGCCTCCTGAGTGCTAGGATCAAAGGTGTGAGCCACCACTTCCGCCTTAATGGCGGTTCTTAGCTGCCATGTGGGTGCTGGGAATTGAACCCGGGTCTGCAAGAGCAGTTGGCGCTCTTAACCACTGAGCCATAAGCCCCTTATTTATTATTTTTACATATGTGTATGAATGTATTGTCTGCATGTATTTAAGTGCATCTGTGTCATGCAGTTCCCACAGTAGTCAGAAGAGACTGTTAGATCCTGTAAAACTGGAGATCTCCACCACGTGGGTGGACAGATATGAACCAAGGTCTTCTTCAAGAGCAGCCAGTACTCTTAAACACTGAGCCATCTCTCCAATCTCCCTCTTAATCTTTTATACTCTTCTTTGATAATTATTACTACATATATATATATATATGTAACAGTGTTTATAAATATGTGTATTTACGTGTATATACTATGTTTATAATATTGAAATATATGTAAAATAAGTAGACAGTGCATTATACATATATGCAAAAGTGCTCATGTGTACATTAGTGGTGAATACTTTGGATAAATTACCTATCATGGGGGTGGTTGCTGGAGATAACTGATTATCCCTATCTCAGCATCCACTGACTGTCTCCAGCCTGAGGTGGGACACAATGAAATTTCCTCCATACACACTGGGATATAAAATTCTTTTGCCATTACTCAATTTTTTAATGTATATTTTTTAAATTTTTGTCCATTTCATACAATGCATATTAATTATATTTAGACATCTCCACTGCAAACCCACCAAATTGCATGCATTCTGTCATATATATTAAGGCCTATCTGTTCACATTTTTATACTCATATGTCTGCATGTGTGAGTTCATCCATGTTGGCTGTGGTGTTGTTTATAATTTTGTGTCTGAGGTATGTTCCCTCCAGTTCAATTTCTTTTAGAACTTTTTTTTTTTGGTCTTTTTGAGACAAGGTCTCTCCCTAGTCCCAGCTAGCCAGGAGCTCACTATGTAGACCATGCTGGCCTTGAACACACAGAGATCCACCTGCCTCTGACTCCTGAGTGCTGGGATTAAAGGCGTGTGCCACCACACCTGGCTCTTTAAGAACTTTTAATCTAAATGCGTGTTGGGTTTTCTCAAAGGCCTCTTCTGTATCTATTGAGATGACAATGTGATTTTTATCTTTAAGTCATTTTTCATTATTTATTATATTTATTGACTTACATATACTGAACCATCCATACATCTCTGGAATAAATCTGACATAATGGTGGATTGCATGTATTTTTGTGGATAATTTCTGCATCTATGTTCATTTAGGATATGTACCTATAGTTTGCTTTTACTATTGTGTCTTTACCTGGTTTTGGTATTAGGGTAAATATCAAGTTCATAGAAGTTTGAGAGAGTTTTCCTCTGTTTCTATCATTTTGAATAACTTAAGTAGCATTTGTTGTTGCTCTTCTTTGAAGGTCTGGTAAAATTTGCATGCTGTGAATCTGTCAGGGTATGGGCTGTTTTAGTTAGGAGGCTTTGTACTAATGTTGTGATTTCTTTATATGTTACAGGTCTGTTTGCTGTTTCTTGTCTTGGTTTAACTTATTGGATCCATTGAATTTAGAAATTCACGCATTTCTTTTATATTTTTTAAATATAAGAGAGTACAGGTTTTAAAGCATTCCTTTAAAATGTACTGTACTGATTTGCTGTCTGCTGTGATGTTTTCCCTTCATCTCTGATTTGATTGATTTGGTCTTTCTTTCTTTCTTTCTTTCTTTCTTTCTTTCTTTCTTTCTTTCTTTCTTTCTTTCTTTCTTTCTTTCTTTCTTTCTTTCTTTCTTTCTTTCTTTCTTTCTTTCTTTTCCTTCTCTTTCCTTCCTTCCTTCCCTTCCTCCTTCCTTCCTTCCTTCCTTCCCTCTCCTTCCTTCCTTCCTGGTAATTTCCCTTCCTTCCTTTCTTGTTCTTTCTTTCTTTCTTTCTTTTCTTTCTTTTCTTTTCTTTCTTCTTTCTTTTCTTTCTTTGCCTTCCTTCCTTTCTTTTTCTTCTTCTTTCCTTCTTTCTTTTTCTTTCTTCTTTCTTTCTTTCTTTCTTCTTTCTTTCTTTTCTTTTTTTCTTTCTTCCTTCCTTTCCTTCCTTCCTTCTCTCTCCTTCCCTTCCCCTCCCTTCCCCCTCCCTCCCTCCTTCCTCCCTCCCTTTCCTTCCTTCCTCCCTTCCTCCCCCACTCTCTTCTTCCTTTCCTCCTTCCGGCTGTGTCTCTTCCTTACCTTGCCTTCTCTTCTTCCTTCAACTTCCTTCCTTTCCTTCCTTCCTTCCTTCCTCCTTCCTTCCTTTCTCTCTTTCTCTCTCTTTCTCGCTTCTCTCTTTCTCCTTCTCTCTTCTCTTTCCTTTAACTTTCTGCCTTAGGCTAAGGGTTTCTTACATCTCCTCTTTATCTTTTTTAAAAGAAACCAGGTCTTTGATATTCATGATCTTTTAATAAGTTTTTCCTTTGTTTCTATCTTCATATTGATTTATTTTCTGATTTATTGATATTTTCCTTGTCTGTTGGGTTGTCTTCTTGATTCAATTCTGAATTTTTTCTGAATTCTAAGTTTTACCATTGTGATTATAAAAGAATTTATATTATTAATGATCATTATATTTATATTCTTGCATGCTGTGTAAGTATACCCATTTTATGCAATGTGGAGAGGTGAGGAGAAGGCAGTGCATCTACTGGAAATAAGGAGTTAATGCTAGGCACTTAAGGCTATTTGGAATGTGGTCCTCTCTCAGGACTGCTTTTAAAGCTGTTGTCCCAACTGGTTTTGGCTTTTGTTGTTATCATCTCCCTTCAATTTCAGTGAATGGCAATGCTTTATCTATTCTTTCTTTATTTCTTCCTGGTTGGACCCCATTTGCTTAGCTTATAGTATTTGATTTAGTTCTCCATGCTATCCTGTAGCTAGTAGGCTTTTTCTCTGTGTTTTGATCATTAAAAGCTTTATTGCACTGTGGTTCTGATAAGATGCATGCAATTATTTCATGTTTTTTATTTCGCGAGGTTTTGGTTCTCTTGGTGTCCAGCAGTACTATAGGTTGATTTTTGGAGAATGTTCAATGGAGTGCATAGTAAAAAGTATATTCTTTGCTGCTTTGGTTGAATATATTTGGTAGATGTCTGTTAGGTTCATTTTGTGTATAGTGTTGTTCAGCTCAGTTTGTCTTATCTGTATTTTCCAGTTAACCTGTCGCAATCGGGCTCATAAGCTGAGGCATTGAATTCTGCCCAATATTAGTCGTGCTGCGGACTTTGATCTTGCCGTTGAAGCCTGCCTTTATGATTTGTTGTTTTATAAGTTTTTGGCAATTCCAGACGTTTCTTTTCAGTGTATATTTTATATTTTTAGAATCTCATGGATGATTCGAATCTTGTGTGATAATAAATGTAGCTGACCCTCTTCATTCTCTTCCCTGTATCATTTTTACTTGTAAATAATTTTACTCTGATATTTAAAATTATGTCAACCTCCTGTCTCCTTCTTTGGGCACCATTTGTTTGAAATATTATTTCCATGCTTTCACCTTTAGATGGTGCCTGTCCTTGTGGTGATTGGTGTTGTTTCTTGTAGACAGCAGAAAGTTGAATTCAGTTTTTTAAAATTTATTCTCTGTATGTGTATTGAATGTATTATCTGCATTGTAGGTTTGTGGTGCACCGCTCGTCGATGCAATGCCACGCCCTGAGCGTAAGAGAGAGGTGGCTGATTCTTCCTAGAACTGGAGTCCAAGATCGGTTTTTAGCCACCATATGTGTGTGCTGGGGATCCGAACCTGGGTCCTCTGTTATAGAGTAGTTCAGTGGTTCTAACTCTACTTAGTGACCATCTCTCCAGCCTATGAATTCAGTTTTTAAATACTTCTCCCATCTTTGCTTGACTGGTGGAGTTCATACATTATTATTTATTTTTTAGTGTGTATATATTTTATTTTGAGAGATGCTATAGTTTTTTTCCCTTCTGTTTATTTTTTTTCACTATTTTTGGTTTATGTTTTGTATTCTGGGTTATTACCTCATAAATTTCTTCTCTCTTAAACCCCACTCGCAGGACCCTAGAGTTGCTCTTTCCTCTGTCCTTTGAACAGCTTCAAGTATTTTCATGTGTATTTAGAGCAGGTTGCGTTTCTTCTAGACATTGTAGGTTCTTCCATTTTGGTTTATGAGGTGGTTAGGATTTTCCTTTCTCCTTTATTATAAATGACATTTTCTTACGGGTATATATCTTTCGGTTACTGCTCTAGATCCTTTAGTACCAGCCGGAAAGGACATTTTGTCCAAGATCTTGCTGTTTTTTCATCATTTCGAATTGAAAAGTACAGCTGTATTCCTGGCGCTTTATGAATAAAGGCTGGCCCACAAGTTGGCATGACGAAGCGCAGAACAGTCCACCTCTCCTCTGGAGCTGTAATCTGTACGTGGAATTCTGGTCAATTTCTGGCTGTTTCCTTTTCATGGGCTGACAGTCTGTCGAGGAATAACCTTTCAATAATTCTCCTACTAATGGAAGCACAAGCAATTAGTTATATAGGTGTATTTAGCAGCATTAATAGTTTTATGTAGGTGACTTGTAGTTATAGACATATAGTGTTTAGAAGGGATGTTGATCGACGAACTACATTTTTTCCTGGTTTTATTTAAGATGACGGTTATTGTCTCGTTTATCATGTGGCTTATGTATTTTATCTCTAACCTGTATGATGAATTGTAAGCTTTGTGGATCATCAGCCATGTCGTCATTCTCCTCCAAGAATGTAGAGATTGCTTCAATAGCCAATTAGATTTGGTGATCATACAGGAATATGGCGCTGCCTCTGCTGCACATTCTTTCCAGGCAGGTGAGGTTGTAGCTGGTGCTGACGGAGTAGTCTTGCTTTACTCAAGGATACCCGTATTTGCTTTGTTGGTTTAATCTGCGGAAGAGGGTGCGTCATAGAATGTAAGGGCTTCGCTGATTGGGTCTGAAAGGTGTAAACTTACAGCGAAAGTTGTTTAGTCTGGACGCTTTGCTCATTTTGATTTAAACCGCATTGAACATACAACCCTCACCCTCCGCTGGAAGATGGGCTGTGACGGTGTGCTTTTGGGCCACAACAGCCTGCAAATTGTTATACATGAAGGATGCCTTGCTTGTACTCATGGATTATTCACTTATAGCTAAAAAATGGAACCAAAAAAAAACTGGAGAGAGATATGCCGGACAGTCATGGCAGAATGCTTGATCTCAGGTTGGGGGTGGAGGTGGGTGGTGAAGGGGAAGGGGAATATGCGCCTGACATACTGAATGAAATTTGTTATGCATGTAAATTGCACAAAGGCATTTTCTCTCTAATAAAAATAATTGTTTGAGAAAAAAAAAAGAAAGTATTGTTATCTCTCTAACAATTAGTGTGTTCGAGTAACCCAACCTATACATTGCCAAAAAAAAAAAAAAAAAACAAAAAAAAAAAGAAAAGTCAGTGCTTGTAATTCTGAAGGGGTTTTCCTTTCATTAACTGTAACTTGCTGTTTTTCTCTTGTGGCTTTCAGTATTTCCTTCTTTGTTTTGAGTACTTTCTAGCATTTTTGATGATGAATATGTGTGGGGGGCGTTCTCTTTTCTGAACTTGTGTATTTGGTGCTCTATGTGCTTCGTGTATTTGTATGATATGTCTTTTTCAATATGTGGAAATTTTCTTCTATAATTCTGCTGAAGATCTGGTCCATACCTTTATCCTGAGATTCTTTTCCTTCCTCTATACCTATGATGTGGAGGTTTGATCTCTTCATCATGTCCCACATTTCCTGGTTATTCCACTCTTGTGTTTCTTAAAAATTTTCATCGTCTTTGCTTGACCTCTTCAGTTCTTCCATGTTATCTTCTAGACTTGATATTCTATTTTCTGCTTGATCCAATCTGTTACTGAGGCTTTCTCCTGCCCTTTCCTGTTGACTAGATAAAGTGTTCAATTTCCTTTTTTTTTGGTCTGGAAGAGCAGACAATTCTCTTAAATGCTGAGCCATCTCTCTAGCTCTGACATGAATTATTTTAGCCTATTATGTCATGAAAGTTTTTCTTTCTGTTTCAATTATAATGGCCAGTTTTTGGGTAAAATATTCCAGGTTGGTATCTTTGGTCATTTAGAACTTGGAATGCTTTGGTTGAGTCACTTCTGGCTTTCATAGTTTTCATTGAAAACAAAAGATGCCAAATGCTAGCAAGGTTGTGGGGAAAGGGGAACACTCATCCACTGCTGGTGGGAATGTAAACTCATACAACCACTGTGGAAAACAGTATGGAGTATCTTTATTTTTATTTTATTTTATTTTATTTTATTTTGTCTTTTCGAGACAGGGTCTCCTTGTAGCCCCAGCTGTCCTGGAACTCACTCTGTAGACCAGGCTGGCTTTGAACTCACAAAGTTCCACCTGCCTCTGCCTCCTAAGTGCTAGGATTAAAGGTGTGTGCCACCATGCCCACTGTGGAAAGGAGTATGGAGTATCTTTAAAAGACTCAAAATGAGCCTACCACCTGACCAGTCATACCACTCCTGGGTATATATCCACAAGACTCATTCTACTGTGAAGATACATGCACATCTATGTTTTTTGCAGTTCTCTACACAATATGGAAGAGCTGGAACCAACCCAAATGCCCCTTAACAGACGAGTGCTTCTCTTTATATTAATGTATCTTCATTGCTTGACTTAGTTGGTCTGTGCTTCTGGTTTTCACTTTTTTATTGGTGATAGAGGATAACTATAGTGATCTCATGAATGAGTTATGGCAGGCTAGTCAGGAAGTCTCAGGGAGGTAGATGGGGATGGGGTCATAGGGCCAAGGATGGGGTAGGTACAGCATGGAGAGGGTCTGAGTATCTAGAGAGAGTAGAAGTGGGCCCTGATGCAGGAGAATGCAGCTAGTCTGGGAACAGGGATGATCAGCAGCATGTGGGAAGGGTCTGGATTAGTAGATTAGTCCAAAGGTCTGAATCAGGAATTTCATGAGCATACCTAGTCCATCAGGAATTTCATGAGCATACCTAGTCCCCAGGCTGGAATGGAGACAGTGTGAGGAACAAGATTATACCTGATCAGGGTGCAGGGGAATCAAACCATCCTTAGTGTGGTCTGACTTACCAAGATAGTCTGCAGGTTACACTCAGGATGATTAGGAGGGGGGCCTAAGAGTGACAGTGTAGGGGAGGTTCTAATCAGGTAGGCAGCATAAGTGTGGGCCAGGAAGCAAGTTAATGCAGCTAGTCTGGATTCTGGGGATCAGGACAGTCATTTTTGGGATCTTTATGTTACCATATTGTGTAGATTTCATGAGTGTATCTTATGTCTAGAATACATTGTATTAGCAGTCAGCTCCTTGTTCCTCTGGCACTTAAAATCTATCCATTTTCTCTTCCATGCTGTTTCCTCAACCTTATGTGTATTGCTTGCCATGCAGTAGTCAGTTAGGGCTTGGCTCCCTAGACATGCATTTATTCATAGGACTATACTATATGACCTATAGACTCTAAATGTAATTCAGTGGAAAAGAGGGTATGGAAATTTAAGCTGCAGCAATTTATACAGGTGGATCACAGAACTACTAAAATGTGATGGGGCATAAATACTAGCCTGTCCTCATTCTATTCTGTAGGCCAAGAATGTGCAAGGATGTATGAATTATATGCTAGGAGACCAAATCAGTTTCACACCATGTTTAGAAAAAAGTAGTTAGTAGGAGTCTATGGTCATTTAATTGTTTTTCTCTCTTAAAAGAGTTGTGTTAGAGATCATATAACTTGAAGGATCTATAGTGTGCTATAAATTACTTGTGAATGGATAGCTGTGATTGATGGTATGCTGGAATAGTGAGGCTTGTAGTAAAGAATTTATATGGAACCATAATACTAGACCCAGTAAAGATTAAAAATATTTTATATGATTTCTTTTCTTCAAATTGAGTGAGGAAACAAAACTAGTTAGTGAACTGCACTGTAGTCCCTGGTTTGTTTATTTTTATTTATTTATTTTGTTTACAGAGTAATATTTTTATTTCACTATGTACATATCATAATTTTGTTACATATATGATATTTAGGGAAATAATCATTAACATCATCTTGATTTAAAAAATGTTCAACTTAGAACAATTTTAAGATACAGATTAGAAGGAAAGAAAATCATACAAAAGCTCAGTTTCCTGTTAATTACCAGTAACAATGTTTGACATGTCAATAACAAGTCGATTATCAGTTGTACTATCATGTGCAAATAGATAACTTTAAACGTTTTTAACACAGACACACCATTTATATGTAGATATTATCCCAAAACTGGTCTTTCATTGAGCAACATACTTTAGACTGTAATTGCATGTCTACATATGTTTACATTGTCGTCCTTTTTTTTTTAAGTTCTTTGACCGTCTCGTGCATGTTTATAATGAATTCTGGTTACTCTCTATAGCCACCCTCTCTTATCTCCTCACCCCAACCTTACCAACACCCCTTCATCCTCCCCTGTCTCATATTCATGACTTTGGGGTTCACTTTGTGACTTGTTTAGTTTAACCAGGGCCATCTGAATAGTAGCTAGATTGAGACTATCTTTCAGATACGGCCACATCTTGCTTGGCAGGTTGGTATTCTTGTTCATAGTGTTCAAACATGGGCCAAATTCTTGATGTCTTTCTCATTTAGAAGCTTACACAGTACCTTGAGGCATGTTGGAAGGTGACTGGTAGGGAAAAATCTTCTACATCACTTCTAGTTGATTTCGTTATATCACGTAATAACCAAGATACATGGTGGTTTCAACAACAAACACATCTTATTGAGTTCTAGTGGACAACCAAGATGAATGAAAAAGCCTTTGCATTGTATTTCTGTGGTAGCCTCGGTGCCTCCCTGACCAACAACTCATAAGAAGTTATCCCATAATTATTCTGGAGTTTTTGTTTGAAAACTGAGACTTCAAGAATGGACATTTTCCCATCATGCAAGGTATCACTCTTACACTTTAAGTTTGGTTGCAATGCTGTAGATTTCATTATAGAATTTTCATATCCCTTCCTTTCAGTTGGTCTACCTATCACTCTTTCTCTCCACTACCCCCAACCCTTATGCACTTAAACATATCCACATACAATTTTCCCCCTCTCTACTTTCATATTGCCAGTATGATACTACAGTGGAACATGGTGATGCTAAAATGAAGTACTTTGAAATCAAAACTCCGAACTGAGTTGGGAAAATGGAGCATTATGGTCGTACAATGCACAATTCTGATGGGACAACAATATTTTCACAGCACAACCCTACAATAATGTGTCACAATATAATATTGTATAGGAAAACTACAGCATTGTGATATCACGATGGTACATTATAATAGAGTGAAGCATTGTGAAGGCACAAAGGAGAACTGTGATGACAAAATGCAGTGTTTTGCTGGGAAAATGCAGCAGTGTGATGTCATAATACAAAACTATGGTGGCAAATAGGTATTTTGTGATGACACAATGCAGCCTTGCATTGGCACAAAGAAGCATTTTGATAAAATAGAACAATATTGTGGTGGCAAAATGGAGTATTGTGAGGGAACAATACAGAATTATGATGACACAATTTGGCATTATTATGTCACGGTCAGCACTGGGATGGCACAACATATCACCTTGCTGACACAATTGAGCAATGTAATGGCACCATTGTGAGGACACAATGCATTATTCTGATTATTCCATACACAATTGTGATGTCAAAATGGAGCACTGCGATGTCAAAATGCAGCACTGTGATGCCATAGAAGTGCATTGTAAAGAAACAATGAAATGTTGCTTTTCACAATGCAACACTGGCTATCACAATGGTGTTGCATGGTGTCAAAACTCAGTATTATGATGGCACACTGGAATAAAATATTGAGCATGGATAATATTCATAGTGTAATTCAGCAATGACATATCATGAGATATAGGTATGGTAGCATGGGCTATTGTGATGTCTTAATGAAAGATTATGAGGAAAAGGAACATTTTAATGTCACAATAAAAAGAGTGATGTGTTAAAATGTCACATTGTGATAGTACAATGGATCATTGTGATCTCACAATATCACATTGCAATGTCACAATTTAGCATAGTGGTGTCACAATGGTCCACTATGATGGCTGAATTTGGCATTGTGATAATACCCTGACTCATTGTGATAGCCCAGTGCAGCCTTTTGATGTCATAATGCCCCATTGTGATGGCACAGTGCAGCCTTGTGATGCAGCAATTCAGCATTGTTGTGTCATTTTCTTAGTTTGTTTAACTGTTGCTTTGACAGTTTATTTCAGCTTTTAGGTTATAGTCCACTGTGGTGGTTTGAATGAGAATGTCCCCCATAGGCTTTAAGTATTCAGACATTTTGTTCCCAGTTGGTGGTGCTGTTTTGGGACATCTTAGAAGGTGTGGCCATGATGGAGGAAATAAGTCACTGGGGGCAGGCTTACTGCATTCAATAAGCCTTGCAGTCTCTAGTCTCTCTCTCTCTCTCTCTCTCTCTCTCTCTCTCTCTCTCTCTCTCTCTCTCTCCTTCCTGTGCTCATTGGAAGATGTGGGCTACCGTGCCTCCCCACCACAATGGACTCTTAATTCCCTAGAACCATCAATCATAAGCTCAAATAAACTCTTCCTTTTATAAGTTCCCTTGGTCATGGTGGTTTTATAACAGCAATAGAAGAGTGACTAATACAGTCCACCATCAAGTGAAGATAGGGCAGGAGCTCATATGAAAACCTAGAATTAGGAACCAAAGCAGAAACCACAGGAAAATATGTACTGGCCTGCTTCTTCTGGATCACAGTTATCTGTCCTGCACAACTCAGCCTGGCCTGCTTTGGTATGGCATCACCCATAGAAGGCTGGTTCCTCCTATATCAGTTAGGCCCTAAGAAAATGCCCTGTAGATATGCCAATAGTCCAGTATGGTGGAGCCACTTCTTTAATTGAAATTCCCTCTTCACAGGTGTTTCTAGTTTATGTCAAGTTGTTAAAACTAACCACCAGAGCCAAACCCACCATTGTGATGGCACAATTCAGCACTGTGATGGTACAGTGGAACATTGTAATGTATACAGTTCAGCAATGTAATGGCACAGTGGAACATTGTGATGTACATACAGTTCAGCACTCTCATGGCACAGGGGAATGTTGTGATGTCTTGTTTAATACTGTAAGGGCACAATTCAAAATTGTGATTTCACAATGCAAAATCATATATAGTACAAAATCATATCATAATGTAAAATCATATCATAATGGAGCCTTGCTAGCAAAAAGGAGCATTGCTATCTCACAATGCTGAACTGTAATATCATCATGTAGCATGTGATGGCATAATGAAATACTGTTGCTTCACAATGCAAAACTGTGATGGCACAATGGTCTCATTCAAATTTCTGGGCAGTATATTACAGGAATTGTAAGTTGCATACCCCAAATTAGAGATTCAAAGCTAGGATCAATGTATGAACAGGAATGTGAATGTTTGTCTTTTATTTCTAGGCTATTTCATTCAGTATATTTTTTCAGTATAATTCATTTTCTGGAAATTGCATAATTTCATTTTTCACTGCATCTAAATAAAATTCCACTATGTATAAATACTACACTGTGATCATCCATTTATTGTTGATAGGGATCTCTGTGGGGCACTATACAGTCTTTTGGCATATGGCTGGGAGTGGAGTAGCTGTTTCCTACAGTAATTTCATTCCTAGTTTTTCAAAGACTCTCCACTCTTATTTCCATAGTGGCTGCAGGTTGTAGTCTCATCTGCATCGGATAAAGTTCTTTCCCTCATCCTCAATAGCATTTAATATAATTTGATTTATTGATTATGGCCTTTTTGACTTGGATTAGATGGAAACTCAAAGTAGGTTAATTTTATTTTCCTGACTGTTGATGATGTTGAGAACATTTAAAAGGACTTACCAGTCATTCAGATTTGTTTTGAGAATTCTCTGTTCTGACCTGTATCCTATACTTTGATTGTACTGTTTATGTTCTTGATATTTTGCTTTTTGAGTTTTTAAATATTCTAAATATTAATCTTCTGTATGGCATATAGCTTGTGAAGATTTTCTAAGATTCTGTTTCTGTGACCCCATCTTCACTGGGTGGTTTCCTTTGCTGTATAGGACCATTTTAGTTTCATGATATCTAATTTGTTAAGTGTTGGTCTTATTTCTTGATCAGCCAGATTCCTATTAGGAAGTCATTACTTACATCTATCTGTCTATTGTGGCATACATTCTACTTTCTCTTCTAGCAGTTTCAAAATGTCAGATTTTACATTGAGTTCTTTGATCTATTTGGAGTTGAATTTTGTGCAGAGTGACACATAAGGGTAAAGTTTAAATCTTCTACATGTAGATATCCAGTTTTTCTATAGTGTGGACGTGATATCTGGATTTTCCATTCTATTTCTTTCATTCATCTATATTGTCCGGTTATATGCCACTACCATGCCATTTTATTACTATTTCTCTGTAGTAGAAGTTGATATTAGTTGTGATAATGCCGCTAACATAGTTCTTTATGTTCAGAATTACATTGAGTGTTGTTGGTAGCCTGCTTCATTAAAGAAAGCCTGTGCTAGAGTTTTGTGAACTCACTCCCGCCCATCGAGCAAGGAAGGCTAGTTTCACTTTACTTCCTCCACGTAAGATAAGCCTCAGGATGTTCCAGCCCACAGGACATTCCAGGCTTATCTTCATCCTGCCCTTCCCCTCCTTACTTCCTCCTCGTAAGATAAACAGGATGCTCATTAACCACAGGATGTTTGAGCCCACGCTTTTGGTATGCAAATGAGGCATCGGATGGTGCACCAATCCAGAGCATGCACAAGCCCTCTAGACTGCTATATAAGCAGTGCTTCTGCCCCATTTCGGGGTCCTTCTCACAAGAGAGCTGTACACAATAAAGTTTGCTGCAGAAGAATCCTGTTGTCCGCATGAAGTTCTTGCCAGCGAGACTGCTGCGCGTGACAGAGTGTGGGTTCTTTTGTGCATCCTTTGGGATTCAAAACATCTTTTTTCTATTTCTGTGAAGAATGGCATGTCAATTTTTACTGAGAGTGCTACTAATCTGTAAATTTCTTTTTGTAATTTTCACAAAATCAATTCTGTCAATCTATGAGCACCGGGGGAGGGTTTCTTTTAGTGCTTTCCTCAATCTTTCTTCTAAATTTTAAAGTTTTTCATGTAGAGGTTCTTCACCTCTTTCATTACGTCAATTCTGATTTTCTTTTCTTTGACGCTATTATACATGGGGTTGTTTTCCTAATTTCTTTCTCATCATGTCTATAACTGGTAAATAGGAAGAACACTTTATTTTGCATGTTAAGTAACTTCTGAAAGCGTTAATCAATTCTAGGCTTTTTTTCTGGTGGAATATTTAGAGTTTCTTATATAAAACAAACACATCTGCAAAGAGGAATAATTTGACATCTTCTTTACCTATTTGTATCCCTTGTATTTCCTTCTCCTGTCTTATTGCTGTAGCAAAGACTTTGAGCACTATATTGAAAAAGGGTGGAGGTAGAGGAGAGTGTTTTCTTATGTCTAATTTTTTCTGGAACTGTTTCAAGTTGCTCTCCATCTAGCATGATGTTGGCTATGGGTTTATCATACATAGTCTTTATTATGTTGATGTACATTTCTCAAACCCTATTCTAAGAATTTTATTATAAGGGAATGTTGGTTTTTGTCAATTTTTTAAAATGTAATGGGAAGGTCATGCAATTTTTTTCTTATCCAATTTATTAGATTTATAACTCGAATATGTTAAACCATTTCTGCATCCCTGAAATAAATCTTGTTTTCTTGATGTTTGAGTCAAGATTCAGGTTGCAGCTAATTTTGTTGAAGAATTTTGCATCTTTGTTCATCAGGAATATTGGCCCAAAGTTCTGTTTTTTGTTGTGTTTTTATCCAGTTCTGGTATTAATGTAATATTGGTTTCACAGTAGATGTTTGGAAGTGGTTCTTCTATTTCTATTTTTAGAACAGTTTGAGAAGCATTGATTGCATTTGTTTTTTAAAAGCCTGGCATAATTCTGCTGAGAATGTATCTGGACATGGGATTATTTTAACTGGAAGATTATTTATTTCTGCTTCAAGATCCTTGCCTTTTATAAATACATTTAAAGTATTTATCTTAAATTTGTGAGTCAGGTGTGTCTGGAAATTCTAACATTTCTTTTAGGTTTTACAACCTAGTGGAACATAGATTTTTTTTCTCTTAATTTTTACTGAACTTTTGCACATTTCTTAATCAAATTTAGACACATGCCCCCTTCAATGCCCCCACCTCTCCAGAGCTTGTGCATTCTGCCATACATATCCTGCATCATTTTGTCAGTCTTTTTAAATTTTTAGACACAGAATATTAGGGCAAAAGTTTGCTGTTTCAGGCAGTTCTTTGAACAAGATTTTTTGTAGTTTTGTTCCCTTTAATTTTATATTACTACAAAATATGCATGTATACACTCCACACATACATCAAAATTGAGATGTCTGAAAACAAACTATAAGTTTATTCCAAAATATGAATAAGGATTCACCTTCTAACAACAGAGTTGCATGCAGGTAAAAGGAAATATTACTTTACATTCCTAAATTACATAGCAAGTTGATATATGTTTTAGTATTCTTCTTTTTTATAGTAGCATGGTATTAAATTTACTAAAAAAGAAAAAAAATACTCAGTTTGCCTTAACAAATAAGGATTTGGTGCTAGAATCCCCAAAGAGGGACAATATATGTTGTTTTCCTTTTGGGACTGTGTTATTTCATTTAGCACAATGGCTTCTAGTTCCATCCATTTAACTGTAAATTTCATGATGTCATCTTTCTTTACCACTGCATAGAACTCCACTGTGTAGATGTACCACATTTTCTTTATCCACTCATCAGTTGGCAGACACTTGGGTTGCTTCCAACTCTAAACATGGATGTGCATGTGTCTCTACAATAGATTGAATCTTGTGGGTATATACCCAGGAGTGGTATGATTAGGTCAAGTGGTAGGTTCATTTTGAGTCTCTCAAGTGTTCTCCACACTGGTTTCCATAGGGGTAGCACAAGTTTTCATTCCCACCAGCAGTGATTGAGTGTTCCCCTTTGCCAACAACCTTGCCAGCATTTGGTATCTTTTGTTTTCTCTATCATAGCCAGTCTTAATGGGGTAAGATGAAATCTTAAAGTGGTTTTCATTTTCATTTAATTCTAAGAATGGTTTTATTTCTTTCTTGATTTCCTCAATGATGCATTCATTTTACAAGAGTTGTTTAATCCCCATGAGTTTCTGTGTCTTCTGGAATTTCTTTTGCTATTTACTCCAAGCTTCATTCTACTGTAGTCAGATAGAATACATCGAGTTATCTTAATTTTCTCTAAATTTACAAGATTTAGAGAAAAGTCCATGGGCTTCTGAGAAGAATGTGTATTCTGTAGTAGTTGGGTAGAATATTCTAGAAGGATTTGTTAGGTCCATTTGATATATGGAACCATTAATTTATTTTTGTTTCAATGATCTTTCCATTTGTGAAAGTAAGGTATTGCAATTGTCTACTATTATCATGTTAGGGTAAATCTGTAATTTAATGCCTAATAAAATTGGGTACACCTGAATTTGGTGCATGTATAACTGTAATGTCTTTTTGGTGGGTTGTTCCCTTAGTCAGAATGAAGTGCCCTTCTTGCCTTCTTGATTTCTTCTGATTAGTTTTGGTTTGCTGTCTATTGCCTCTGATATTTGAACTGATACCTGTTCGTTTGCTGATCTTATCTGCTTGGCATGATTTTCCTTTCTTTTACTCTAAGATACTTTCTGTCCTTATAGGTGAGGTGTGTGTTTTGCAGACAATAAAAATGGGCCTTGTTTCCTAATCCAATTGACTGCTATTGTGTCTTTTGATTGAGGATACTGAGTCATTAATATTCAGAATGATTATTTTTTAAGTTAATTTTTATTGAGTACATTTCATACGACATTTCTCAATTAAATCTAGACTCATTCCCCCATCCATGCCCATCCCTTATGTCCCCCCCAACCACCATCAGAGCTCATGGACTCTGTCATACATGTCAAGTCCTGTCTTGCATCTTTTTCTCAATCTTCTATAACCTTTTTGATGCACAGGTTCACTGTTTTGGTCGGTTTTTTGATTATGTTTTCTCTTACTTTTTTTGTTCCCTTTAATTTTATATTATCAAAACTATGCATTACATACACTCCACACATAAATCAAAATTAAAAATTCTGGGCTGGAGGGATGGCCTAGCAGTTAAGAGCACCAACTGCTCTTACAGAGGACCCAGGTTTGAGCCCCAGCACCCACATGGTGGCTAAGAACTGTCTGTAACTCCAATTCCAGGAGAACTCCAGTTCCAGGGGAATCTGAGACCCTCTTGTGACCTCCGTGACATTGCATGACATGGGTGCACAGACCTGCATGCGGACAGTACATTCATACACATACAAAAATAAATAAAATTAAAAAAAAATTTAAAATTCTGAAAATAAACTATAAGTTAATTCCTAACACATTTTCACATTTTAACAGTAAATTTGCATGCAGGTAAAAAGAATATGATAGAATATGAATACATATCTTCCATTCGTATATGGTAATTACAACGTGTGAATGCAAGAGGTAGGACAATTCTAGAGCCCATTAAGAGATTCACAATGGAATAGCACAGTTGCTTTCAGATACAAAGAAATATAATAATAAAGTTGCTCAGTTTGCCTGCCAACTGGGGATTTGGTGTTAGCATCCACAAATGAGGCAAACCATTCACTTTTTTTTTCTGGGTCTGTGTTACTTCACTTAGCATAATGGTTTCGAGTTCCATCCATTTACCAGCAAATTTCATGATGTCTTTCTTTCCTGCTGCATAGAACTCCATTGTGTAGATGTACCACATTTTTGTTATCCAGTCATCAGTTGAGGGGCATTTGGGTTGGTTCCAGTCTTTGCTATTGTGAAGAGAGCTGCAATAAACATAGCTGTTCATGTATCTTTGCAGTAGGATACGTCTTGTGGGTATATACCCAGGAGTGGTATGGCTGGGTCAGGTGGTAGGCTCATTTTGAGGTTTTTAAGGGTTCTCCACACTGCTTTCCACAGTGGTTGTATCAGTTTACATTCCCACCAGTAGTGGATGAGTGTTCCCATTTCCCCACAACCTCTCCAGCATTTGGCATCTTTTGTTTTCTTGATTTTGGCTAGTCTTATTGGAGTGGCATAATACCTTAGTGTGTTTTTAATTTGCATTTCCATAATTATTAATTATGTTGAACACTTTTTAAATTGTTTCTCAGCCATCTTCCTTACTGGGGAAGTCTTTATC